>OY720346.1:11873874-12351105 GCA_963082975.1 Labia minor
AAACGATGTTGGAAAGATGTACAATCTCTACACAAGTATAGTGGAATCTTCTCTAACGTTCGGACAGGAAATGTGTTGATGGAAATACTCTAAAGAATGGGAAAGAGTGCACGCTAATAGTGTTAAGGCAGCGTTAGGGCTGTGGCGAAACACACAAGAATATATATGGAAGTTGGATTAAGCGTAGATTCCAGATCGTTCGAAAGAAGAATTAAATACATAATAAGAATTATGGAGATGGACAATAACCGAAAATGTTTGAGGGAAAGTGTAAGAGGCATAAAGAATGGTAAATGATATATTTTAATGCAGAGTTCGATTCCAAAATTATTCTAAAAATAAAATTATAAAATTTAAAGTCTTATATCATTTTTATTTTATTTTTTATCCTTTAATGCCATACTATTTGATCATTAATGATAAGCAAATAGAAAAAAATACAGAATGAGAGCATCTATCTCATTATCATAGATAATCTTTATGAAAATTTAACCCAAGGAACATTTAAAATTAAACCACCCCCTTCGTCCTCTCTTACTCTTCTTATACCTCTTTTATATTTAAATATACATTTTAGAACGTTACCTAGTTGCTATATATGTATACTTCCATTAGTAATAAAATATTATTTTCACCCTGTAGATCGTATATGAATGGTAGTGAGGGCGGGGGATGAGAGGATTAGTTAAGTTGGAGAGGCCATTTGCCCTCATAAGATAACAATCATTAAATTCACTTTCATGCTTGTAAAACAACTCTTTTATAAATAATGTAATTGCTTACATTAACCTTATCGTTATTAGTATTACTTACTATAATATTACTTATACATATCTCATTATACAATATATAATAACAATAAATAGATAAAAAAACAAATTAGATAATATTTTGGATAATATTTTAATGTGTAAATAAAATATCATTAATTGAATTAATACAAATCAATTTTATTACTAATTAATATAAAAATTAATTTTTTATGAATTTAAATCGAATATGAAAATGAAAATTGATATTATCATCTCAGTCCGTCTGTTTGTTTGTCATGTGATGAAATCACCACTTGTTGCTATATTTTCTTTCCCCCCACCCCCGACCACTACCACCTCTCTCATCCAGTTCTCTCTCTTTCATTTTATTTTCCCTCTTTCCCTCTCTCTCATTTCCTCTCAACTTTTTCATCACTGTAATGGAGGGATATTCTTCTTCTGTTTCAAAACATTATTTGTCTCTTTTATGCCTATATATATATATATACTAAATAAAGTAAATTATCTTTTTTTTCTCCCAAAAAACAAATTTGATTTAAAATTATAATAAATTTAACAAAAGAGACTATTTATTCTTAATTTAGTAAATGATATCACATTTTGTATATTATTTTTTCTTCATTTTTATGCATAAATGATTTTATAAAAAAATATAATTACTTTCTGATAAGTAAAATTTAAATCCTTTATATTGATCATTAATGTGTAATTTCTTCCATGAACCTGAATTCTTTTTTCACTGCCGGCCAAAAAACCGAACACCCAGATTTCTTTAAAAATAATTAATAAAATAATTTTTAATGCAATGAAATTGAATAAACTTTTAATATGATATATTTTTAACATTTCTTAATAATCATCAGATAAATTTAAAACTTTTTATTTAAAAATTATAATTAAAATAAAATAAAAACGAATAATTTCATATTTATTATATTTTGATGAAATGTGATAGCTTATATCATAATCTCATAATCCCATTTTTTACCAACCGACGATAGTAAGGGAGGTATTGTTTTCACACCAAATTTCACATGTGGAGATTTTTACATATCTCCACGAATCATGCATTTTCTTAACAGAAAAAAGTATTTTTAGCATGATGTCTGTCCGTCTGTCCGTCCGTATAGATGTGCACAGCCTGAACGGCTTAACGGATTTTGATGAAATTTGGTATATTTACTTAATGCATCAGTGGGATGAATTGATCACCTTTTGGTGCAAATCCGGAAACCGGAAGTGGTAGTATTAGCGATCGACGATAAGAAGGGAAGGGTTATTTTCGCACCAAATTTCACATAAGGAGATATTTTTACATATCACCACGAATGTATTGGTTTTATCCTCGGGAAAAATCATCTTCATTATGTTTTTCTTAATTTAAAATTATATGACGTCACCCAGCCCTTCATGACGTCACAGCCTCGGGTAACGCCGGCAACGCCGGCTACTTCAGCTATATATTATAAATAAAATAAAATTAAAAATATTTATGTTATATCCATATCTGTTTTTTATTACATTAATAGATATATTAAAATTATTTGAAATTGTTTCTGTAGCTGGAAATTAATTTATTTCAAACCGTCGGTCGGTTCGGACCTGGCCACAGGTCAACTTATTTTCTTTTGATAATATGCTTGAAATTCATTATTTGAATGTCTTTTTGACTAAACATATCCTAATTTTAACTTAACAGCCTTAACATAACAGATTCAGAAAGTCGTTGCGTTATTCGAGGATGGAGGCAACTGACCAATGTTCTTGGTACGACAGCAACAACTGTTTTTGGAGTGGTTAAGCGATTTCAAGTCATGGAATATCAAACAAAAATGACCGTTTTAATCAAATTCAAGTTCTTAGGGACAGACTGTATGTACGTGCATGGAATCACCTTGAAGACGTTCAGAATGTATCGAATGTTAGCTTCACTCAAGAAGACCTGCCATAGCAACAACAATTGTAACAGTAATTTTCCTATCTTTTTCAAATTTCAAAACGAACTATTTGTACATTGGCAATCCAAGAAAAGTTATTTTATTATTTTTAAAAAATATTCAGATTTCGTTTAAATATAATTTTAAGATTAAAACTTAATATAAACTTTTAAATATAATTTATTTTTTTGCTATTTAGTTAATATATTTATAAGAAATACATTCATCTATCTGTGATAAAGTTTAATGAATATAATTTTTTATTACTATATTAAATTTTTCAAGAATATAAATTTTTATATTTATAAATGTATAAATGTATGTCTCTATAATATTTAAACTAGTTTGCTTTCCTTTTTTCTCTATCTGCCTCTCTCACACATACACACACATATACAACTTATTTGTTCAATCTACGTATCAAAGAAACTTTCAGTGGCCCTTCCCTCCACTCTATTTGTGAATTCTTGTCGTTATCAATTTTTTTTTTTTTTTTTGACTTTCTTCTTCTTTTGTTAATCAATGCATGATCGCCTACTACTTTTTTTCATTTCATTTCATTTCATCATCATCTTCTTCTCTTCTACTTTATTGAAGGTTCTCTTTCTTTCTCTTTCTCGTTCTCCTTAGCATTCCCTTGAACGAGCGATAAGCAACTTTTTCCTTGAAGAACCGAGGACAGACAACATCAAAAAGATTCTATTATTAAATCTCTATCGGTGTGCCTTTGGTGCTCCCTTTGACCGGAAGCTAGTTAACTCTTGGATTCCCTTCGACATTCTCGACTCTCTCTCTGTTTCTCTCTTCTTGCCATCCATTAGTTGCCATCCATCTATCCATTTGCAAAAAAAACCCATTGATTCATTCCTTTTAGTATAGGTAGTAAGTAAGTAAAGTAATACTAGAAAGTCCGTTTGAAACATGGAAAATAGAATTTTCTTTAATGGATATTTCTATTTATTCTTAAAAGATCAACAAAAAATAATTATTTTATTTTATTTTTACATTATACAAAATAAAATACATTCATTGAATTAAATATTAATATATTAATATATATATATATATATATATATATATATCAAACTAACAAATTTCAAAATTAGCCAAATACAATATTTTTTCTTTTTTTTTTATAGATAATTTTATTTCGAATTTTTGAATTATTATTATTAAGACTAAAGAGATCAAAATCTATTTGAAACATTAACTAATAGAACAATTAATTAAGTAAATAATATAGCCTAATTATAAAACAAAATCAAGTTGATTCCAACATTTATAACACAACAACGACTTATCATATTCTTATCATTTTCATTTTGTTGAATTTGCCTTCATTCCAGATGTCCGAATAGCTAACAAAATATATAGGTATATAAATATATATAAATATATATATATACCTACATATAAATCTTAATTGAAAAAACTTAATTTAATAGGTTTAAAAAGTTAACAATTCTTCTGCCGATACTAAACTAGTATGAAGTTCTCCGTCTCAATTAGTATTATATAACTTTAGATATGTATTTTAAAAGTAAAATTGTTTGTAATAGTCGAAAATAAATGAAACTATTTTGATTAATGAGAAGATTGCTAAATTAAAAAATTACATTTCTATACAATTAAAAATTATATGATTAAGGCATATTAGAGTAATAGTTCTTGAATCAATGACCTGGACAGAATGAATAGGAATTAGGTGGAAGAGGCTCTAGCATACATAAAATTGTAGATAAAAATATTTTATTGCCAATATGTATATAGTTTCTGAACATTGTTCATGTTGATATTGTTAAATTATTGATGATTGATAATTTATTATTGAAGTCTATTTGAAATTTATTGTATGTTATTATTTAAAATGTTAGTTGTCATTCATTTGTTCTAAATAAAATATATATATATATATCAAAATTAAAAAGAAAAACTAAAATACATTTGTTTTTCTTTAATTTTGAATATAAAAAAAATCAATTTTTCTTATATTGGCAAGACAAAAATATATAAATCATTTTGTTTCTTAATATTGTTTGCATATTTTGAACGGTGAGTGACATGACGAAATTCCCATAAAATACTCCGTCCAATGAGCTAAAGGGCTGTAATATATGGGACTGAGGCACTCTTTGAATAAAGATAGCAGATAATTTATAAACAGGAAAATATTGTACTTTCATAATAATAAAAAATAAATTATATTTTAATTTATAATTATATAATCTCTTCTATATGATTTATATATGACATATACATTAATAAGAAAAGTAATATAATTGCTAAAAATATTTAACTATTTTAGAAATATAATATAATATAAATATTTTTTACAATATATTAACTTATCAAACACTCATATTTTGAGCTAAGATAGACATTTTAAATATTGAAAAGTTACTAAAACATTAATCTTAAAGAAATCTTAATATAATATTTTTCTGTTTAAAATACATAATCCTATAAGAACAGGGGTGGACAAAAGCCGGCCCTTTTGCTTATTTTATCCGGCCCGCCGGCCCGTTGAAAAGTTTGGCTCATATTTCGATCTTTCGTTCAATATGGCTCCACAAAAAAAGGAAATCTTTTTACAAATGTCCCAGTTTGGTATTTTTGAAATATGGTCCTCCGGCCCGGGAGACATTTTGAAAATTTCATTTTGCTTCGCGCTTAAAAGTATTTGCCCACCCCTGCTGTAGAACCCTAAAGATTTTCAAATATATGTTATTAAGATATATTTGATACAATGACCTTAAAGATAAATTAAATAATACATACATATATATATATATATTTTGAAACAGATTATTATTTAAATTAAAATAAATAAATTTTAATTTACAACTTAAAAGATGAAATTTACAAACAAGCTTAGTTAGTTGTCTATATGCAAGGGGCTCCTATGTATACATGAGCACACAAGTTTGCACTATCAGAGGCCTGATTTGTCCATGCGCCATTGGTCAAAAAAATATAAGATTTAAATATATATAGGTTTAGTTGTGTTCCTTTTAAAACCATTAAAAATAAATTTGAACATAAGAAATTATAAATTAAATTGTTTTTTCTTTTTACCGACCGACGATAGTAAGGGAGGTATTGTTTTCACACCAAATTTCACATGTGGAGATTTTTACATATCTCCACGAATCATGCATTTTCTTAACAGAAAAAAGTATTTTTAGCATGATGTCTGTCCGTCCGTCCGTCCGTCCGTCTGTCCGTCTGTCCGACCGTCCGTCCGTATAGATGTGTACAGCCTGAACGGCTGAACGGATTTTGATGAAATTTGGTATATTTACTTAATGCATCAGTGGGATGAATTGATCAACTTTTGGTGCAAATCCGGAAACCGGAAGTGGTAGTATTAGCGATCGACGATAGGAAGATAAGGGTTATTTTCGCACCAAATTTCACATGAGGAAATTTTTTACATATCACCACGAATCATGCACTTTGTATTGGTTTTATTCTCGAGAAAAATCATTTTTATTAGTTTTTTTCTTAATTTAAAATTATATGACGTCATCCAGCCATTCATGACGTCACAGCCTGGTCTTACATATATATTATAAATAAAATAAAATTAAAACTATTTATGTTATATCCATATCTGTTTTTTATTACATTAATAGATATATTAAAATTATTTGAAATTGTTTCTGTAGCTGGAAATTAATTTATTTCAAACAGTCGATCGGTTCGGACCTGGCCACAGGTCAACTTATTTTTTTTTAAAAACGTTAAAATTCGGCTTATATATAAATGAAAACATATCGTTTCAAATTTTATTTTTACTGAAATTATTATTTTCCCCAAATATAAAGTAAAAAAAAAAATCGAAATAATAATAAATAATCAATTTAAATAAGGTTTTATACCAAACAGATAACTCTTATATCCTTATATGTACTATCATGTATATTGGTAGTATCAAAAACAAGACTGTTTAATCAGTTTTTAATACATGTTTAGTTAAAATGAAAATTAACATATAAGCTTTGAATTAAACTCTCTTATTATTTATTTTGCTCACATATAATTCTCTCCAGAATTATTATTCCTATACTCTCTTTACAAATTTATATTTAGCCTATTTTATATATTTATTTATTTTTTGCACAGAAAAGAAATTAAATTTATAATATAGAGAGGAATATATATATATATATATATCTTCTTCATCCTTTTCGTCTAACCAACATGACTGTGATGTATATCCAAACAACATTTCTTTACCCTTTCTCTAACCCCTTTGCTAACTTTTCTCTAACGGTTGTTTCGTTTGACAGAAAAGAAATAATTTTTTTTTAAACATATATATATATATATATATAATAGTAAAGACTCGGTTAGCAGAAAGAAAGCATTAAACCTAAAAAGAAACAAATAATGGATTAAAGTTAGTGGCCCAATAAATTTGTCTCCCGCTTAATATTCTAACGCGGTCGTAAACACAAAATTTTTTTGCAAAATATATATTATTATATAATTATGTATTGAAAGAACGAACGACATGTCGATGAATAGTAATAAGAAGTTGGGAAATTGTATTTTTTCTTTATTCTTTATATTAAAAAAATTCAGAATATAAGGTAAATTGAAAATAATTATTATATTGGTATAATATATATACCATAAGTATATTTATATATTTAAAATTTAAAAATTGTAATCAATTAAATTATTATTTACTTAATTAAGATGCATATAATATTATATTATATAACACAATTTAAATATTTTAAATATTTTTTTTTAAAACAATTAATATTATAACTATTATATTATTCAATTTTTTTTAAAATGACGATCGTCGTTATTTATATTTTTTGGCCTAATTTCGAAAAAACAAATAGTTAAAATCAAAATTGAATTTGATGCTTTTCAAAATATTTCATCTTATTATATATGTTATGAGAAATTTAATGATTTCTGATATATATATATATATATATATATATATTTGAAAATTTTTTTTAATCTAAGTTTTATTGTTTTATATATCTAAATCAGGGATGGGCAACCTTTTTGTAATGCGGGCCAAAATTGAAAACAATCAAACTTAAGCGGGCCATTAACATTGGTTTTGTAAGTAAATGAGAATTATGTTTTCAGAAAACGGTGAAGAAAATTTATTATAATATAACCTCAATTGACAAAAAATGATGTTTTTGGTATGTTATTTACTTTAGTAATGAATGTCATTAGAAATAACTCAATATTTTGATAAATATCATTAAAACATTTGAATAAGGGCCGGCGACCATATAAATTTTAAATATGTTTGCGGGCCGCACTTTATGTGGACGCGGGCCGCAATTGGCCCGCGGGCCGCGGGTTGCCCAACCCTGGTCTAAATCATCGCTTGTTTATCTCTCATTGGTAAAAGTAATTTAAATTTATTTTATTTTTATTAATTAACCAACAGGTGTTAATAAATATCAAAGAATGCAATGATTTATCAATTTTAGCTAAGTGAGCATACTTAGCTTAAAAAAAAACTATTGGTTATATTTCTTATAAATAAATAAACAAATTAATGAAAAATTAATTAATAAAAATTTAATGAATTTATGTTTATTTTTTTTTTTTATCTTTTCAAACGAAGTTAAAGTGGAACTGATTTAGTAGTAATTTAGGTTTAATTTGCAAATGTATCCATCTCTTTCTATCATTACAGAGTAACCCCTACTCTTGCCTTTCTTCTTCTGCTTGTGCTTTAGTTTGAAATCAAACTGCCTTTTAATTAAACAATTTATTTGATTCATGCAAATGGAAAAATGTATTAAGATGATTATCTTGCAACTCATCCTTACTCTGTCTGGTTCCTTTCTAACCCTCGATCCCATCCTCTCTTACACCCTCCCCTCGACACTCTTCTATTTGAGTTTCTTGTGTCTCCAAGTGAAGAGTAACTTTTGATTTGTTAATCAGATTTTGTTCAAAATTTCCATAGATAGTCTGATCTGATAAGTTTTGCTCCACACTTTATATGATAATCCCCTTTTTCATCCTCACACCCCTCAAAGGGACAGAAGATAATAGAGGGTGGTTAAAATTATATAAGCAAAAAGGGTTAAGGGAGGGAGGAAGGTTGATAATTTCATATTAAAATTTAAAATAAGATTTTTTCATTTTAAAACAATAATTATTATTGGATAATAATAACGAATTTTTAATTTTAAATAATAATAATAATAATAATAATAAATAAAAAAAATAAAATAAAATGTTTCTAGAGTTAGTGTCTATACGAGATAATATACAATTGATAAAAATAGAATCCTCTGAAATAGGAACATTTCAGAAAATAAGAATGGGTTTATTATAAGAGATCAGAGAATCTTATGACCATTTCAATTGATAACATAAAAAATTCTATTCCCGTACACCTTAAAATACACCATTAAATAACCCTCATTCATAGAAATACAATTACAGGTCATAAAGTGGAATAAATATAAATCATATTATATTACCCAGTTGAGATTTATTGATATTACAGGAAATATTTTTTTCAAATACCTAAAATATGTGATATATAAGTATCAAATTTTCTCCAATTTTATTTTATATAAATATATATGTATATGAAATTTATTATTAATCCTATCAATTAAAAAAGAAGGCGTGGACCAATTAACTTCAAATATATTTTAAATTCAATTCAAACATACCCCCTCTACCATCTACACGTACTTCAAATTAAAACCATATCCCAGGACCATATGAATCATTTATTTATACACTAATAAAGATGTAAAAGTAATTAAAAACTTTTAATTTATACAATAATTTAGAATATCAAAGATAAATTCAAAATATTAATTTGAATTAATTTAAAAAGAAAAAAAAGAGAAAAAAAAATAATAGACAATTTAAATTTAAATATTTGACAAAATTATTTTTTTTGTAGTATTTATAATCGTAAAATGAGATTAAAATTAATCCTTTGAATATTTAATAAAGGTATGAGTAACAAATTGACTCCTTTATGAAAAGTTTTACTAAATCTAATTACAATTCTCAACTTTTGTTTTCTTTCCTATTGCATTTAAATGAATGGATTAATTTTTAATTAAAATCGTGTGTGTCTCTTGTATTATAATTTTAAAATATATTTAGTTTTACAAAGTATTTATATTTTTATTTATTTATTTTTATTATTCATTTTATTTTGTTTGTCTATTTTTCTTATTATAATTTTGTTTGTCTATTTTTCTTATTATATTAACAAAGTTATTTTGTCGCATTAATGTTAAAATGTAATAAATGTATATAGATACATATAATATTTCGACTAAGGGGAGGAACCATCTCCCTCCAAGTTTTTATATTTTTATCAGTTGAGAATTGGCTATGGAAAAAGATATATCATCCTGATATGACCTTGTAACTATCACGTCCCGTGATATAATTATTTATTTTATCATCACACCCTATGATAACTATTCCTATTACTCCCTGTAATTACATTATCTTATTTTTTTTTAAATGTCTTATATTTAATCTGTTTTAAACTTTTTTTATTAATTAAAGTGTATTAGTGCGAACATTATTTGTTTTCCTTTTCCCTTAATTTTTTTTTTTCACCCTTTTGTATTCTGGGATAAAGACAATTTACCCGAAGTCTGGCGCCCATAATTTACTTATAATACAATTCACAGTCATCGTGGCTCATTACAAGTGCCCCATACTTGGATCCTCTTACAGTTTGTATTAATTTTTTTTTTTTTTTTTTTTTGTATATTCAAGACTAAAAGTGATTTCCTGTTTTCTAAAATGTTCTGATTTAATATTCTTTAAAATTATTTCTAATTAATTTTTTTAATGTTATAGATTAATTTATTTAATTTCTAAGAAAAAATATTAAAAAAATTACATTAAAAATGAAACAGAAACAAAAAAAAAGACTTTATAAGGATAATAAAATTATAAAATTTGTATATAATGAACAAAAATTACTTAAATAAAGAAAATAATTTATTTTTTATATTTTTTTTCTTAAAAGAATTAATTATTATTTGAATATTTTATGTTTATGTATTAGAATTAAACACTACTAGCTGCTTCGAGCGCCTTCGGCGCTCTTCACACCTAGACGGGGGCTCCGCCCCCTGTATCCCCGAGTGATACATAGTATTTGGTTGAAAAAGTCTGTATGTAAAAGGTTTTCATCCATTTTGTTTCAATCAGTATAAGTAGATAAGACATGTATTTGTTTTCTTGTAAAATATATTTTAATTTAATCAGTAAATTAATTATATATTATTATTGTATATGTTATATTTATCTAACTCTGTGTCTCTACAGTTTTCGAAAGTTCTTAGCCGCAGCATCCAGATTTCTCTAAGCTTCCCTATCCTGAGCTCCAACCAAATCCTACCCTTTCCCATCTCTCCCATATCCCTTCCTTCATTGTCCACCCACCTTGGTCCTTGGTCTTCCACAGGATGTTTCCCAATCGGTTTCTCCCAATTTCTAGTTTCTCCAATTCCAACCACGTCCCCTTCCCATCCCAGCCTTCTCAATTTTATAACCTTAACTATATCTGGTCATTATTTCTCGTTATGCCATCTCCGCCATCCCCCTGTGACCTCATCTTCTTTTGGCCTATAAATGCTGCGAACAATATTAATCTCACAAATACTCCAAATCTACTCTCGTCTCCCAGAGTCATCGATAGGGTGACCAAACGTCCCGTCTTTAGGTGCTCTGTCACAAAAATATCTTCGGGACACCCTACTGTCCCTTTTTTTCAATATTTAGGACATTTCGAAAAATTTTTTTTCAACATTTTTTCGATTTAGGTCTAAAAAAAAAGGTATACTGTTTGTCCCGGTTTGGTGTTGTCGAAATATGGTCACCCTAGTCATCGATCAACATGAAAAATAATTGTTTTATATATTTTAATTTTGATCCTCTTTGATGAGATAAGCCCCTTTACTGCATAATAACAGGCGTTACTCAATTACAACGTCGATTTAAATTCTTCTCGAATATTAGTATCCTTCGTGATTAGAGATCTTGAGTATTTAAATATTTATACTTTTTCAAATTCTACATTTTGTATGTTAATTGTATGTAAGTCGTATCCGTATCATAATTCTTGAATTTTTTTGTTTAATTACATTTCGGTTAATTTTTCCCCAATTTCTCTAATCATATGTCTCCTCTTCCAGTCCAATTCATTTACCCATCAATGTTGCATAAGGCATTTAAATTTCTTAATTTTTAAATAGAGGGAGAGAGAGAGGTTCTAATTATATATATATATCTGTTTCTATGACAGCAAAAAAGTAAACAAATTACATACATACAAACACTCTCCTTTATATATATTTCTGGAAAATGGAACACCCGCAGCTCAGCTCAGGAAATACCTAAGATTCTAATTTCTTTTTTATTTTTCATCTCATTTGAGGTACCCTTCACCTCAGAAAAATTTGGTTACCTTACTCCTTGTAGTTTAGGCTCTGGAGTTTTTTGCGTACAGACGGACACTATCGTATTAAATATATAGATTTATATTCCCTCAGTAATTTTTTATAAAAAAATTTTAAAATCCTAAAATCATCTTTCATAATATCTTATGTACCTAAATATAATTTATAATTTCATCAAAAAAATATATAATAAATATAAAATGAAATTTTAAGATAAAAAGAAAATTACAAAAATAAAAAAAACAGCTTTCATTCCATTCAATATCTAATAAATAAAGTAAATGTATTATATTATAAAAATTAAGTTATAGATAATTCAATGATTATTATGAGAGAAGGTGAAGTGAGGAACAGATAGAGAGAATTTTATTTAAGAAAACGTGTCTTAAAAAAATAACAGCAAAGAGAAAAAATTTGTCCCCTTGGGAGTTCCTGCTCTGTCTGTCTGCACGTTAAGTGAAGGCATAGCATACTGTATGTGTGGTACCTGTTCTACTCTACGAATACTTCGTGAGAGAGAGAGAAAGAGAAAGAGATAGGCACGCTCATTTAATGTAATCTACGGCTATAAAGAGAGTGTGCCTTTAGAGTTTCCTTTTTAGTCAACCAGTCGGGAAACTCTATTTAGTTTGTTTCTTTTTTTTCAAAAGAACAAGAACTAACAAGAACAAAAAGTAAAAAAAATAACAAATTGTTGTTTCAAATAACTAATAATAATAGTATATAAATGAATATTTAATATTATCCACACACACACATAATGACTGCAGAAAAAACCCCATAATTCATAAAATTATAAAAATCTATCATATATATATCGTGCTATAGACTATAGAGTAGGTATTCCCGAGGCAGATGTCCCATTTGCCGATTTCTCACCCATTCAAATATTGAATTTTCAAAAAAATATTTATACCAAAACTTAAAATTTTTACAAACTAGAAAAAATATTTAATAGTAAAATTTGTTTAAGTAGTCAATATTCAGTATTATTAAAAAACGATATAATTTCTTCAAGGATATTGAAATTTAAAGATATTTATTATTTGTTAAAAATCATAAAAAAAATATTGAAATTATTGAATATTGTGAACAAAATAATATTTAAAATCAATATTTTATTAAGAATTATCTGATCAGTCCCCCTTCCATGCTCTTCACGTCTAGACATGTCTTCCTTTATGTTATCTGCTCAACACGTCTTTGGTTAAACAACAGATCGCATCTCAATTGATCTCCCTACATTTTTCTGTAATCAATAACCCTGAATTTATTACAAACTGTGAACTTTGGGCTTCATTTTCTCAGTTTGTTTATATGTGGAGTTAATCGCTTTGGCTTCTGAGTGGCATATATATATGTGGGAATTGAAATTGAGGTCAAGGGATGTTGGCGACACGGGTGTTTCGACCTCCTCACTCCACTTCCTTGTCCTGGTTGTAAAATGCAACCGAGGGTAGTAGCAAAAATTTACCGCGGGTCTCCCTCACCATGCTCGAGACGGGCCTTTGGTGACGGCCAAGAAAAAGCCTCCCACCCTCTTCTTCCGACAACCGAGTAGGGGAGGGATTAAGATATAAATTGGAAAGCGAACTCCCGCAAGGGATTCTATTCGTTTGGGATTCGCTTGGACTCGTCTGTTTAGATTCGTGATGACTATGATGATGAGAGAGAGTGGGTATTTGCCTATCTATATTTATTGTAAATAAACCATTTTATAGAAAAGCCCAAACAAGAAGTGTTGTTGCTCTATCGAGATAATATACCCCTAGACAACGATCCAACCCCTTCTAAATCACTACATATGTATTATGATAAAATAAAAAAAATGAATACTTTTATTTATCCTTTCCTTTAATTTTTCTATATAATAAATTAATATTAAATCTATAATACTATCTCGAAATTTAAATTATTTAATTATAGGTAGATATAATTATTTATTTATTTAAATGTTTAAATTGTATAAATTGAAATATATAAATAATAATAATAATAAATAAATATATAAAAATAGAAATAGAAATCATTTTGAAATAATTCACTAATAATATTAATAGATTATTTTTATATATCAATATAATAAGGGCTAATATAAAGTCATAAATTTATTTAATAAATAACTATGATAAATTTATTTGAACACATCTCTTGACAACATCTCTTGATAAAGTGAGTAATGATATGTAAGTAATTAATAATTATTTTAAATTAAATTTTAATTTAAATTTAAATAATTAAAAAATCATAGTTAATTATTGTCTGTACTTTTATTAACCATTTATTCACATTTGAAAATAAATATAATATTTAAGATTAAATTAATTAATTTGTTATCTATTTTATTATCATTACTAATAATGAATTAAATTATAAATGTGCCATTTATTTTTATATTATTTTTTTCTTTTTACAATGTGTTTTTCTGCGACAATTTAAAATCTCATAACTAAATTCAAATTTATACCCCAGCTAGAGAAATTCACTTTCCAGGCCCAGGACTTGAACCCCAGCTACGCTACCTCTCACCCTGCGGCGCCTTAAATTTATATTATTATAAATTTATAAATTTTTCTTTCCATATATAAGTTTAGGTTCTTAACAATGGCTTCATGATGGTATAATCTGAATTTTTACTAATCAAAGCACATACATAATAAGTATTTTTCATTTTTATTCTACAATAAATTATTGAATTTTCTGTTCCCTTTTTGATTTTCTTTTCTATCATTGGACTCTTAAAATAATCCAACTTTTACTATTTCTCAACACTGCAATTTTGATAAATTATAAACTTATTTATTTTACTATTTATGTTACAGTTTAGATACCTAATTAATGAAAATATATTTAATAGTAAATGAAAAGAAAAAATAATTCATATTCACATTTAGAAATCATTTCATATATTAAAATTATCTTTTACCACCTTTTTACCTTAAAAAATTTATTTTGTTTGACCATTTTATTTTTGTTGGTGGGAGTGAGTGTCTCCAATTTGTACATGACATCCCTTAGCTTATATTACAGAAAGTGAAATAAATAAGTGTCTGAGCTTGTTTTTGCTTTGCCTTCCTGACAAAGGAAATTGTTTATTAATAATTTATTAGTTAATAAACAATAATCTTTTACCAAATTACTTATCAACAACCAAATAAACTTGAAGTTTTGTTATGTTTTATTGATAATACCTGAAAATATTTTTTAATCTTATATTTTAGAAATTTTGTTTCTTAATAATAAATATTTATTTATACTTAATTAAAAGAAATTCAAATAATTTTTCTTAATGATAATATGTTTATTGTTTTGAGAAATTAGTTTTTATATTCATTTTATTTTAAATTTTTATGTACCTACCAGTGGTATACGGGATATACGAGGGTGGACTGAAAAGTTTCCGTCCTGACCAAGAAAAACGATGTTTTTCAATTTTTTTTTTGTTTTATTTTTCAAAATTCAAGATAGCTGAGACCTGTACGATGTCAGCTGAACGTGTGCAAAATATTTTGCAAAAGCATATGAATATGGAAAGCTGTGTGCAACGTGGGTGCCGCATTTCCTAACGTTAGACCAAAAATTGCTTCGAAAAACCATTTCTAACGACAATTTGGCGCTGTAGGCGTAATCCAAACGAATTTTTGCGTCGATTCATAACTGTTGATGAGACTTAATTAAATTAAATCAAATTTAATTAATTAATTAAATAATTTATTAATTAATTAAATTAATTAGAGCACCGTTATGAGAAATGTATCAGTCTTGATGGAGATTATGTTGAAAAATCTAACAAAAAAAAAATTTAAAAACATCGATTTTCTTGGTCAGGTCGGAAACTTCAGACCACCCTCGTACTATAATATAAGTACCGGGACCCCGAGCCTCGGCTCGGTACTTAAGTTAAAAAAAATGATTCATTATTATTGGGTTTGGCTGGTAATATTAATACCTGGGATACCGAGCTGTCGCTCGAAAAAATGTTTAGACATTATTATAGACATTTTCATTCTGTAAATTAAATAATTTTATTTCATTTAAATAAATATCTATTTTTAAATAATTTTTCTCTCTACATTATTTATCTAATTCTGACAATATATTAAGATCACACCGGGACCCCGAGCCTCGGCTAGGTAATTAAGTTAAAAAAAAATAATTCATTATTATATTGGGTTTGGCTGGTAATATTAATACTTGGGACACCGAGCTGATATACAATTCTTTAATTATTTATTACAATTATTAAATGTTGCATCATTGCATGGAACTTGGGGTCCTCAATAATACATAAATATGTATTATTAGATATGTTTCTAAGTGCATGAATATTTTTTTTTTATTGGAAGAATGATAAATATATATCGTAATTTATAATTATAAAATATTATTAAAATATATATTTTTAATTTTATTTCGAAATTAAATAAAAAATTTTAAAATATTTTAAATATAAAAAAAATATCTTTTAAAAAAAGGCGGGAGTCAAATTTCAATATGAGTGTCATTTGTCCATATATAAATTAAAAGATAAGATAAGTTAATTAAAATATATATATAAACAAAAGCAAAATTAAATAATAAAAATTTATAAAATTTTGAATTAATATTAAATTATTAGTTAATGACTAATAAGTAATTAATAAAATAAAAAAAATAAAATTTATTACAATATTACAATTATTAAATGTTGCATCATTTTAATTAATAAAATAAAATAAAAGAAATTAAATTTAATCAAAGAACAATGAATAAATAAATATAAAATAATAGATAAAAAAAAAAAAAAATTTTTTTCCGCCGGTTTCGATCCTGCTAAGTTGACTATTCAAAACAGTGCCTTTACCCAATAGACTAATATATTTAGATGATGAAAATGACATTTTTAATCTCTTTGCAAGAATTATATGTTTTTTTTGTTTTTGTTTTTGTTTTTTTTGAGAGTGATTAATAAATATATATATATATTTTATTAAAAATAAATATTTTTAATTTTATTTTGAAATTAAATAATGAATTTTAAAATATTTTAAATATATAAAAAAATGTTAATACAATTCATTTAAAAAAAAGCGGGAATCAACCAACCGTATTTTTTTGTTAATAATTAATTAATTAAGATTAATAAATATATATATATATATATATATATATTATTAAAAATAAATATTTTTAATTTTATTTTGAAATTAAATAATGAATTTTAAAATATTTTAAATATAAAAAAAATATTAATTGAAGTAAAATTGATGACGTCACACCCATATATAATTTTCAATTAAGAAATTAATAATGAAGCTGTAAGTTTCAAGAGATGTGATCAATAAAACTCAATTTTTCTTTATAGATACTATATCTAGTGTAAATTTGAAAAAAATCGTTAGAGCGGTTTTTGAGAACCAATGGTTATATATATATACAAATATATATACAATTTTAGCTAGCATAATAAGATAAGATATTACATTACTAGTAAATATATACCTATATTTCATAATACATATTGAATTTTTATATTCATCGTATTGTTGAAATATTACTGTTTTAAGGGATCCCCTAACATAATTAATAATCGACTATATTATTTTTTGGTAATTAAACAGAATAGATTAAAAATGGGTGAGCAAGTCTACATCACCTCCATTATTTATTCAAAAGATAAACTACTCATTTTCTTTATTAGTATTTTATTATAAACAAAATTTTTATAATATTCCTTAAATAAAAATAATTATGCTTTAATCAATGGATTAACATTTTATTTTATAAATGTAATCCAAATTAAAATAGATATTCAAATGAATATCACTACAATTTGTTTTTATTTAACAGATTTTTTTTTATGTGTATTGGTTTAGTAAAAGTGTAAGAGAGTAATTTTTCTCTTTTACAAAGAGGTTAATCATTCTAGCTAGAATCCAATTAGGAAGAACCACATGCGTCGTGCAAAACTAAAAGACCAAGTAAAGTGAAATTACCCTCAACACACATACACAGAGAAAGTGTCTGTGTCTGTGTAAGTTTTCTAGAGATCCACGTGCTCCTTTTATTGCCTGGGCAATAAGACACGACCCGGTCGTTTGAAGGCAAAGGTGGTGGTGAACCACCTCCACCCCCACAGAAGGGCAGGTGTTCAAATAGCAGCGGCGCATCTGTGAAGAAAACTACCCCAAGGGACTCAGCCAGGCACCACAAATGGGGCCCAACCACTTTCGAATTAGCCCCATTTGTCCGAGGATTTAAATAAAAATAAACACACAACACGGCCCTCTCTTTTTTTTTCCTTTCTCTCGCTCTCTATTTTCTCCCCCTCCCCTCCCCACGATCCTCACTCTCTTCCGATCTCATCCCTTATTTTATCCTCCTCTCATCTCCTCTCCTCTCCATCCGAAATCTTACCAGGCCTTTTTCTCTGTTCAAAGTGGTTTTTCTTTTTTACTTTTACATTTAATAAATTAAATACATAATGTATTAAGTTAAAATAATACTTTATATAAAAAAAAAACTTTTTTAAAAAACCACGTTTTTAACGCACTAAAAAGAAGAAAATAATTTTTCTGAAACCCCATAGGTACTGACATTACAAACAAGAGATATGATTTGAAGAAAATTTTCTATAACGTAAAACGTGGGGCGCAACTATGGCTAAAATATTCTGTATCGTATAAAAATTTATAAATAAATGTTATTAGGTACAAATTAATAGGATAAATGAATTCATATTTTAATTAGCTTCAAAAAGTAAAGCTTATAACTTATCGAAATTTTTAAAAGAGGTAAATTTAATTTATGAAAAGATTACCTTTAGATTACTAATAATATTCACTTTTAAAAAATTCTGATAAAAAATGACATCCTAACAATATTCTGGTAAATAATATAAGAAATTTAACTTGAAGAAATCTAAAACTAAATTTTGCTACTGCAAAACTTCTAGCAAATATTTAATATTTATGTTAATAAAATTTCTAAAGTGTAAATTGAAGATGTTTATTTAATATTAAGGAATTAATTTTCCAAAAAAAATTTACATTAATAAAAGTATTCTGTTGGATTACTAATAATATTCCCTTTTACAAAAAGTCTGGTAAAAAATATAAAACTTAAAATATAAATCCATGGATATTGAAATAAATTAATCAAAGAAATTATATTGCATTTAAAAAATTTATTATTATTTGCGCCCCACGTTTTACGTTATAGAAAATTTTCTTCAAACCTTATCTCTTGTTTGTAATGTCAGTACCTATGGGGTTTCAGAAAAATTATTTTCTTCTTTTTAGTGCGTTAAAAACGTGGTTTTTTAAAAAAGTTTTTTTTTTATATAAAGTATTATTTTCTACTTTTTAGTCTTCATATATTGCAATCGATTTCACTTGACCTATACTACTTTTAAGTTTTTTGATTGACTTTAATAGTCATGAAATACTATTATCCTGAAAGTAATAAATTTAAATTGAATTATAAAGAGAAATTTTTAAATTTGTCATATTTTAATTCTTTATTGCCTAAAACTCATCATAAATTTAAATTTTGTTTTCTAAATTACAGTACAAAACATTAATATACCTTCTTTCAAATTTATTTACATTTTAAATATTATACATATTATATTATTCTTTTAACGGGTTTTTAACGGTTTTTTTCAAATTTAAATATTTACACTTTTTGTTTTGATTTTCCCATACAAAATTATATTCATTAATTATGCTCTAATTAAACACTTGCAAGCTACGAATTATTATTGTATTATTGTATTGTCATCCAGAATACATTACTCTGAAAAGTTTCAGAGCGATTGGATGACTGGAAGTGGTCGAAATTTCGATTGCAAGATTTGACGCGAACAGATAAACAAGAAAGCAAGCTAAGAAAAACGTGGTAAAAAAAGTGAAGTGGGGGTGGTGAAGGGACGCCTGTGTGAACCTTTCTTCTTCCTCTTCATTTTCTCCTTTTATCAAATTTAATAAATACCAAAAGAAGATAATAATAATAATAATAATTGTTATATAAAGGAGGCCGAAAAGAGAAGAAGTGATGTGAGTGTGGGGGTTTCTTATTTTATTTATTTATTTTTTTGCTTATTGTAATCCATACAAATACAAATCTTTTTACTCTTTTGTTTATTTATTAAGATTATATTGGTTTATATTTTTATTTATAGATGCTTATAATTCGAAAAGTATATAATAACCAATTAGTTAAGAAAAATAACAGATGAATGATTACGAAATAAAAAAATATTTAATTAAATGTGCTATGAGTGTAGCTGTAGATAACTAATTCATAAAGAATTGCTAACCATGAATTCAATGGAATAGGCCAGGGATGGTGAACCTATGGCACGCGTGCCAAAAGTGGCACGTTTGAAAAATTTCATGACACGCATAAAGACAAAATTATTTTTTTTAATAATTATAACTTTTTACAATAGAAATAAATTAAAAATGAATAAATCACATTAAAATTAAAATTTATGAAATTTGAAATACTGATTATTTATTTATCTATCTTAGTAGATTAAACCGGCAAATTATAAATTTTATTAAGCTGAAATATCGCTTGAATTCCCTCGCAATATAAAAACATTCATGATAGATAGACTCAATGTATACCGTTTGGACTTCTATTATGTCATTGCGTGTTGTTACCATACAAATAGCATTGTTCAGGATTTAAAATTATTTGCAAATCTTTACTCTTCATGACCTGGGGAACCCAAATATGACTTTTGTATTTTTCGTGTCTGTCATTTTATTTGTCTGTTTGTCTGGGAAATTGTGAAGTTATAAACTCAAAATTGATTTGGGCGATGAAATACACCTATTAACAGAATATTCTTATAGGCTCTTATTTTAATATATGCTGTAAATTTTATCAATATTTATTAAAAAAAAAAGAAAAATTAATTTTATTAAATTTATATCAAGCTTTACTTTACGCATAGGAGGGTTGGAGAATAGTGCCAGAATCGCAATCTTTTTCTAGAATTTAACATATCATTATCAAAACAAGAAAATATAAGTGGTTCACGGTATCAAATATAAATTTTGCTTTTTTTGTCATTATCTACAACTCAAAACTACAAACTAAAATCAATTAAAGAATTTCCATACAATAAAAATAAAAAAAAAAAAATTTAGGAAAGATATATTTTTACCAAAAATAAATTCCAAAATTTTTAATCATTTTATTTTTTTGGAATAAAGTTTAATATTTAAAATTATAACACTTTTATACAGGATACACAAAAATATTCGATTATATATTCAAACTAAAAGGGGTACAGGTGGTAGAGAAAATAATGACAATTTTGTGGCACGTTAATTACTTCAAAAAGATTTTTTATAATTTTGTGGCACGGACATTGAAAAAGGTTCGCCATTCGTGGTATAGGCAACCACACACATTTGACTCTATTTTAATTTTCCTTCCATGAATTTATTTATTTATCATCATATACAATTTCAATTAATTTATTATAATATTTTTTTTGTTGACATATATGCACAAAATATTCAAGCTGTTTTATATAGGAGAGAATTAATTTCTTGGAAATATATTTTAAAATAAATTCTCAATGAGAGACGATTTAGTATTTTCGCTTGACTATCATTAATTCGTTTTTAGACTTCACTCTTTCTCCCCCCTCCCCCTCCCTTGTTCTCTCTATCTCCACCTACCATACTAACCATACATACAAATTTTATGCTTAGAATAATCTCATATAATAATTATTTAATATTTTGTATTGATTTTAGTTTAAATCAGATCTTCTTCCCCAAATGGATATTATCATTTATAATGAAATAATAAATTATCAAACAACAAAACTATCCAATTAAATTGGATTATCTATTATCAAATGGGAAATAGAACTGAAATGGTTTGAGAACAACCAACCAGATTTGTTTTTGTTCTATGGAATTACCCCTTTAATTTATCTGTCTTAAATGCTTTATTTATTTGGATAGTTAATTCTTTGCTCTCATATTATTACAGTTGAATTTATTATATACTCTTAAAAAGAAGATCACTAGTTTATATATATAATTCTGTTACACTATCGACAAATCTCAATCTTATTATTTTTTAAATTAAATGTTACTTCAACAGAATATTGTGCCTCGTTTCATGTCTGACCATGATACCCATGGGCGTTGTAATGTAAAAGAAGAAGGTGGGGGAAGAGCTTACTTCTCCTCTTTGAAATTTTAATGAAAGTATATAAGAAATACATCTACGAGTACTACAAATTTTATTTTTATTATTAAGTATATCGTAATATTAAATAGTTTATTCTATTTACAAAAAAATATATCCATGAAAATTTAATTTATCTCCTCTTATATTAATAGATATTTTCAATGCACAAATAAATTAAATAAATAATATAAATATAATAATAAAATATTTTAAATCTATGAATATTTCTATTTATATATATATATAAATATTGAGTTAGGGAGATATTGTTTTGATTAAATTATAATAATTTGAACTTTGTATTTGTATTATTATTATTGTTGTCATTGAAATATTGAACTATAGGCTTTAAATGGCTCGATGTGATAAAACATAACCCTCCAACCTCCACGGTGTGCAATGTGGAGATGGTTAAGGGGATGAATGGCTGGTTGGCCGATTATCGAGAGAGGGCAAGTTCTTTTGCATTTCCATACATCAACAGAGAGAGTGGCGGGGAGAGGGCAATCCATTAATTAGACTAATGCCTGATTGATTGATTGATTGATGGATGAACGGCCGAATGGGTATTTGCACCTCTGCCACCCTCATACTTTACCCTCAACCCTTCCCTCTATCATTCTAATTTCTCCAAATAATCTAATCAACATTCTCACAAATATAAACAATATTTAAATAACATTTCAATATTCGTCTCTACTTTGATTCCATTTCATTTAAATTGGAAAGATATACTGACATACTCATAGGCTAATGACTTTCAATTGGATTACAAAGTAAAAAAACTGAATACATGGTTTATATATGTATACGTATATAACATAACACTATTATTACATAAAAATAACAAATAAAACATAACTATCATCAATATTCATTGTCATGGGAAAAATATCAAAATGTGTAAAGGAAAGTACTTCTTTAACTCTCAATGCTTATTTTTTACATTTACAATCAAGGATTTATATTTTTCATTTATTTATAAATATACATATTCTATATAGCAGAGGTTCTTAAACTTATGTACTCCGCGGACCTCCACTTGGAGAAATTTTTTTTGACGGACCCCATCCCAACTTTAGGTACTTTACGTCATTTTATTAGTAATAATTTCTGGCTTACCATCTCATAAGAACAAGGATATATGTTGAATATTTCTAACAGGGATTGGTGAATAACGATTTTTTTGCATATTGTAGAACACATTTTATTAGAAATTATAATATTGAAGAAAGAAAATTCAGCTAAATATGAAGATGGAAACGGTAGCAATAGTTTTCTTGCACATTTCGTTGAATTTGGGTATTTGATCTCTGTTTCCTCACAAAGCCATGCCATACCTCCTTTTATATTAAATAAAGTTTTAACTGACTCATTATTTTCTCGTGCACCTGTACGATGGCTTTGCGGACCCCCAGGGGTCCGCGGACCACAGTTTAAGAACCTCTGCTATATAGTAAGAAATGATATAATTGAAATTATTTATTACATTAATATTCTATCTATCTATCTCTGTGACTCTATATAGCTCGAAAATCCCTGGGCTCAGTAACCAGTCTCCAAATATTCCTATCCTGAGCCACTCCCAACCAAATCCTATTTTATCGCATCTCTCTTACGTCTTCCCCTACATCGTCCACCCATCTATCTTTGGTCTTTCAACCTTTCGTTTCCCAATTGGTCTCCTCACAAATATACTCTTCGCTAGTCTTTCCTTTTCATTCTCGCCATGTGTCTTGGATTACACCAACGGCCAAAGTTGGTGCCTGAGCCGACCCCCAACCCTCGGCCAGTTCCCGCGCTTGCCCCTACCATTCCAACATTACCACACCTCGCAACTCTGTTTCGCATAGCACATTTTTTATAGTTTAGTTTGAGAGAGTAGAAGACTGTGATGGAGGGGAAATCACTCTAGGAGGGGGTACCCTGCCTCTTCTGGCCGCCACCCCTCACGCACCAACTTTGGTCTCTTCGACTATAACTATGGAAGTTATGCAATTCCTCATTAAGCAGTGTCCACCATTCCCCGGTTACCTCATCTTTCTTTGAATCATAAATACTGCGAATAATCATATTTTCAAAGACATTCTTCTCCCAAGATCATAGACCACACTAGAGGGTTATTCCCGGGCGGGAACCCCTCAATTTTTATTTCCCGTTTCCCGGGAAAACAGAACAAATTATTTTTCATGCTGATTATGATGCCGATAACGAAATCTTTATTTATTAACTGAAATAATCGTAATAAATATAAAATACAAGTGTACATACATACATTTGTCTTTTGTTATAATTTTTTTTCTCTCCCTTTAATTTTTCTTTATAATTTTTCTATTTTTTGAGTTTTTTTACAGTGAACTCTGGCAGACGGCAGTTGCCATTGTCAAATTATTTTGTATTTAACTTTTTTTTTGTATATATATATATAGTTATATATCTGCACTTGTAATAGAAATTGGCATAAGTTATAACTGTCAATCAACTTTTAGACTTAAAATTCGATTTCACAAGCTTGGGTCTGTTTTAATTGCCATACCTTGGTAAGGGTTCTATATAAAATAGTTCTTGAATAGATAAAATAATAAAATACACTATTGCACTTGACCATTTGGAAAGATAGTAATTTTCCTTACACCATTCAAATTAACCCCTCTCCATCACCTGCCCCTTAACTTAAATTAATATAAATAAGCTGTCGTTGAGAGCGAGTAAGGTAAAGACATAATTATATTTTTTGATAAATAAATAAATATTATTATTTATTTATTCAAGAAATATATATACAATCATTCTGTATGTTATTTCAGTCCACCTTTTTGGGTGGTGACAAAAAAATAGCAAAAACATCCAAAAAGCAAACAAAAACAAAAAAAAAGCAAAACATATTTACCTAATAACTAACACTCTGTAATCAACGATCATAAGTGTCTTTAATTGAGAGCACACATAATCACAGACTCAGAGTTTCAGTTTTCCATCTTTTTAGAAATATACAGTAAAGAAAAACCAAAATAAGAAAAACAAAATACAAAAATACTGCCAAAAAAAAAATAAATCGAAAATAATGCAAAAAAAAAAAAAAACACAAAGAAACAAAAAAATAAAAATAAAAAGGAATAACTAATCGTTACTCCTCTAATATAAAGGATCTCGGTTTTAGGCGACATTTCCCTTGATTGCCTCTCGTTTCTAAAAACCTTTACAAATTCCACCTCAAATTTAGAATTTTTATAATTTCCCGGGAATCCCGGGAAAGGCATTTTAAATTTCCCAGTTCCCGGGAACGAAAATACTCCGAGAAAAGTTACCCTCTAGACCACACCCATTTATTTAATTAATAATCAATTATATACCCAGACGATCTTAAATTTAATATTATTTTATTAAAAACATGAAAAATAATACAATATTAAAATTTGAATATAGTTTATTTAAAACTAATTTCCTTTTTTTATTATTTCATGGATTATATATGTATGAAAGACTTAAAACATATATTTAAACTCACACAAACACCTAGAAATACAGAGAGAATGAGTGGGCTATAAAAAAAAGAGTTGAGTGTAAGGTGAGCGACGTTGCGGAAGAATTAAAGCCCCCGTTCATCCCTCTTTCTCTCTCTTTCTGACTGATTTATTGTTAGTCAAGAGAAAATATATCACTTTATAAAATAAATTTACTACTTTATCATAATATATATCAATAGGAATTTAATAAGAAAGGATATTTATATAAATTTCTTTTTTTATAAAAATATCTTTTATTTAATATAAATTATTAGTGTTAAAATAGTATATATATATATATATATATATATATATATTAAGTCATTTTAATAGGAATTTTTACAAATGCAAAAAATCTATTATAACTGATTTTCAAAATAATGGGAATTTCAATTTTACCTAGCGGCTCTTCCTAATGATTAGTACTCGGTATGAAAGCACCTATATATTATTTAATAAGTATATATCTTTTATTTTATAAATTGAATAAAAATAATTTCTGAGTGAGTGCGCAAAAAACAAAAATGTTTTTGAAAACTTAAAAAACAATGATAGCTCTGAAATTAATTTTGAACCCTGAACTGTTTTGTTGGTGATTTTGAATTTGCGCCCATATGGGCTTATGGAATAGAAAACCAATATAGAGGGCTGTGCAGTACAATTTGATGTATTTTTCACATAAATGAATTAATAAGAAAAGAATACATTTTTTAGTTTATTATTTAATATATATATATATATATATTGATTTAGTTAATGTAATTCATTAATTATAATATTAAATTATATAGATATGATCCCCATGTTTAGGGTTAAAGACAAAAGCATTAACAAAAAAGCGGAGAGCTCAAAATAAATTTGAATAAAGAGGCTTAAATTTAACCATACAATCATGCCATCACACACAATTTTCAGAAAAAATCAACCTATATATACCTTGCGTCTCTAAATCAATATCGCAGTTTTAACGATTTATAATAATATTTAGTAAATTACACTTACAGTGAGAAATGATATGTCAAATGAAAGAGCACCTCAAACAGTTTCCTGCAAAGTTTATGGTCTTTCTTTTATGCTGAAGCTATTGTTTCTGGTACTTCTTAACTTGATACACTAGAGCAATGGCTTTTCCCTTTGTTGGAAGAATATGAACCATAGAAGTTCATTATCCAGCAAGATAGTGCCCCAAACACAGTACGAGATTGGTTAAACGCCACTGTACCCAACAACTGGATTGGCCGCATGGAGCCTAACGACAAATCTTGCTAAACACGTTGTGATTTCTACCTTTGGGGCTTTATCAAGTATCGCGTGTATGTGCCTCCGTTTTGGAAGAACTCGATTATAAACTTGATGTGTGCCGTGTGACAAATGGTGTTCACATTGAACACTTATAAGGTTTTTTGTAAAACTGTTTTAGTTGATCTTTCATTTGACATATTTTTATCATTATAAGTTTAATGTACTATATACTAAAAAGCGTTAAAATTCTGATATTCATTTAATTAAATAAATATTATTCGAGTCACGCTGAATGAAGACTCCTTTACAGTTGTTAATTGGGCAGCTTATTTATTGTACTATTAATTATTGTAATTTATTATTTATCCCATTAATACTCAATCATTGGATATCACCTCATACTTAAAACTTATTGACTAATTATTTAAATATTCTAATCATATTACTAATATATATTATAAATTAAACATTAGTAAAGGTGATTGGTTGTCGAAGTAAAAAGGATTTTTCTAATCATGCAGCCCGCCTGGAGGTTGTTTGGCTTGACACAATTTGATGGTTAGTAGGTATATTCTTCTCCTGACTGTGCTCCAGCAAAAATGACTTGACCACCCCGTTATATCATAAATAAATGTTTAAACCTAAATACATAGCTGTATTTTCTAGGCGTTTGATGTTTTCCTGATATTTCTTTTATTTAGCTATTTTTTTTAATTAAAAATTTTAAATTTATGACTAGAATTTCAAAATTATAGTTTATTAGTTTAGATGCTATATGATTAAAGAATTAAATTTCATTTATGTTGTTTTTTAAATTTTTACACTTAACTCGTAAAATTTAAAATATTTCAATTTAAAGAAGAGACAATTTAATTTAATAAGAATACTTCCAATTCTTTTGATAAGACAAATATTAGTATATATGTTATAAATATATATATATAAACATGTAGTATGTTGTTTGGTATCCTATTTAGAATCCACTCTTTATATCCTTAATAAATGAAATGCCTTTTCAAACAGCCATATATAATATTTAAAGTGAATATTATTCCATTTTTAGGTTTTTATTATTATTTTAAATAAAAAATAAAGTAAGCTTTTATTTTAATAATCCTGTTTCTCTATTTTCAAGTCAATTTCCCTTGTGGATATTTTTTTTTAAACCCACTTGCATTGAGATAAAATGTTGTTGGGCTGCTATCTTCTTTACGAAAATACCTTCATATATAAAAAAAGAAGAAGAAAAGAAAGTAGCGAACAAAAGTGAGCTTAAAGGACGAGAAAAAAAAAAACAAGAAATTGTTATAAATTGCCGGATTTGTTTTTTTTTAATGAATTGAAAAAAAACAAAAATATATCCCTTTGAAGGATTTAGAAATAAATTAAATAAAACATAAATAAAAAATATTTAAAACTAATTATATATATATATAAATTCCTTAAAAAACTGATTAATAATTATTGTGTATGCCACATTTTTAAGAAATAATTTTTACATTCTTAATGAAAAACACTTCAAATAAAAGTATTTTTAGTCTTGCTTCAGTTTAATTAATGATTACTATATGATATTATTTTAATGAAGGTAGCACATTCTTTTTTAAGAATAAATTGTCTCTCATATTTAAAAACTACACTAGGAGTTGAATTTATATAGCTGGAAACATTACTCTCTGTTTAAATAAAATTTAAAAGAAAGTGTGGGCTAATTTACATCTTAGAGGTTAATAACGTTAAAATCGGTTAAGGGTTAAAGCTCAAAACTCACCTTCAAACCTCACAGGTGCTGACTATAATACAAAAAAAAATATTATATTATATTATATTATTTATTTATTTCTAAAATGCTACTTGAACTGTTTATTAAATGTGAGAAGAGATTCTGCTTTTCAACATCCCCATTGTAAATTCTATTCATGCATCAAATAAACAATGTTGTTGTTGTTGTTATTAATGTTGCGTTGAATCCATATCTGTGAAATTTAGTTATTATTTTAAATGTTAATTCAATTAGATATCAAAGTGTACGTGTTTCTATTCTCTAAAGGAAGGGAGAGAGATAAAGGACAATTAGATTGCGTATATGCACAAACCAAAGGCCTTGAGGAAGGAAACATGTCCTTTTTGGATTAACCACCTGAAATTATAAATAGTTGGAGTAAGAGTAAAGGGAGATGAATAGATGTGAATCAGTATTCAACAAAGTACCATTTCATTATATTTATTTAATTTAATTTTTATATATTATTTTTATAAAAAAAATTGTTTATAAAGAGAATAAATAATTATTTAAAATAATAAATTAATAAATAAATATTTTCAGGACAAAAACATTTTAATAAAAAAATTAATTTTGATTATAATTTTTAAATATTTATATTATACAATTACAGAGGCCGTTAATTATTTCGAAATATTGGAAATGGAAGGTAAAGGGTTTCGGGGACAGAGAGAGAGAGAGGGGGGGGGGGCGATTGGATAAAATTACAAACTCATTTTAAGGAAATCGATAATGAATTTGTCAGCAGAGATTGTAAACAAGTTTCCGAATGAGTGAGTGGCGTTCGTTGTATGAAACAGTGGGGGAGGGGGATGACGCACTATCAAGCCCATTGAGTCATCCTTGATGTGTCATCCATGGATCCCTCCCATGGCCCTATCATTATTATCATTATATTTTAATATAAATATTTATTTAATATTATATATACTATTATTAATAATTAACTAATACAATAAAAAAATAAATCAATAAACAAAAAAGAAACTAACCAATAATAATATTAGAACCAGCTGGTGCATGATCACTACATAACTTTTATTGTAAACCCTACTTTTTATACTTTTTTGGTAATTTTCTTATAGTTAATACATATCAATATCATCCATAGTTTATATTTATTGATCTTATACTAACATTAACAATGTGACAACTTTAGTTAAAAAAATAGTAAAAATACTTTAAAGGAGGCTATTTTCATAATTATTCATTTAAGCCCACTTAGTACTTCAAAGTGAATAAAATCTTTCTGATATTAAAGTTAATTTTATTTGACAGTGAGTGGTTAATCAAAATGGTTAGAGATAATAAGAAAATTTCAAAATCTTAGATGTAAAGTGACAATACCGGTAAGCCGATTTTAGGGAAAATGTTGTTGGTTAACTGAGTTTTTCAATTTCAACTATTAAGTCACATTCTCGTTATATTTATGTCTTTCTCATTAAAAAAAAATAAATTTTATTTATTCACTGAAGTTCAAATATATTATTTTAAGCTTTGATGAATGACACTTGACGTTAATACAATTTTTCAACTATTAATTCTTTAATAAATTAATTTTAGTTTAATATGGGAAAAAAAATTTCTCTTATATATAAGATATTTAGCAGGATATACATTGTTTGTTTTTTGACTAGGATGGTAGAGCGTCTTTCCTTCCTTTTCACCGCTCTATCAACTCTTATGTAAATAGTTTTTATTCTTAAAATAATCAATTCAAATTTCTCTTCATAATACTGAAAATTAAACAATAATCTCAAAAAAATGTATGTTCAGATTTAAGTCGGCTTTTTAAAAAATATTAGTAAGTAAAGGCTATAATTAAGTATATTTACATATATAAAAAACTATATTTTAAAATTACTCTAATAAGTTATAAGCATAACAACAACTTTATCTTCCATAGAGAATGTTTTTAATCACAAATTAAAAATTAAGTTCAAATCTCCATGTTATTAGGGATTATAAATATATACCATATACAAAGAGTCGGCTTAGAATTTTCATTGTTTATGATCGAAACTCGTTGTAACATATAATTTTTTTTTATTTGTTTTTAAATAATTTAAAATGCTTTAAATAGAGTTTTATCAATATTAAGGAGGAATTGATCTTCAAATTTTGTTTTTTTATATTCACTTGTTTTAACTAAGGGGACCAAAAACCGAAACAATAATTATATTTATATATAGTGTTAGTGAAAGTAAAATAAATCAGTTTCTACTATATTTATTGTAAATATTTTTTTTTTAGTTTTATCATTTCAGAAAATATACGAATATATGGTCTGAAAAGTTTCCGACCTGACCAAGAAAAACGATGTTTTTCAATTTTTTTTTTTTTTTTGTTTTATTTTTCAAAATTCAAGATAATTGAGACCTGTACGATGTCAGCTGAACGTGTGCGAAATATTTTGCAAAACCATATGAATATAGAAAGCTGTGTGCAACGTGGGTGCCGCATTTCCTAACGTTAGACCAAAAATTGCTTCGAAAAACCATTTCTAACGACAATTTGGCGCTGTAGGCGTAATCAAAACGAATTTTTGCATCGATTCATAACTGTTGATGAGACTTAAATTAAATTAAATCAAATTTAATTAATTTATAAATTATTTAATTAATTAGAACATCGTTATGAGAAATGTATCAGTGTTGATGGAGATTATGTTGAAAAATATAGCAAAAAAAAAAAATTTAAAAACATCAATTTTCTTGGTCCGACCGGAAACTTTTCAGACCATCCTCGTACATTCTGCCTATAATTTATTGTAAATAACAAATAAAAAAATTACAATAAAATAATTAATTAATGAATAATTAAATTAACAATTATTCAAGACTTCCAAGAGTCCGTGAAAAAGGGCTAAAATTAATTTAGTTATTATAATTTAAGGAAGGATTATTTTACTATCAATAGATTGTTATTTTAATATTTAAATTAAGGCCTGTAACTTAATTAAGTGTATGTGTAAGTGTATGTGTATCTTTATTTGTGTAGATGAATGTGATGGGAAAAAGAGGTATGGTAGGGAAAGGAAGGTTATAAAAAAATTGTTGGATAAAATACTTTTTTTTTATTTGTCACACCTGATGGATACACTTAGGGTTTTTTATAGCATGAAATAAAAAAAAGGAAATTATTTTCAAGCAAAGTGTAAAAAAGACATATTTTATCTTCATGATTTAATTTATATTTATAAAAAGGGAGAAAAAAAATCCTCTCATTTAACTCACTTATCGCAAATTCCCTTTTATTTCTGATTATCATCTAAGAAATTTAAAATTTTTAGTTAAATTTAATAATCATGAAAAACAGATCACTTCTAAACAAAGATTTAATTTTAAAAAAATTGAATCGTTAAAAATTAAATAAATGAAAATTTCGTTTGATTATTTTAATTTAAAGAAAATCTAAGATTTATTTTTTCTTTTAGTAGATATAAATTGTCATATTGTTCAAAAAAAAAAACAAAACATTTTTCATTATAAATTTCTAAAAAATTTTACAGGCCTGAAATATATTTTCAAATCAATTCAAGCTCTCCATTCCTCCACTGTTCCCTCCTCTAGATAACCAAATCGGAGTCAGGACCGTGCCTGGTCTACATGATTCATTCGATTGTGAAGCAAATGTCAAATGGTATAGGTCTGGGATTCCCATAAAATTTAAATTTATCTCTCACATCAGTAAAGGTTAACAACCACTACTACAGATACATCATAAAGTATGATTTAAAAGATTAAAAAACAATTGATTGAAAATCAAAAATAGTAAAGTTTATTAAATAATTAAATTGAAACAATCACAATGAAAAATTATGTATATTTTTTACTTATTTTTCTTATTCTATACACAGTATTTTTATATTCTTATTTATAATACGATGGGCAAGTTCCCAACTTAAGTAAAAATAAATTATTATTTATTTATTTTTTTTTTTGTTATATTAAACTACTAAACCACTCATTTTTTAAGAATATTATCCAATTAAACACAAATAATTAATATTAATACAAATAATAATAATAATAATTTAGATAAAAAAACAAGAGAATTTATGTAAGTCAAAATATTTTACAAAAATAAATAAAAACTAATAAAAAAGTTTTTATTAGAGAAAGTTAGAATGTTTTTTTTTTTAATATTTAATCAAAATCTTTTCTTTTTTTTTAAAAAAAAAACTTTTAAATAACTTCGTAAAATAGATATACATATGCGAAAGTGTACATAAGAAAAAGTACGAGTATATATACCTATAGAGAAAGTGGGAAGTGAAGTACTAAGGTTATTTCTTTACTGGAGAGATAAAATGAAGAGTCAAGTTTACTTAACAAGTTATAAAGATATATAGGTAGGTTGGAGAAGGCGTGGGGTAGTGTGGGTGGTGGTAGGGTCAACTGACCACGGAGACAAATTACACTTGCCAAGAAGTAGAAGAAGACCTCGTTAATTAAGCGAGGACCATAGACGCACACACAGTTTGCGGTTAGTTAAAGGTCCTTAGTCGTGACTGGCATCTAACATAACAACTTACTACTCCCCTCTAGCCCCCTCTCTTTGTTAAAACTGCATTCAAATTAAATAAAAAATAAATTCAGAAATAATATTTAGCAATCGGAGTTGGGTAGAGAAAGAGAATATTATTTTTTTTTTTAATTTCTAAAACAAATGTGTTTAAAAAAAAATAATAATAAATAAGTATAAAATGTGAAGATTTAAAAAAATTAAAAATTAAATTAAAAAATATTGGAATTAAATCTGGAATTATTTTCGAATGCAAATGAATAATGTAATGAATATAATAAATTTAAATATAATAATAATAATAATATTAATAATAATAATAGTTGTGTACAAAATATATAACTTATTTCATATTATTTATTTATTTTAAATTTAAAAAATTTTAAAAAATATATACTTAAAAATTGAAATTTTAAAATAATTTACTTATTTCTCAAATCCAAATTTATTTCAATTCTAATAAATGTTAAAAGTTAATTTAAATTTGAATTTTTATATATAGAAATTATTTATTTAATAAATACGCATCTAGGTTATTTTTAATAATATATTTTATTTCATTAATGAATTAGTCTGTTATAATTTATTAATTTATGAAATTTATTCTTAGAGTTCAAAATTAACGAAAATTATATAAATTTTATCAAAAATAAATTAATTGCATTTTTAAATATTTTTTTCAATTGAGGCTTTAATTAATTTTATGGATTCATCTGTTATTTCTATTACTTGTATTACATTAATTTTAGAAAAATGTGTCTACATTTTTAATTTTATTGAAGTATTTGATTTATAAAACTATTAAAATTTTGTTCGTTTTTTTCCATCTATTTATAATAATTTTGAAAAATCTAAATTAATTTATTCTTAAATTGATTTAATTTATACCGTAACAAAATATACTGGAAAGAATCAATATCAATGTCAGTGTTGTAGTCCGTTAATCTCAAAAATACACCATCCATTTTATTATAAATGTACAAAATAGACAAGTATATATAATTAATATATATTAATAGTTTTTAACTTGAACAGGCAAATGACACGGGTCTTTCGTTTAATTTTCGATTCAAATTATGTAAAAAAGCAATAAGACTGTTAACCTTAACCATCCCATTGGAACAGGTAAATAAACTTAGTAAAGTGTTGTAAGGAAGGGTTTGGAATTCCGCAGGAGGATCTCCTCTTTAAGTTAATATTTATTTATATGCGGTGGCCCCTCCCTTCCTCCCTACCCTTGGGAAAATTATTACAAGACGAGCCAATTTTATGCTAACACCAACAGACTAAATCATTTGACACGTGTTGCCCCAAAACATGAATTTTTTATTGAATTACAAGGAAAGTTAAATTCTGTCTCTTCTTCCTCTATCTATAATATTTGCATCAAGTCTCTTAAAATTCATATTTTTATAATTTTATTTAATCGTAAATTCAATTAAATCTTAAAAATTTTGAAAAACAATTGATATACGTTTTACTTATTTTTAATTTTGGCATTTATACCTATATTTAAAAGAAAGTTCAAAATTATATTAAAGTAAAAAAAAATATACAATTAATTCATACAGAAATAATATAATCAAGTGAAAAGAGATTTATATAAGGATAAACTAAATAAATTCTTATTATAATTTTTTATAAAAAAAAAAACCTCTGACTTTTGTACGTTCTACGCAATGACAACGCCTATCAAGTCGGTTATATCAATTAGGTGTCCTATGATCAGTAGAACGGGTCCTAAACCTTTACCTTGATTTTCTTGATCGGAGGCGCTACTTTTTATCAATTTTCCCAATATTGAACCCGGAGGGTGGGTTGACTCCGTTCCATAGACCCCAGCTAGAGAAATTCTCTTGTTAGGTCAGGGACTTGAACTCGGGACCACGAGAATGTGAGTCAGTTGCGCTAGCTTCCACCCTGTGGCGCCTTAGACATAATTTTTTATATATAATTATAATTTTATAATTTTTTTAAAAAGCTTTTGAGATTCAACTATTTCTATTTCTATATTTTAATTATTTTTAATATATATTTTGAATATATTTTTTTAATTTTATGATTGACCTGTTCGATTGGTTTGGACATTTTAGATATTCTGCATATTTATATCAACAATGATAATAATCCATAATGCGTTTAATTCTAATAATAATGTCCAATATAATAAGAAAAAGTGAGTAATTAATTTATATTTGAATGACTTTTAAATGTTTTTAATGAAAATTTGATTAATTGTTTAATTTATTGATTTATTGTATATTGGAAAAGTGATTGATTTGTTACTTTATTTGTATATTTTAATTTAAAGACAATTTCATTTTTTTTATTTTATTTTATTTTAATCAAAAAATTATCCATTATCGAATAAACAAAAATAAAAATAAAATATTTGGCCGTTATAAGAAAAATGATTCTCAAAATATCAAAAATCATTAAATCACTATTCTATCATCATGTGTTAAATAAAACGGATCTATTTATTTATCACTATAACTTTAGATCCCGAACGTTCCTGATCGAAGCAACCACAATCCTCCTACTGACGTTATCCTAAGCTCCATTCAATATCTATCTTCTCCCAATTTCATTCACAGTTTTGAGATATTCCGAACTAATAATTTAAATAAAATTCTCATTTAATGAAATCTACTATTTTCCTAATTATATATATATATTTATATATATAATAGACAGAAAGAGAGAGGGGGGATGAAATTCTAGCAAGAGATGAGATTTTTGGTAGGATTAACGTTAAAGTTAAACTGCCTGTTGGTTTAATTCTCCACCACCAACTTTCATTTAATTTTTTATGTCTTTCCTTAATCGTGAGTTAAGGCTAGTAAACTAACCAGTCAACCAGTCTCACCTTCCACCTCACCTCTCTTTCCCCCACTCCATCCTTGAACCTATGTAATATCATTCTAACGCCTCACACAAATAAATCAACCAATTATTTAGGGTGTGGATGGTTCTTATAACTTAACTTCATTACCAACAGATATGAGGGAGAGTACTAGTATTAGCAGTAGTCTTTACTCATTTACAAAAAGAATATATATATATATATATATATATATAACTTAACTAAGTGGATTCATTAGATACATTAAATTATTATTAAATAGAAGTTAATGAAGAGAAAAAATAAAATTTATATGAAAGTAAGAAAATAAAATATTATATTAGCTATTAAATGGTGTAAATAATAATACTAATACTAATAATAATAATAAAGTCGAAAATATGATCAACATTTTAATCCATTTCTTTCTAAAAATTATTTGAAAATTTTTGAAATATCTTTACTTGCAGTCGATAACCTGATGAAAATTATAACAATTATAATAAAAATTTAAAATTTATTGAATAAATAAATATTAAGAAAAATTGATTTTTTTAATTTAATTCACAAAATATATTTATTAAGGGCTTATTCCTAATATATTAATAATATTTAATAATTATAATATATTTTTCTTTATTAGATTATTTTTGTGAAAGAAATTTTTTGTTAAAATAAATCCCTAGTTGACTTGAATTTATTTATTTATTATAAGATCCCTGACTTTTCTAATATGATTATAAATTAAGACCTGATTGCACCGTAAGAAATTTCTCAAGAGAATAATTATATTTTTAAGTCGCTCTCGGGTGTGGTTATCAAAACTGAGATTTTTAAAAGAATTAAATAAAATTTTCCAAAATAAAAATTTATTTTTAATATTTTTATTAATATTAAAAAAAAAATGTATACTTGTCATATTGTTATATCATACGATATACATCAATGAAGTTTTATTCTAGTAATATGGAGTTGTTACACTCATTTTATATTTTATTCATAAAATTGTTAATTTTGTGGTTGCCAGATTTATTTCTATTTTAATATACTTAAATAAAATCTTAAAATACATTGTAACTAATTTAAACTAAAAAAAAAATTGAAAATACATACATTATATAAATTTCAAAAATAAAACAACTTTTTATTACAATCATGGAGATATGGAGTGACAGTAACGCTTGTTTTAAGGCTCCAAAAAAGTAGGTGGAAATTCTTGTCAGCCATATGTGTGGGGCAAAACATTGAATTTTACATAAGACATAATACATTTTTGTTTCAAATTTTCTCGTATGTTTGAAAGGTTTTCTTAGTTATTTCTTCTTTATTTTATAGTTAGGTTAATATATTTAATAATTAGAAATAGTTTTTAATAATTTTTAATTTATATTTAATTGTGTTTTTTTTATTAGATTTTAAATTAACTCATTTTCAAGGGTATATAATAAGCATATTTTTTCTCATACATTATAGTAACAAAATTTCTATCGAACTTTTTCTATTATGACTTGTTTTCAATTTATTTGCAAAATTCGGTTTTTTGGGTGGTATATTAGTAGCTGGTCATTATTTGTTTTAGGGATTTCAATAAATGTTTTGACCTTTCCAAAAAATCTAAAAAACATTAATAAATATATTTTTTGTTTATATATTTTGTTTTTTGTAATCATTTTTCCATTAAACTAATGATAATTTATTTTTTAATTGACTAATTAGGAAGAGAATGATTGCCGCAACATTTTTTTTTATACATATATGGATATCAAAACGACCTGCAGTTGAACTAAAATAAAATTTAAAGAGTTTTTTCTTCAAGAGAAAATTTTTACTAACATAATTTTCCACAAAAAAGTTCCGAAATTTGATGATATATTAACATTAAGATCAATGGAAAATATAATGTTTTGCCCCACACAATATGGCGTCTGTGACGTCAGATAGGCGACAACTTTTATCCCAAATGTTCTCTCCCTACCTCCCTGATTACAATACACTACGAAAAAAAACCACATACCTCTTTTTATATTAAAAATAAAAAGAACCACATTCAAAAATTATTGTATAAAAAATAATTAAACATTATTTAATAATTGGTCAACTTTAGAATTATAAAATCGAGGAGATAACGGTAACGAATAAGAAAAGAGGAATTGATAAAAATGATTTTTTGTGAAAATCAATTGGAAATAACTTGTGGGTGGAATAAAACAATAAGGAAAGAAAAACTTGAATGAAATACTGTTACTTCAGTAATAAATTTTTGAAATCAGTTACGAGCTCTACTTCTTTATGGACGAGAGATTGACATTCAATTATTATTGATTGATAATAATATTGATTCTAACGTTTTATATGTTCTGAGGATGATTACAACCTAAGGATCGAAACGTCGTAATAATAATTTATTTACCACGATAAATATATAAAATTGTTTTTTATTTTATACTTTTTTAAAAAAATTTTAATTTTCTTCTCCTTCCTTTCTGAATCAATAATAATAATAATATAATTTCTAATTTTCACTTAATTTACCGTCAGTCAACCTTCAGTATTTGACCCCCTCGTTATTATTAGAATAATTATATTTAAATATATTGATTTATATAAAACAAGTTTTATTTTATTATTATTATTATTATTTTCTTTTTTTGTATATTAAAGATATATATAAATATATATGATAGATAGGAATATATATTGAGCAAGAGAGGTAGAAAGAGGATGCGTGCAAAATTAGCAATTCCTGTCACGCTTTTCGCAAAAGGAAAGGAAAGTTGATGTGCGGATGAGGGTAAGTGAGGGTTGGTAGTGGAGGAAGCAGTGAGAGAGAGAGAGAGACGGTGTTGGGATGCTGCAAGACTACGAGGGTGGCATCATCTTAGGAAAGTCTAATACCTCCTCTGCTTGGGCACCATCTGGCATACCACATACCACACACATATATATAGCGGACAGGGGGATGGGAATTACAATGATAATACATCGAAACATGTAAATCAATGCATGTCTATTTTTTAAATAAAAATCACATTCTATTTAATAATTATTAATAATTGTATAGCAGTGAAATACTTAGGTAGATAGATAATTTTAATATTTATCTAAAAATTATAAATTAATTAAAAGAAAAAAAACAATAATTTAATGAATTTTCTTTTTGGTTCCTTTAAAAAAATATCTAACAATTATTATTATTATTATTATTTACAAGTTTAATTAAATTTAAATGGACCATGTTTATGATTAGATCTCAGTTAAAGAAATAAAAACAAAAATAAAGTCTTTTTAAAATCTCTCTCTCTCTCTTTCTTTCTTTTGTGTTTTTAAGAGAATGAAATGATTATCACCTTTTAATTAAAATAGATAAGAATTTAAATATCTTTTGTCTCAGAGAGATTAAGTATTTTATCATTTAACTACTAATACAGTTAGAATGTTAAATGAAGTGCCCTGAAATTTAATTTTGTTCTTCTTTTTAGCCTTTTTACATCTCAAATACAATATAAACTTGTCTATTGATAAAAATAAAATTAAAATACATATTTTTTTTTTATAAACATCCTTTATTTAAAATTGTACTTTGAAGTAAAAAATAAGAAATAAAAAAATAAAAAGCATCGCTAATGACAAAAAACAACCATCATTGGTCGGTGATAATAAAGTTTAAATTTTTTAAAAATTTATATCAATTACATAAAGTGAGATCAAATTTTTATAATCCATCTCCATCTATTTGATCCACTGCCAAATTTGAGTGAACATACATTATACAAATCATTAATTAATTTATATATATATTATAGATAAATAGTTATATATATACAAAATATAACATAATTAAAAGTTCTTTTCCCTTTAGCTATTCTCTTCTTTTTACCTTTCGACATCCCATCCCACCTTTAAAACTCTTATGTCATTGTTAACGTTAATCTATTCAGTAGTTTAAACTTCCCAATTGCTTTGTAACAAAAAAAACTTGTCTTCTTCTCGGGAGCGAGTATTTCTTACTCAAATCTCTCTCTCCATCACCATTACAGACACCCACACCATCACACATCCAATATTCGACATTCGAGTTTCAATCTTAATTCTCAAAAAAAAAAAAAAGAGAAAAGGAATGAGGCGAAAGGTTTGGAGGGAGGGAGGGGGGGGGGCAACGATAAACATCTCGAAAGGATAACTTTCAATAAGTTTTAGTTTTTCAACTTAACATTTCCTCTTGCAAGGCGCCACCTTATCCCTTCCCCTTTAACCTCCACTCACCCACTCATACATATTCTCTCTCTTTTACCTAAACCAATATATATATATATATAGATATAGATATAGATATAGATATATAGATATATATGTAAAGAAAATAAATTGGTAACTTTGGTGCAAAACTTGAACCCTTTCAAGGCACCGGTTAAGTTTTAAGAAAAGTTTAAAATTTGTTTAAAGTAAAATTTAATAGAAAAGCAACCAAGAAAAATTATATATATAAAATTATTTATTTATTTATTTTTCTTTTAAATATTGAATGATGGAAACTTTGAAAGGAAAAAAAGAAAGGTGTTGCCTAGTTATTTTATTAATAAAGTACTTTTCAAAATATTTTGGAAAAGTAAGTCGAATTATATTAATTACATATATGGATGTTACTAGGTGGACAACTTTTCCCTTGTCTTAGAAACAAGAATAATACATGTAATTGAATTCATGGAGGGAGGTGATGGTCTCAAATGCTTTTGGAAAAATTATATTACTTTTCTAATCTTATTCCAAAAAATAAAAAGGTAGAAATATGAATACATAATTCTATCCTTTTAATTAATTCTTATTAAAATTTTAAAAAAAAACTTCATTTCCAACAGCATTGTATAATATTTTTTTCGGAAAAGGAGGGGATAGGCCAATAACTTTAGGAACCAAAATAAAATTGTAATTTTATTATATTTAAATAGAAAAATTTATACATTTCTAGGTAATATTTCTATATATCTCTCATTGTATTCTTATTTAGGAATCGGGGTTATTATATCGTTACTTATTTTAGTTAAATATTCTATGACTATATAATAAAGAAATAAGTATCTTATAACTTAAAATATAATTAACATTGATTAAGCGGGTACAAAAAAAGAAGGAAATACTCCTGAGTATAAATATTCAGTAAAAAAGTCAAATTCCTGCTCCTAGATGGATAGGCCACCAGCATTACGGTGATGGATAGGCCACGAGCATTACGGTTTACGGTTGTCATTATGCCAACAAAGAATCATAACGAAATCATCATATTTAGAAACCCCTTTTAAAAATAAAGAGTTTTTATAAAATAGTATCAGGTAAATTTTGCAAGGAGTAGACTAACGGTACTTTATTTCAAGTGGAGTGGCAGTCGCTTGGCCCGTTCACTCGGTGTCCGGACGTCAGCAAAGAATATCCCAACACATTTACCAGCCCTAATAACATATCTATTTGATATTAAATAATAATTAACCAGCGGTTTAGTAATCGATTTTTAATTTACTAATATTCTTATTTGTTTAGTTTATGAAAAATTATTTTTGTTGTATATTTAATCAAAATTATGTAATTATATATAGAAATATATTTCTTAATTAAAAATTGTTACAAATAAAATAAAAATCCATTTTGTATCTCTATTTGCTCTTTTTCTATAACTTCATGATCATGAATGGATTTTAATTACATACCGAATTTATATTATTTAAAAATTCTTTTAACCAATATATTTATAAACATAGATAACCAAAAGTTATGTTATTTTTAGTTATTAGTTATAGATCAAGAAAAAAAACATATTTTATTGTTATATATTATTTTTTAATTAAAATATATGTTTATGTCAATCCTTCATCAATGAAGATATCAATATTAAACTGTGTGCCGTGACATTTTCATTAATGATTGTGTTGATAGACTTAAAAGTGTGATGGAGAGTGGGTGGGGTTGAAAGTTATTTATTATAATTTTATAGACCGGAGAAAGAGAGGAAGAGATAAATGAATGGCATAGCATTTGTCAAACTGGTAAAGAGAGCCAATTGCAATCGGAAACTCTCTGATTCTCTTTCCCTCTCCCCCTCTCATTTCCTCCCATTCCCTTTTCTACTCAATCTAATAGACAACAAATTATTAACTGATAAGAGAACAATTGTTTTAATAGGATTTAAATATATATGTATATATGAAAGGATGACAAATCATATTCTACCACTATCTCTCTACCCTTTCACTTTTATTATCCATATATATATAGTGAGCTTCGAGAGAAGATAGAGAACAGAAATATAAATTGGGCAAATATTTTAACTATTATCTAGTTTCATATAAAAATTATAAAGAACTTTAAAAAAAATAGGAATTTAACATAACAATTTTTTAATTTAAATAAATAACATTTGAAATTAATTATATGGGAATTCCGAGAAAGTTTTATGTAAAGAACAGTTGACTGTTTTTTGTGCTCTCGCGTTTTACCACTTTTTACGTGGTTTTTGTGAACGGAGCTGAGTGGAAACGAAAGAGCAGGATTCGTGGAGAAATTATCTGCAGGAGAGACTATTGTTCTTCAAAACACATTGGCGCAAAGGGTGAGAAAAAGGAAAAAACTGAAATTTAAAATCACTGAAAATAAAAGGAAAAGTGAAGAAGTTATAAAAATTTGGACTATTTGAGGCGACGATGAGAAGGCAAATCGGGGGGGGGGAGGGGGGGGGCGCGAGGAAATAGAAGATAGGAGAGCGAATAAGCATAAAACTAGGCTACGCGACCCAACGATACCTCCGAAACCAGATAAAGCCAAATGCGCAGATCAGGAAAAGTTAGATAAATTTCTGGCAGCGTCGAGCAGCCCATTCCAAAGAGCTGGATTACAGAGAACCTAATAAGAATCCTGAAGATGGAAAAGGACCGCTGGCCGAAAATATGTTTAAGAGAAAGCTTAAGGGGAATAATAAATAACAACCCGGATAGGAAGGCCAAAGAATTGAAGGAAGTCTTAGAAGAACTGGGAAGTCCTGGCCTGATCAACGCAATGTTTAGAGACAACTTAGACGAGAAGATCAAAGAGTAAGTAGTGGGGTGGAGAAGAAGATCAATCAAGAATGGCAAGAATGTTGGCGAAGGACAGAAGCCTCAAGATACAATAAAGATTACAAAGAAATAAGAAGATCAGGAGAAGAGGAGTACCTCGGATTCCCAACATTGGAGAAGAAAGATATGGAGACATGAGCAAGGATGAAATACGGAAACATGGATAAAGGATAGAAGTCGAGTGCTTATGGAAAGGATGCCGGAAGTATTGAGGAAGAAACAATTCCAAGATATCCTGAAGTCGGGTCCGATCAGAGGAACACTGGCGATCTGGAGGACGCGGGAAGGATGTACAAGAGAAGAAGAAAAACAGAGGCAATAAAGAAAAGAAAGAATTTAATGTAAATGGAATATAATTAAAATGTACATAGAATGAAATTGTAAACCAAAGTCCAAGAAGGACTAAGGACGGAATAGATAAATAAATAAATAAAATTAATTGTATGGCATAAATGAGGAAATCTTCCTCTTCCAATGGCCAAGTTTAATGGATATCATGAGGAATTAATCATCAAGTTCATAATAAAATAAGCGCTAGCAATCAGTTATATTAGTTACTTTCAATGGAGAATAATAAATAGAAAATAAATATAATAATAATAATAATAAACTTTTCCAAACACACCTGCAATTGTTAATTAAATGTACAGAAAAAAGAGAACACCAGTCTAGCGCAGCGCCTTTCTCTACACCATTATATCATTATATATCTGAATCACAATTAAAGAAATAAATTTTAATATCATAAAAATATAAAACTATTAATCACATATAAAATTAAATTGGTATTAAAAATGAATTTTTTTTAATTTTGATTCAGATATTAATGCTGTGCTAAAAAGGCACTGGAAGAGCAAAACTGCCGTTCTCTTTTTCCTGTCATTATACATGAATTATTTAATAGTTGATGTTATTATATTATTATGGGAAAATTATTAAATTTAATTCAGTTATACTTTTTCAAAAATTAAAAAAATGTAAATCTATCTATCTATCTCTGTGGTTGTATCTTCTCCAAGTATCACTATTCTGAGTCCCACTCCTCCAACCTCTACCCTCTCTAATCTCTCTCACGTCCCTTCCTACATTATCCACCCACCGCGTCCTTGGTCTTCCAAGCGGACGTTTCCCACTCGATCTCCTCACCAATATATTTTCTGCCATTCTTTCCTCTCCCATTCTTGCCACGTGTCCTGCCCATCGCATTTTCTCAATTTTATAAATTTTTTTATTTTAATTCTAAAATTATATATTAGATTCATTCTTGTTTAAATGTCTAGATTTCCCCGCATAACATTCATTTTCAAAAATAAAAACAAATTTAGATCATCATGTTTGATTATCTTATATATAAAATTCTTCTTTTTAAGTTAGAAATATTCAGTTATATCAAGAAATTTATTAAAGAAATTATAATTACTTGTTTTATCTGTAAAAACAAATATTTTTATCATTTTCTCTATTATTAGTTATTATAAAATAAATTAGTATTATTATTATTTAATTTAAAATACATTTCATTGTTTACTAAGTAGTTGGAAAATGTGGGTGGTCTATGTTTTGCTCATTCCTATCACATGTTGGTAAACCACAAACCACATAGTAAAGGTTGACATCGTTGACGAGTTTACTTGTTAGGGTGGTTAAATATCCATTTATCTATTGTATATATCTTAAATCTTAGACTATAATAAATCGGAACATAAACTAGTGATTATTCTAAAGGAACAAAATTAATAAATGATATTTTAAAGATTATTAATCATTTATATAAGTATCAAGCGTGCATAAGCATATAATATATAAATGTTTGATATAAATATCCAAAAGAATATTAGAGAAAATATTTATTAAGAAAAGAAAAGAAAAAAAAACAAATATATGAATTCAAAGTTTGTTTTCTTGTAATTTTTCATAGAAAATCGAAAGATTAAGAAAGAAGAAATGTAAGTGTATGTGTATATAAGAGAGAGAGGGGAGGGGAGAGTAGTAGGGGAAGTAGTGGGAGGAAGATTGGGGTCAAACGTTTCTCAACTTTATCACTTTTTCAGGACTAGCCTGGCGCATATGTTGTTTGACGGGCCATGAAATATGGCTGCTTAGAGACTGATGTCCAACCCCTTCCATCCTACTCCAACTCCCTTCACTCCACCTTCTTCTATCCCTCCACACTTTCTTTTTGGGGTGGAATCCAAAAATGCTTTTCCTTTACATGGAAGTAATGGCGGGGTTGGAGCCAGAGAAGGAGAGCGTAAAATTGTAATGTTAGAAAGAAAGAGAGAGACTGAGAAAGATAATCATACTTTAAAATAGATTATCTACCCTCTTGTCTCAGTTTTTTCATTCTTTAAACAAAATCAAAAAACAAAAAAAAAATTAAAAAAATTAATATTAATTGATTTATTGCTTATCTAATGTCCTTCCGCCGATGGATTAGTATATGATGTTATTTGTCTGTTTTTTACAATGTTTTATTTTAATAATCGATTTCTAGATGTTGCAAATTTCAAATTTCTTTTTAAATAAAAAGAGAATTTAAAGAATAAAATTTTATTCTCAAAAATATTTTATTCACGACTCCAGATAATATTATAAAAAATAATTAAAATTTAAATTTTTTTTTAATATTGTTAATATAATTAATTTTATTATATTGATACAGTGGTGGATTAAGTTGATTGGGGGCCCCGGGCGGTAAAATTGAAATGGGCCCTCTGTTATTTACAATTATAATTGATAGATAAATTTTGTTTATATTATAATTTAGGATTTTTATACTTACATATATAGTACTTATGTAAAAAATACATAATTTTTACTGTGGTCGCCGAGACCCAAAATTGATTATTTTTTCTTAAGTTAGTCGGTGTTCAAACACGACCGAATAAAGATCTGTATTAAGAATAACTTGTTTTATTTAAACTCCGATTATCCATAAACTCAACAGTTTTTTAAAATTTTTTTTAAGGAAATATTTTTATTTAGATTTCGGTGGGCCCCTCGGGCTGGTGAGCCCCCGGGCGGCCGCCCGGTCCGCCCGGCGTTTAATCCGCCTATGTATTGATAAGGAGAGATTATTCTTCAATCCGATATTTTCATTATAAATATTTTCAAAATTTTATGTAAATAAATATATAAGTACAAAAAAAAGAAAATAAAAGAAAAAAAATTACATTTTAAATAAATATTGATTTTTGATACAAATTCATCATTTTTAGTCTAAATGTCTAAAATATAAATTTAAAAATAATTAATAAATATTTGCTTTATGAATAAAAGGAAGATTATCCTATTTTAAGATGATGATGAAATTAAATAAATAATTTTTTGATTAATTAATGATAATTTCGTAATTAATTACTGAAGGTTTTCTAAAATTCTTAAATGTGCGCTCGTTCTACCCTCCCTACTGCCTTTCTCCAACCATCTTCCGTGGCCAGTCAGTGTTGACAGGCGACCACATTCAGTTTATTATTTGCCGGACAGCAAATCAAGCTTAAATTTCATTCATTAATCAAAAATTTGAATGAAAATTAATTAATTTTAATTAAATATAATGAAGACATTATTAGAGATTTTAGAAAAAAGAAATCGAATTAGATTTAAATAGCCACATAAACAAAAATATAATTATTAAGAACATGTATATATTTATATATCTTAAATAATATTAAATAAAATAAAATTTATTTGTAATTAGAAGCATACCTAGCGTAAATGGCGCCTAGAGCAAACATTGATGTTGTGCTCCTTTCCTTTTAAAGTTTTTATGGGAAAAAAATATTTCATTTTGGATTTTCCAATTTTTCGTAATCCCTCTCTTTTGCCTACGTAATTTTTAATAATCATATGTAAATAATTCTATATAAATATTTTTATGTTAAGTGCTTTTCGCATGTCTCTTCCATTGGTTCCCTAGCACATGCCATCCTACCATAACCTAGTTACGCTATTACTTGTAATAAATTGTAATAAAAATATTTTTGAGTTAAAATGAAAAAGTGATCAAGTCGAAAAAATTTATGCAAGATGATTGATTTATAATATGTCTATATTATCTTTAAAAAACGGATTAAGGAATTTTCGGGCCCTAGGCAAGGACAGAATTCAGGCCCCCCCCCCTCCCCCACCCATAAAATAACATAAAATCTATTATTTATTTTATTTTTCATTTAAAAAAATTATTATTGAAGAGTACTTTTTTGAAATAATATAGCAGGGGTGGGCACATACTTAGAGCCTGAAAAAAAATCATTTTACTTTCTTTTTTTTAAAAACAATGTTGAAAAAATTTAAAAAAAGTCGAAAGTCTGATCACAAAAATCATTTTACCCTTTTTTTTAGAACCTAGAACCATGTTGAAAAAATTTAAAAAAAGTATTTAAAAAAAATATTTAAAAGTCTTATCGCAAAAGTGAAAAAATTCAAGATTTTTTGAACCGTTTTACAGCCCCCTGAAATTACGGGCCCTAGGCCTTGCATATTCTGCCTAGGCCTAAATCCGCCCCTGTTTAAAACATACACAATTCTTTTTTTTTAGATAAAAATACCTGAAAAAATTGTTAAATGCCTGGGTAGATATCTATATTATATTTTATTTTAAATTTTAAATGAAGCTGATTCATTTATTTATTCAAATTAATTCTAATATCATAAATAAATTAATAATTTTTTAACATATTTCTTCTTTCTAATGCTATCTATCAATTTAATTTGAATATTATTTTCATGATTAAATTAAATTAAACATGAAATTTATAAATTTTATGTTTTTGAATATCAAAAATATCTAAACCTAACTAAATACCTAAATCTGTATTATTATTATTAGTAATTTAAATGTACCTACTTCAGAAGCAAGGACCATTTGTGTCATAAAATAATCATTCGTCAAATATAATTCTCTCATGGATTTAGTTTTTTTCTCCATTAGGGAAGTCAAGCCATCATCGCCATAGTTTAGTCAGGCAAATAATATACGTTTCTTAACAGACCCTAGGTTCTTATTTAATATTTTGTTCTATCAGATAATTAGTTACTTCACAAGAAAATTTTCTGAAAATATCTCAGCTAAAATTAAAATTAATTATTAAATATTAATTAAAATTTGTATTAAATTAATTTTAATAAAATAATTTTTAAATGGATATAATAATTGTAATATTAATTATCATTACTACTGAAAAAATTTCTATATTTTTTTTTCTAACAAGTTGTGTGTGTGTGTGCGCGTGAATTATTATTTGATTTTATTATATTTTATGAGGAAAAAAGTTCATTTCATTAGAGGTTGATTTATAAATAAGTTGAATTAAATTTTTAATTACGCTTTTTTGTATAAAATATTTATTACTATCTCGCCAGAGATAGTATTGCGATCACGAAAATGTTGAGATTTTGATGTTTTTATACGTTTTGAAGGTTCCACAATCATTTTTCTCTAAGGTTGAGAAAAATGTCTGTGTGCGTGTGTATGTGTGTGTGTATGTATGTATATAACCAAGATTACGCAAAAACGGTTTGAGCTAGAATGATATAATTCGGTACATAGGCATTATTCAAAATTCATAGTTTTCTATCAACTTTTGAGAAATGTAGCTCAACTGGAAGAGGGTGTCATTACCTACAACGTTTTGATTTTTTTTCTTCTAAAGTGACCGTAAAAATAAAGATATATGTTTGATAATTTTTCATATGATTAATAATTGTATAAAACTGTTATATATAGAATTTCAACTTGATTGAATCGCTGAAAGTACCAGAATTAATTTTTTAACACTGCAAATCTCACGCGCCAACACGTGACGTGGTGCCATCAACAAAGAGCCAAACATGCGCTGGTTCAATAAATATTATTTATTAATTTTAATTTATAATTTAATTAATTTAATTTAATTTAAATTAATATATGTTATTTAATCCAATTCAAATTTGCGAGATAGTCGAGTGGAGACACTCCAGATTTTTTTTCTTAAAGATAATTTTATTATTTCTTTTTAGTAAGGCTTTTTGTTTATTCAGAGAGAGAGAGAGAGAAGAGTCTCTATTTAATAAAGATCGAATTTAAACAATTTCATTTAATCAAGAGTTCGAATTATTAAAAGATGACTATATATAGACATAACTAAAATAAATATTTAAAAATATCTTTTAGGTTCAGGTTCAAACTATTTGAGAAGAAAAATTGTAAAGATTAAATGAAAATTGAATTGTGGAGGTGATTGGTAAACAATCTAATATAATATATCTATATAACCTTCATTAGCAATTGGCGCCCTTATTTCTGGTATTCTTATGTCTCTCTGTCAGTATGGCTGTAATCCACATGCAATTAAGTTAATGCTTGGGTTTACAATTAATTCATTGGGTTTGGTTTGGGCAAATGAAAACGTCCCTCTCTCTATCTCTCTTTCTCCCTCTCTCTATCTAAGCGTGCAATAAGTTTCGCAATAAATTCAAGATTACACTTTATAATTACTTATTTAGCGAATTTAATTTTAAACCCCACTCTTCCTCATCCCTTTCCTATCCCACTTCTTCACCAATCTAAGACGAAACAACGAATGGAACTTATGCACAGCTTATATAAAATAAATATTCAAGAAACATGAGTCTGATTTATTATCGGAATTAAATTTTATGAAATGAACCCTCTCATTCATTCCAGACACTCTTCTTCTAATTTCTCCCGATCCCTACCTTCTTTTTTTTCTTCTCTTGTCTTAAAAACAAAATTCAATTTTAATTATTTTACATTTCTTATATAGGATAAATTAATTAAATTTATCTATTTCAATTACCAGAATTTTTTTTTATTAATTTTAATTATATATATATATATATATATATATATATATATATTATAAATATAGACCTTAAAATTTTAGGTAGAAGGGGTGATATAAAATCAGTATTTATATTATAAAATTATGATTATAATTCTTAAAATTTGTTAGTAAATATTTATTTAAAATTAAACTTGTTTTGATTTATTGCTCTAATATACTATTGTAACGGACAAAGTATTTATATTTTTATCTTATCTTATTATGCTAGCTAAAATTGTTTGTATATATATATAGCCATGGGTTCTCAAAAACCACTCTAACGATTTTTTTGAAATTCACACTAGATATAGTTTTTATAAAGAAAAAATTAAGTTTTATTGATCACATCTCTGGAAAAATAGATCTTCATTAGTTTTTTCTTAATTTAAATTTATATATGGATGACGTCACAAATGACATCCATATTGAAATTTGACTCCCTCCTTTTTTTTAAATGATATTGTATTAATATTTTTTTTATATTTAAAATATTTTAAAATTTTTTATTTAATTTCGAAATAAAATTAAAAATATATATTTTAATAATATTTTATAATTATAAATTACGATATATATTTATCATTCTTCCAATAAAAAAAAAATATTCATGCACTTAGAAACATACCTAATAATACATATTTATGTATTATTGAGGACCCCAAGTTCCATTCATTTTAATCAGATTGATGCAATGATGCAACATTTAATAATTGTAATAAATAATTAAAGAATTGTATATTAATATTTTTTAAAGGGTCGAGCGAGAGCTAGGTGTCCCAGGTATTAATATTACCAGCCAAACCCAATAATAATGAATCATTTTTTTAACTTATGTACCGAGCCGAGGCTCAGGGTCCCGGTACTTATTCATTTTATTTTGTTTGTCTATTTTTCTTATTATAATTTTGTTTGTCTATTTTTCTTATTATAATTTTGTTTGTCTATTTTTCTTATTATATTAACAAAGTTATTTTGTCGCATTAATGTTAAAATGTAATAAATGTATATGGATATAATATTTCGACTAAGAGGAGGAACCATCTCCCTCCAAGTTTTTATATTTTTATCAGTTGAGAATTGGCAGTTGAAAAAGATATATCATCATGATATGACCTTGTAACTATCACGTCCCGTGATATAATTTTTTTTTTTATAAATCATCACACTCTGTGATAACTATTCCTATTACACCCTGTAATAATAGTGAATTACATTATCTTATTTTTTTTTATTTAAATGTCTTATATTTAATCTGTTTAAAATTTTTTTTATTAATTAAAGTGAATTTGTGCGAACATTATTTGTTTTCCTTTTCCCTTAATTTTTTTTTCATCCTTTTGTATTCTGGGATATATATTATTTTTTTACTTGTGAATACATACATAATTTCACAGGTGTTTTTTCCCAAAATTTCTCTATTTACTAAACTTTTCCCCTCCCCCCCGCGCCTTTTCAATTAACATCTAATTACTTATAGAAATATATGTAAGTAAGCTGATGTTTACAGAATATTTTTTACTTTACAAAACATCAAACTATAATTTCTCTTAAGAAATGTTGCTATTTAAGCCTTTGTTAGTTTCATAATCACTAATAATTAACTCAGATACCCTCATTTTCTTTTATTATGCAACATAATATTGGTATTGTAATCAGGGTCGTTTCAAGACAAAACTGCTCCCGGGACGAAAAATAGAAGAGCACCTTCCCCATCTTCACAATTATTATTAGAGTTGTTTAAAGAGCTGGATTTGTCGCCCATTAAAATATGACGCCCGGGGAGGCCTTATCCCCCCGGTCCTGTATGTAATAATAATAACTAATTTAAAAATGGATTCTTTATTTTTTTGAAATATAGAAAATTTACTGATATTCAATTTTATATATATTTAGTGACTAAAATAATCATTATAATTTTATAAAATATTATAATGAGTTTAACTAAATGTATTCAAACAATTATACATATAATTTTTAAAAAATTATTTTAGTATGTAGAGTGATTTCATATAATAGTTATTTATTCATAAATAAAATTATGTATAGTTCAAATAATTTAACTAGAGCATTATATTATTCTTATTTGAAATGAAAATGTTTTATTTTATTTTGTTTAACTTTGTACAATACAACATTGGTTTAACAAGAATCTTAACAAATCCAGCATCAACCACATTCATTATGTTTCAACCCCTTCAACATATATATTCACCAAGGTTCACCCCTCATCACTTTCTCTCTTTTTCTCTCTCTGGTTGTAAATGTTTGCCTTTTTATTTCACATGGGCGTTACCATTTTGCTGCCAATTTCTCGGTACACAAATTCCAAGTAATTTTAAAACTTTTTGTTTATTTTTTACCATCCTCTGTTTCTTTAAACTAAACTAATTTAAAAAAAAACACTTATAAACCAACCCTAAGTGTTAGAAATTCTTAAGCAATATATTTATATATATATATAAAAAACCTTTTTTTATATAATGCCTATCAAGTCGGTTATATAAATTAGGTGCCCTTTGATCAGTAGTTCCTATCACAACGTTTACTTTTATTTTCTTGATCGGAAGCGCTACATTTTTTCAAGTAGATTACCAATGTAGATCTCAGAAGCTGAGTTTACTGTGTCCCATAGACTCCAGCTTTATACAATTTTGATATATATATACTAGTATATTTGGCCTGTATAGGCAAAATGTATATATAATATAACTAGATAAAATGTTATTCGCTTTTGCCTGTATGTCTGTATACATATATACGTATATGATAACTGAACACTTAATAATAATAAAAATAATGTATTATAAAATGAATATAATTGAAATTTTAGTTTTAAATGCACTTTTTTTGTTTTATATTTTTATTGGAATAATTACAAATAATAATAATAATAATAATTTATTAAATGAATATAATTGAAATTTTATTTTTTATTACATTTTTATTTTTATTTTTTTTTGTTAATAATTATTACATTTTTATTTGTTGGAAAATTATTAATTGTTAATAGTTATTACTTTTTAATTAACCGTTTTCGGAATAAGTATATTCTCTTATTATAGAGATTCTTATTGTTTGTCTCACAAGTCTACCTTACCATTGTATGATTCAAAATAAAATTCAAAATATTTAATAGGACATGACATGATTTTAGTATTTTTCCCATCCCAGAATATTTGCTAATATTACATGTTGGAGTTTCAATTACCTACATATTTAATGGCAATTTCAATGCAGAATATGCTTTTAAATAAAAAAAAATTTGAAAAAAGTAATTGGAATTATTATTATTAAGAATCAACAAATAAATTTATTAAATATACATTTAAATATGTAAATAAATCTAGATATAAATTTAATAAATATTCAAACAATAATTGAAACAATATAAATAAAACGATTCAATATTTTACTTACATTGTGATTTATATTTTTATTTTCATTACAACTGTTATTATGGGTATGTTATTTTTGACAGTTTAAAAAAAAATTAAAAATATTAATAAAATTTATCAAAATAATAAGTTGAAAAGATTTCCAATTATTTTTATTTATTTATTGTAAATTTTTCAATGTACCGTGGTAACCATGAATAGACTTTTACCAAAATATTACTAATTAAATTAATTTTGGATTTAACTACACTAAAACCTTTCTTGGTATGCCCACAACAAGCCCTGAAAATCGCAATCGGACGGGTAGTTTTTGAGTTTAGGCGAGACTGACAGACAGACAGACATTCCCTTTTATATATATAGATAGATATATAATGTTCTCTTTTATGAATTTGATACATGTGATATTTCTCATAATATTGTCATGATATACATATATATTTTAATAATTGGTCTAATTAAAATACCATTAAATATCTTAATTAGCTATTCAATATTTTCAAATATTTAATATCTACATTAAGACAAATATTTGCAATTTTAATTATTATAAATAATTATTCTCATTTCTAAATATGATTGTTCATTGAACTTTTCTATTATTAGTAATATAATTTAAAAAAATTCAGATCATTTTTTTAAAAGTTATTTTAATGAATAAAAAAATACCCTTTTGTTTTATCTAATCATATAATTAGAAAAATTTGTCTGTGCTGCAATTTTTCCAAATCAGAATACGATCATTAGTTATTTGATAGTATCTTTCTAAAAAGTAGGTCTCCTAATCTGAAACTTTAAATTCCTAGTAGAGATTGTGCACGTAGATAGCTACACTCATTGGCAGTTTCATTCTAAATGGCCTTACACTGATAATTTAAATTTAAACATTGTGTGTGTATGTAGATATGTGTGTGCGAGTCCCTATCGAGTCGTTAAGTTCACCAATGAATAAAAGGACTGTGTGTGTAAAGGAAGGAGAGAGAGGGGCTTTTCACTTGTATTATCAAATGACGGCCATCAGCCAATAATAGCCGACACACGGATAACGCTTAATTGAGCCTTTCCAACAACAACGACATATTTTATTTGAATTAATTTAATCAACAACTTTGAAACATTCTTTTTTATTTTTATTTAATATGAATAAATTATAAATAAATAATAACAAGAATGTATATATATATATATTCGAGAGTCATTCAATAAGTAAAGAGACTTAATTATTTATTACAATTGGGTTTGGCTGGTAATATTAATACCTGCTTCACCAAATCGCCATTCAAATAATTTAAAAGAACATAAATTAAAAAAATTAGTCATAAAACATACACCCCTTAAACGTTAATAGATACATTTAAATTATTTGAAATTGTTTCTGTAGCTGGAAATTAATTTATTTCAAACAGTCGGTCGGTTCATGACAACTTATTTAAAATTTGATATCTACATGTTGTCATTCAAAGAATGTTTATATTATTATTTTTTATGTTATATTTATATTTATATTTTATTATATTTTTAATTTTATTTTTTTAATATTTTTTGGCCTTTTTAAATTATTTATAAAACACTGAAAACATTCAAGATTATATGAATAAATAATTTTAATTTTGATCTCATAATTGGGTTTTCATTTTCGAGTAAGTAAGATATTATTATGGGTGGATTCACAATGTATGAAGGGACTTTTCTAGAAATGTGGATGTTACGGCCAAGAACTTTCGACTACCATAGAGCACAGAGATAGACATAACATTTACAATAATACTATATAATTAATTAACTGATTAAATTAAAATCTATTAAAAGTAAGAACACAAAAACAAATAAATGTTTTATCTAATATACTGATTGAGCAGCTAGTATAGTATTTTGTATTTACTGAGTCGCTGTATAATAAATTGATGACGTCATTTAATTCTCCTATATCGAATCGAATAAAGATAAATTTTCTAAACGTTGTGAAACAATTTAAATTAAATTAAGTAATTTAAAAAAAAACAGTGAAGATGAATTTTTCCAGAGAAGTGATCAATAAAACTCAATTTTTCTTTATAAATACTATCTCTGGTGTGAATTTCAAAAAACCCATTTACATATATATATATATATATACAATTTTAGCTAGCATAATAAGATAAGATAACCTCAAAATTTTCAGTTCACCATTGCAAGCCTACCAGAAGATTGCACATTAGAAGAGCAGAGCTGTCATTAGATTTTTAGTAGCAGAGAGTGTAAGACCTAGTGGAATTTTTTCTAAAATGTTGATACAGTACGGTAAAAATTGTATGAACTGTGTGAATTTTTTCAAGTGGGTTGATTGGTTTTAAAAATGACTGAAGCGGTGCAAAAGTGGTTTCGGGGTAAATCGAAAGGATTCCTTCGCCAAGGAAATTAGGAAGCTGCAAGAAAGTTGGGTCAAGTGCATAACTGAGGGGGCCATTATGTTGAAATATAGCCTGAATTTTGTAAGAATAAAATAAACCGTTTTTGAGCAATAGCCTTTCGTCTCTTTACTTATTCAATGACCCTCGTGTATCTATATATATAAATTCATATATACGCATTCATATATTTATAATGATTCTACCAATTAATCATTTATTTTTATTTTTAACGTAGATTTACTTTAATTAATTGATCTATTATTTATCATTTCTCTCTCTCTCTCTTCCCCTATATATATATATATATATATACATTTTCATTAAAAAAAAGGTATTTGTTTTTTTATCATCATCATCATCATCAGTAAGTATGGTGGATGAAATAAACAAGAAAAAGTTTTTGGCAAATAAAAGATTCGAAAGTGTAGACAAAGTGCAAAAGTGTAAGAGGTGAGAGACGTAAACGTAATAAAGAGGCAAAAGTCGTGTCTTTTTTAACCAAGAGTTGTTGTTTTTTTTGGATGGGGATAAAAAGAGCGAAGAATGTTGGGTGGGTTAAAAGGAAGGCTTGGGGGGTTAAAGGAAAGGAGGTGGAAGGTTGGGAGTAAAAAAAGGGAGGGGTAGAAAAAAGGGGAGCTGGCGCACTAAAGGCGCCTTTGAAGGTGATCATGATAAGTTACCTTTGGACGAAATTTAAATTCGTTTCGAATCATGAGCTACGAGATTTTTATCCTTTTGGCAACCTTAAACCTATATATATATATATATATAAGGGAGAGAAGAGGCGAGGAAACTTCTATTTGGAAAAGAAATTCTTCTTAAAGAATAAATTTTGTAAAAGAATAGAGAACAGAGGAGAGAAAAAAAAAGATTTGGAAGGAGAAAGAGAAGGGAGTGTGGATGGGATCGGAAGAGGAGAGAAAGACTAAACTCTCTTTAAATTTTTATTATAATTTTTTTTCATTTTTTATAGATTTAATATATATATATATATATTAATATAGATTTATTTATAGATTTAATATATATATATATATATATATATATGATATAATATATCTATATAATTCTAAATAGATATTGTATTTTCTTTTCTTTTTTTTGTAATAAATGAAATATATAAAAAAATAAAATAATCTAGGATATTATATTGAATATATTAAGGCAAACGATAGGTTTACTAAACATAAAATATGTAGATCGTAAAACATAAAAGTTTTACTTACTGACAATAAGAAGAGTTAGAAGAGATGCCTTTCCTATTAATTCAATTAAGAATTTCATAATGAAGCAGATCAATAAATAGAGTGTAGAGTCAATATAATTTCTATTGAATAAATTTCTTACAAATAGATTAATTTATAATATTTATTTAATTTTTGATAGCAAAATGTAATTTTATGTACATTTAATACCTAGTGGCTAAATAACTATTGAATAAATATAATATGTTAAGTTCATTCAAACGTAAATTTTAATTAATGTTTAATTTTTTCTCTGAATTTAAAATATGGCTATATATATACATTGTATATAGTAAAGTAAGTAAAAAAAATGAAACAAATTCTATTTATTTACTCTATTTTAAGTAAATAATATTTATATTCGTCTAAGATTTGAATGTCAAAATGTAGTTATGTCTAAGTGGTACCTATGGAAGGGTAACAAAGCCGAGGGAAAATTCAATTCTTTGCATAGGCAAGAGTGCCAGGATGTATAGTAAGTACTGTGTAAGTAGTGGCTGGATAGGCTACCCCCAAGGCAAAAAGGTGCCTTGTATGTGCCTAGATGAGTCAGAGAGAGAGAGAGAGAGAAAGAGAGATGTGGGCGGCTAAAAAGAAACGCATTCAGATGCAAATACAGCTCCACTTTTAAGGCAATAAAAGCATTTCGATGTAGCATCATCCATTTGGCAGTCACCGAGTGGGAGACGATGAGGAAGGGTGTGGAAGAGGGTATATACATACATACAAGGTACTAGAGTACTAGTTCAATGATCACGTCGAATGAACCTCAATCAGTGTGCATTACGACAGAAGAAAATGAAGAAGAGAAATATCATTTTCTTCATATATTCTCTACAATGGATAAAGCAAATTTCATATAATAAAACAAAAAAAAAATGAAATAAATAATAATAATCTAAAATTTTATTTTTAATTTATATATACTATATATATATATATATTTATATATACAAGAACAACTTTGAAAAGACACCGTTTTTCAAGTCCATTGCAGTCTTAAGTAAATTAGAGATGTAATATGATCAGGGTAAGAGATCCACTCAACCTTTATCTTGATTTGCATGATCTTATTTCTTATTTCAAATAGCTTTATAATTTTGATTACGTAGACTGGGTGAAGGTAAAATTTCTCTTGTAAGACTCGGAGATCAAATCTTTAATTAATCTATTTGTTATTCAAAATTTACCAGAGTGCTACTAATTTATTAATTATTAATTTTCTCATAAACCAACCCATACCAAAGCCTCTAATATACGACAATATATATAATAAGTTGACCTGTGGCCAGGTTCGAACCAACCGACGGTTTGAAGTAAATTAATTTCCAGCTACAGAAACAATTTCAAATAATTTTAATATATCTATTAATGTAATAAAAAAACAGATATGGATATAACATAAATATTTTTAATTTTATTTTATTTAGAATATATATGTAAGACCAGGCTGTGATGACATGAATGGCTGGATGACGTCATATAATTTTAAATTAAGAAAAAACTAATAAAGATGATTTTTCTCGAGGATAAAAGCAATACAAAGTGCATGATTCGTGGTGATATGTAAAAAATCTCCTCATGTGAAATTTGGTGTGAAAATAACCCTTCCCTTCCTATCGTCGATCGCTAATACTTTCCGTATATATACCAAAAGTTGATCAATTCATCATACTGATGCATTAAGTAAATATACCAAATTTCATCAAAATCCGTTGAGCCGTTCAAGCTGTACACATCTAAACGGACGGACGGACGGACAGACACCATGCTAAAAATACTTTTTTCTGTTAAGAAAATGCATGATTCGTGGAGATATGTAAAAATCTCCACATGTGAAATTTGGTGTGAAAACAATACCTCCCTTACTATCGTTGGTCGGTAAAAAGAAATATAAATCCTCAAAAAAGAATACAGGCTATTATGGAGTCACTTTGATTAGGGTTGCCTGTTCCAAATGAAGAGTTAATATAATAATTTACATCTCTCCTCCCCCTCCTTCATTTTCCCCCTCGTTTGTAGATGGTAGTTGATGACAGTTTGATTTCTGTCCGTGTCAGGTCAAGATAGGCAGACAACTGGTCTGATCTTGACTCTTTCATAGGAATTCGTTCTTCTGTCAGTGACAGAAACGATGAAGAGTTGTGATTGAAGTGAGGAACAGAGCAGTGAAGGGGGGAGTAAAAGGGTAAGATTTTCTTCTATTATTATTAATTAGAGAAGAGTTAATCTAGAAAATATTCATTACTACAAGTTAGAAATGAATTGAAATGAAATGAATAAAATGGAAAATAATTAAGAAAAGCATGGAGGGGAACGGAGGAAGGAAAATTTTAATTTGCATAAAAAAGGGAAACGAAGAAGATAGATAAGGAAATATCATTTTCAGTCATAGTTTGTTAAGAAGCATCTGTTAGCTAATATTAGAATAAATTATAATAAGAATAACTTTTTATTGTTAATTAGAAGAAAATGTCTTCAATTTCCAATACTAATTTTTCATTATTTACTTTTCAATTTATTTTTTTCTTATTAAATAATCTCTTAAAGGTTTTCTCAATTTCAAAGAGATACATTTTTTGAATAAGTGAGTATCATTTGACATATGAATGGGCTTATATTCTGGAATACTCTTAAATATAAAAAGAACTTTCAAGTTTTTACTCTCACAAGCAAAATTAAGACTAACTCTCAGTGCAAAGACTAACTTAGTAAACAATTCACCACTACCACCAGACATTATGTCTACATGAATGGCGGCAATAGGCTAGTTACTATATAACCTGTGAAAATTTTTAAAATAAAATATTTTCAAAGGAAATAAAATAATTGATTGTGTTAGGGAGTTTTATAATATATTTTAAGGAAAAGTTGATTGAATGATTCTAATAAAAGTTTCTAATATGTTTCTATCTGTTAGTTTATTAACTAGTTTTAGTTTTGAAAGAAATATAGCACATCTACAAATCAGACTGAAATAACTACGATAAAGTGTGATTATCTTTTTACTATCTCGCCAGAGATAGTATTGCGATCAAGAAAATTTTCGATGTTGAGATTTTGATGTTTTAATACGTTTTGAAGGTTCTGAATCATTTTCACTAAGGTGTTTCAAAAATGTCTCTGTGTGTGTATGTGTGTGTATGTAAGTAGACAAGATTACGCAAAAACAATTTGAGCTAGAATCATTAAATTTGGTACATGGAAATTATTCAAAATTCGTAGTTTTCTATCAACTTTTGAGAAATGTAGCTCAACCGGAAGAGGGTCATTACTTACAACGTTTTGATTTTTTTCCTCTAAAGTGACCGTAAAAATAAAGATATATGTTTGATAATTTTTCACTTGATTAAAAATTGTATAAAACTGCTATATATAGAATTACAGCTTGATTGAATCGCTGAAAGAACCAGAATTAGTTTTTTAACAGTTCAAATCTCACGCGCCAACACGTGGTGCCATCAACATAGAGCCAAACATGCGCTGGTTTAATAAATATTATCTATTAATTTTAATTTATAATTTATAATTATTTAAATTAAATTTAAATATAATATATTATGTTATTTAATCCAATTCAAATTGCGAGATAGTCGAATGGAGACACTCCAGATTTTTTAAACACAAATTTCAATTGTACAATATAATTGTTTGTTTTATTATTACATATATTATTTGTATTAATGATTTATATAATTTTAATTTTAATATAATTTGATTATTTAAATATCAAATATACGAGGATTGTGCATAAAATAAGTTTCTCAATGATTTTTCAAAATGAAGAACTTGTTTATTAGCAATGAAAAATCAAATTTTGATAAGTTTAAGGGTTATCCTATTTTACTGTTTAATCGCCGTATATTTGCATGTCGTTTACCATCTAATTTATGTGTTAACTCTACTAAAATAGCTTCAAACCTATTCTTTAAATTTGTGACTTGTAATGGACTCAGTTCTCTTCCTCAGTGTCAAAAAAATACAATTTCTCGTTATCGATTTTGTTTCGTTTATGATCTTTGGTAATATACTGTATTAATCAAAATGACAATTTTGTGGGAAAATAATAAATAATGTAAGATTTCCAAAAATGTATTATTCAATGCCAATAAACATGTTTTCATATTTTTCATATTGTGAAAATACATACATTACCAACGTGTAATTGAATTAATTAATTTGTTTATTTTTTAATTATAACTATGATCTTCTTATTATAATGGAAATAAAATAAAATAGATTATACAAGGAACAAAAAATATATTTAATATATTAAATAAATAACGATTGTTAGTTGTTTAACAATTGATTTGGCAAAATAAACATCGTAAAATTCTATTGCAAGAAAATAGACGCCAAAGTGGAGATATAAAAATTTCTCTTTTTCTACTTTAAACCTCCAAACCCCATTCTCTCTATCTCTTATTTTTCTATCTATTTTTGAACTATAAAATAAAAAAAAAGAAAACATTTTTATCATTCTTTTTTTTTCTTCTAATCCACGATTGGCATTGATAATCAATTTTATTCTTCTCAAAAAAACAAGAAAAGAAATTCTTTTAATAAATAAATAACGAAATCCCTTCTTAAGAAAAACTATAAAAAAACGGAACTATTACTTATTTTATATATATATATAAATATCTCTCTGTCAGTATGTATGTTCTTTTCACGTTTCCAAACGATAAAACATATTGAGATGAAATGACATATTTTTATTTCAAAATTTGCAAGAGAAATAAAAAAAAATAGTCCTGAAAATTCTTATAAATCATTGTATATTATAACTATAAAATTCTCATCCTAACTTTAGCATTTTTTTTTTTATTTTTTATCTTATGTTAATGTTCAGCTGTTTTGTTAAAACATTATAAATAATTTATTACTATTAACAATCTTAAATTTAACAATTTAAAATAAAATAAGTTAAAGTAATTTTAGAGGAAGCCATTTTGAAAATTCAAAGAAAATCTTAAATTTAATTTTTTTGACATTGATACAGAGTGTAAAATCAAAATATTGACAAATATAATTTTCAAATTACTATTAATTAGTTTAAATAAAATTAATTATATTTATATAAAAATTAATATTTAATATTGTTATTAAAATTTACTCTTAAATTTTTTGATTAAATTTTTTCATTTTCGAAAAATATAAATTTAAATTCTAAATAGAGAGGATATTAATTTCAATTTATTTAAATTTATATTTTTCCAATTTTTTTTTTTATTTTTTGAATTGAAATATGGTAATTAATTATTTTATGTAGAACATTTCATTCATATTAATAAATATATGTTATGTATAAATTAAACTAAGTAAAATTTCATATCACGTGCCTTTTTTAATTTTTTTTTATTAATGGAATTAAAATTTCGATCATTCTTTTTTTTTATTAGTGATAAAAGAAATATATTGACTTGTAGGTTTTTCCCCTCTCACCCTTTTTCATATGTTCTTATTCTTACCAACCTTTCTTTTTACACACATTCTCTTATATCTCATTTGAATATTTAAATACTCTCCCCCTGACTTGGTTCTTTTTTTGTAAAAAAAACCCTCATTTCATTTTGCTTCTACCCTCTCTTTTTTTTCATTCTCTCTCACTCTCTTCTCATCCCTCCCCCCATTCACCCCTTCTCCTTGTCCACCAACCCCACTCGCACTCTTTCTTTACTACATTGAACTTTTTACGGGTGTCGGTTGTAATTAGAATCAAGTATCACGGATGGAATGAGTAAAAGAGGGCGGATGGGGGAGACCAGAGAGTTTAAAAAAACGACGGTGTATGTGTATGTGTGTGAAAGAGAATGAAATTTTTCATAATTTAAATTTAAATAAATTCTAAATGAATGAATGAAAAATTAATGAAAAGGAAGTAGAGAAAAAAAAGAAGTGAGAGTGACGAGAGAGAAAATGAAATAGAGAATACAAATGAGTAAAAAATAAAATAAAAAAAAATCAAATCACTACATTTTCTCTCATAATTAAGTAATTAAACTGTCAATGTAAAATATGTAAAAGTTTAAATAACTTAAGAATGTTTAAATCAACGATATGGCAAATAATAATTTATTATTTAATTATTTATTTCCATTAAAATATAATAATATATAATATAATATAATTATATTATAGATAGTTCTTCTAATCAATGAATTTCAGAGAATTCATCAGCATGTTTTCTTCCTTACATTCTATGTTTTATCTTTTGTAGCATATATATTGTATATATATATATATATATATATATATATATATTGAAGTGTCTTTTTTTTGGGGGGGGGGGGGAATTTTGATTATTTTTTGTAAAAAGGTTGTGATTAAATTTGACTAATTTGAGTATAAATTAGCTGGAGTGTCTCCATTCGACTATCTCGCAATTTGAATTGGATTAAATAACATAATATATTATATTTAAATTTAATTTAAATAATTATAAATTATAAATTAAAATTAATAGATAATATTTATTAAACCAGCGCATGTTTGACTCTTTGTTGATGGCACCACGTGTTGGAGCGTGAGATTTGAACTGTTAAAAAACTAATTCTGGTTCTTTCAGCGATTCAATCAAGCTGTAATTCTATATATAGCAGTTTTATACAATTATTAATCATGTGAAAAATTATCAAACATATATCTTTATTTTTACGGTCACTTTAAAAAAAAAATCAAAATGTTGTAAGTAATGACCCTCTTCCGGTTGAGCTACATTTCTCAAAAGTTGATAGAAAACTACGAATTTTGAATAATTTCCATGTACCAAATTTAATGATTCTAGCTCAAATTGTTTTTGCGTAATCTTGTCTACATACATACACACATATACACACACATACACACACACACATACACACACACAAATACACACGAGGCGAGATAGTAACAAGAGAAAAAACAGGATTTAAATTAATTTGATTTTTTTAATTTAAATATTTTAATTAGTTGTGAAAATAATTTTATATTATAATTTTAATTAAGTAATTTATTTAATTTATTTTAATTAAATAAATTGTAATTTATAATTTAATTTTAATGATTTAGGGATATGGGGTGAGGGAGAGAAGAAATGGTTGGAGTGAGGGGAAAGTTAAGTAAATAAGTACTAAAATAGTTACTGATAGGAAATATCATTTCAATATATGTATATTGGAAATTGTCTGTAACCTGGAAAATAATCACAAAAACACCAAAGAGTTAAGCTATGTAATTGTAAACCATTGAATGTTTGTTTACAAATTGTGACGATTATTGAAGTGCCACTATTTCACATTTGAAATGTATCTTCTCCTAAATGCTGAACACAAATCAAGTAAAACCAATGGCAGAAGAAAATGCAAACATCAAAAAGAATTTGGATTAAAGAAATGAAATTCAGGCAAAGCATATTTCTACTTAGAAGCATTTCAAGTATGAAATAGTGTCATCTTAATAACCGCTGTTGTTACCACAAATTGGTATGCAAGCATTTAAATGTTTCATGTTAATCTAGAACAGGGATGTCCAACAGGCGGCCCGCGGGCCGCATTGCGGCCCACTCAAAATTTTGATGCGGCCCACTATCGACTCATTTTGGAGTTAAATTTTAAAGAAACAGTCGCCTATAACTTCGAGGCTATAAAAAAAAGGCTGCAACATTCAAAAACAAAAAACCACCTCTATCCCCAAAAATCTCCACAAGTTTTGAGACATTCACTAGCTAGGCTTAACATATTCTGGTAATTTGGCGGCCCAGTTAAATATTTAAGTTTGCGATGTGGCCCATTAAATTAAAAGGTTGGACATCCCTGATCTAGAATGACTCTTTCATTGTGTTTGAATTTGTTTTTCATCAGTGTATATATTATTATAATATTATAATATATATAATATATATATATATATCTTTTATGATATTAATTATATTTTAATTTATTTTAGAAAATAATAATAAAAACACTAACAATAACAATTTTTTTTAAAACTTTTAATTGATTTAAAAAAATATATATATTTGTTTAATGTTTGTTATACTACTTCTTCTAGGCTGTTGCTGCATTGAGGGGAGTGTTTGAAAAGTGTGAGGGTAAATACTCTCTCTCACTCATTCATTCATTCATACCTTTAGCCCGTCAGTTATAAAGTAAACGTGATCCCTTAGACCCATTGCATGGCATTACTTGTTTTATAGCATTGCTAGCTAGCTCTCTAACTTTCTGTCTCTCTCTCTCACTCTGTCGTAACCAGTAATAAAGAATCCTTATTATCCAACTTTATGGTGTTAGCCTGGTCACCATATTTGTTTTTAGTCTTGATGTTCATAAAAAATAAAAAAAAATTACTAAGCTAAAATATATATACATATAACTTTTTTACTATAAGAGTGAATTTGAAAAAGGATAGATATAGTAAATAAAAATAAAATAATCCATACAAGTGTGTGAGTGTGAATGTGTGTTTGTGTTTCCAATTTCTGTTTCATTACATCCATAGGCCAAAGGATCACCATAAAAGCGAGTAAGTTTATATCTTTTTTTACCATGTCCATCCATATCTATTAAAGATACATGCTGGACATTTTAAGGAAATCTTTATTTTTTTTACTTACTTACTGGTTTGCTTTTATTAAATGATGGTGGAAACCGAAGAGAAACTAAGGGGAAAAAAAGTTAACAGGTGAGAAAGAGGAGAAGTTATATATATATATAGTAAGCAAGGTGGTTGATTAACAGAAGACTATACTTTATTAAATATAATTAAATTCCAACTCCGAATTATCTTATCTTATTATACTAGCAAAAATTGTATTTTTTGCCATTCTATCTTCTCCCATTCTAGCCACGTGTCCTTCCCACCGAAGCCTTCTCGATTTTATAATTCTAACTTCTGGAGATGCATAGAGGTCATGCAATTCCTCGTTATGCAATCTTCGCCATTCCCCGGTGACTTCATCTTTCTTTGGCCCATAAATGCTTGGCAGAATCTTATTCTCAAATACTCTAAATCTACTCTCGTCACCTAAGGTCATAGACCATGCCTCACTCCCATATAATACAACCGGGAAAATAATTGTTTTATATTTTTTAACTATTAACTTTTATCCCCTTTGATAATAATTTTGATGCGATAAGCCCCTTTATTGCATGATAACAGGCGTTTCCCGATTGTAACCTCGCTTTAAACTCATCTCGAATATTATTATCTTTCGTTATCACAGAACCTAAGTATTTAAATTTTTCTACATTTTCAAATTCTCTATCTTGTATATTAAGATTTTGTGTGTTAATACTATTCCTCTCTGTTGCTAAATACTTTGTCTTAGCATTAATAATTTCTAGTCAGTCCTCTTTTCCTGCTTCAATTAATTTCTCTACACTATCTATAATTGCAATTGCCGAATCTCCTATATTTAATATAATAAATAATAATAATATAATTAATATAATAATTAATATAATTAATATAATATAATAACCTAATACATGAATTATTTTTATTTAATTCGATTCCGTTTGACCTCTCCCCAATTTGTCTAATAACATTATTCTAGAACTAAATTAAATAAAATTGGTGGTAATGCGTCTCCTTGTTTTAACCCACTTCGAATTTCGAAAGTTTCTGACAATTGATTCCCGCATCTTACTCTTCCTTTACTACCCACAAGACAATTTGAATCATACTTACTAGTTTTTTTGGAATTCCCATTAAGATTAAGATTTGAAAAAGTTTTTCCGATCTACTGAGTCATATTTTGTAAAGTCTACAAAAAGCATATGACTTAATGTATATAATGTATATAACTATATATATATATATGTTACGGTAAAAGTAGATATTGTGTCAAATGTACACATTTTCCGGTAAATGTGCACATTAGCCTCCTCATTTGGGTAATGTGCATTCAACTAACATTTACAATTTCAAATAAGGGAAATGTACATTGAATTCACAATGACCATGTCGTTTTGGTAAATGTAAATTGATCGTGGTAAAACGGATCCCAAAAATTTGATTTGCGTTGTTTTGTCTAGAGATGACGATAAAAATTTATATAAATTAGGAACTAAACAGGAAATTTTAAAACAATCTTATTCTAGGCATGAATTCGCCATTTGTGAACAAAAGTTTATATCATACGGAGATGTTCCTCAAGATGTTGAGAAATCGGTAAGAGAAATTATAGGAATGCAGTCCCTTACTGGTGGCCAAGGTTTTAAAAGATGCATCTGTAAAGGAACATGTTCCTCAAAAAAATGCAGTTGTAAAAATGCTGGAATATTATGTAATTCCAAGTGCCACAATAGCACTTTCTTCATTAAGAAATTTCTATATGTTCCTTTATAATTTTATAAAATTTAACTGTTATAATAAAAAAAAAGTATGTTAATATTATAATTATTTGTTTGATTCCCATCCTATTGGCCCTAAAAAACTAGGACGAAAATAGTATTTATAAATATTGGGATCATAAGCTACGACATATTATATGTAATAAGTATGTTTTGTTTCTCATTCACATTTTTGAATTAAAGTAATTTTCGTTATTAAAGCTTTTTGTATTATGTTTATTTAAATAAAATTTTTTTTTTGCAACAACATTTTTAATTTACTTGTATTCCACCTTTCCTTAAAATACGAAGGTAAGAGTATACATTTACCAAAACGTAAAGGCAGGTGTACACATTTGCCGGGAAATGTACATATACATTATATTCAGTTTACTTATACCTAACTTTTGTCACGGTAAATGTACAATCTTGGGAAATGTACACTTTTACCGTAAAATATAACATATATATTAAATATTAAACCGTTCGAAGGATTTTTTTGAAATTCACACCATAGATAAAGGAAAATCGATCTGCATTGGTTTCAGACAAAAATCATCTTTATTAGTTTTTTCTTATTTTAAAATTGGAAATTTAAATGACGTCAGCAACTAAGTTAGACTGCGCTTCCTTAAATATAAAATATTATAAATATAAATAAAATCAAATTACGAAATATATATTATGTTATACCCACAGGCTATACTTTTCTGTCTTTCAGTGCATGAATACGTACGTTTAAGGGTTGTATGTTTTATGACTAATTTAGTTTATGTTCTTTTAAATTATTTTAACGACGGCTCGGTGAATCAGGTACTTATAATTATAATATAATAACTGTGTATTTGGTATATCTCAACTTATTTTGGTTTTGGTACAAATCTCTTGCCATGAATAGTTACTTATACTGTTTTACTTATTTTCAGGTTTAGATTAAGATTTCCTTGAAGTCTTGAATTACTTCTAGAATATTCATCATATTGGGCAACAAAGTATTCATGTTTCTCAGCTATGCATTAAATATAACTTCAAAGAACTTCCAACCAAATATTTATTTTTAAACTCCACCAAACCAGGCTGACCACATTATTTATTGCATTATTTCTTCACTGTTGTCAGATTCAGTCACAGATCAATTTATTTAAAAAGTGAAACATGATAATCATCATCATTGGTCGATTGGTACTAATCTTTTGTTAAAATCTTGCCGGTATCGATACTTTTTCGATTAAACACGTAGGGTAAAGCTTACAGTCGTTGACCCCTTAAGCAACTCCTAGCAGTCTTTAATACATATCTGGGCAAATTGCGGAATAATCTGTGTAACGATTACATAAACATAGTTGATAGTGCAATTTTTAAAATAAAAATCTCTTATAATTTGAGTTTTAGTGATAGGGGGCATATGACTGCATCAGGGCCAACGACTGTATACTTTACCCTATTATACTTATGAACTGAGTGAAAATAGTGGGCAAGATAGGATTTCGGTATGCACAGAAATGCCTTTGACCTTCAAAAACACTTTGAATAAAACATTGTATGATTTTGATAAAAAATTAATTATCAAAATTATGCAATTAAAGAATCTTTAATTCAAAATATGAATTTTAAAATTGATTAACAATGTTTGGACATTTTTTTGTGAAAGAAGAAATCCATAATTGATATTCGGTAATTGATCTTGTTTTGCATTGTCATTATTATAATAGAGACCAAACACAGAATTTCTTCCTTATCAAAATTTTAAAAATCATCCCTGAAAACTATTATCCTATAAAAATTCTCTTAGGTTTATTTATCTATCTTCATTTTTAATGTTTTTCCATAAATCATATATTTATATTACGAGTTAAAATGAGTCCCCCTTTACAAAGAAAACTTTGTACACGATCTCTTAAAGAAGAAAACACTGTTTATATTTGTACTCGTTATTTTGGTAGGCGAAATCGCAGCTTATTGTCGTTGAAATAAATAGAGGGAAATTAATTTTCTCAATTAAGGGATTGATTTTAGTATTTCTAAGAGCCAATTAAACAACAGCTTAGTAGAAATTCCTTGGAATTCGAAAAAGCTCAAATTTTTTCCATGAACAATTCAGTTTTCACATCCATAAACTACAAAATTGATAATCATCCTTATCATCATTTCTTACATAACAGTGACGTGACAATGTTTTCTCCTATATTTTTCTCTATTCTCTCCATCTTTCATATGTAATTAAAGAATCTTATTTCAAAATATGAAATATATATTCATATAAATATATTTATCATATTATAATAATATATTAATATAATTTTCAGAAATTTGAAAAATAAATTTAAAATAATATCTTAATTCAAATTATCTAATTTAATAAGGAGGGGGAGAAGGGAGGTAAGTACTGACATGTGATCGAAGAAATCCTTTGCGGTTAATTATTCTCGTCCTATAAATTATAAAGCATATTATTATTTTTTTCTAATTTTAAAAAATTTAGAAATATTTAACTAAACTATTATACTATTAAACTCTATTGAGCCCTGCATTATAAAATATTTATAAATATTTTGTAATAACCTGTAAGCAAATTTAAATAATAAATATATTATATAAATGATATTAAATTACTTAATACATTTAACTGTAAATGTAAATTGGATTAGTTAAGAGGATATGGGCGGGTTGGATTTAATCTTATTCTCTCTCTCTCTCTCTGTTCAGGGACAACAACAACAACAACATCAACAAGATTTGATTACAACACGCGACATTTCAATAAGAGAAACGAACGTTATTAGATCAATGAGTGATTGGAGAGATACCAATATATATATATAATTAGTGAAAAGGGTGAAAAATAGGCGGGCGTTAGTGGATAGGATTAAAGTATTTTGTTGCTAATGAATTGTATTTTAATTTAATTAATTTAACATCGATATTACAGATAAATATACAAGAAAATAATATAAATAAATATTATTTTAGTTAATCAATTAAAATTGTTATAAGAAAATTCCTATTTAATTAGATTTTTTTTAGAGTATTTTTATATATGAATTATTAATTATATATATATATATATATATATATATATTAAAAATTTAAAAATATTTTTATGTTAATAAACTTAAATCTTATTTAATAAAACCCAAGTCTGGTCTATTTCAGGGAATTATATGAAAGTTTAAATATATAAATAAATATTTGAATTTACTAGAAATATGAACATCACGTGAGAATTATTTAAATTTGTTATAAATTTAAGAATGAATAAATATGCAGCTCTATAACTTTTCATTTTATATTTGAATGTAACTGAGAGAAAGCATAAGATATAAGATGAAACTTTTTGTTATTTTAGATGGTTAAAGAAGGGGGTGAATTCTCTCTCACTCTTTTTCATTCACTCTTTCTATATATCCATGCTCGTTTGTCTCCATTTTTCGGAATCGTTTAGAACATCTTCTTCTTCCTCGTCTCAATATCAAACTGACTGACTAATTGTGATTTATATTTGACAAACACAAGAAGGCGTGAATGGAATGAAAAATACAAAAAAGGGAAAGAAGTGATAATATGGGGGGAAAGTGAAGCTTACAACTAAAGTGTTGAAACCGATTACAAATAAATAAATTAAATACTTTTGTAATTGTAATAAAATGTCAAATGGAATTATGTTAAAAAGCCTAAATATAAAAAAATTGTTATTATAAAGGAGGTGTGGCCAAACTTTAGCTTTTAGGGGCTATTTTTTGAATAAAATATAGTCTGCGGTCGACTATGGATATGGGCAAATAATTTTAAAATTTTAGAAGATAATTAAAGAAGTCATTATATCACCGATTTAGATATATGAAAGATATGCTAGTTTTAATTATTATAATAATATTAATAAAAAAAAAATTGTAAATGGAAGGGCTGTTATTTTTCATTAAAATTTATAACTTCAATTAAAATAAATACTTCATTTTGGAATGGATATGAGAGGAGGGGGAGGTAGAGGCGAAATTTGGGTAGAGTAGAGTAGTCTAGGACTAAACGCGGTGTTTTGAGAAAGGGAAGCCCTTGGATAATAAGTATTTAATTTATCGGAATAATAAAAATATAAATATATGGTATATAAAAGATGTAATAACATATAGGATGATTATGATCTAAAATTATTTTTTAATAAATTTAAAAATAATATCCCGGGTAGCGAGTAGATTCTTTTCTATAAACCCAGTAGAAAATAATTATATTTCAGGGATTGGCGTCCCTGCCCTCACGTGAGCTCATGATTTCTTCTAAATCCCTCTTCTACCTGGAGGAATCATGTCCTTTCCATCCATTCCCTTACTCTTACTCTCCCCCCCCCCCTCCCCTGATTATTCAAAAAAATCAAATTTATTTGGATGAAGGAGAATGAATACCTAGCATAGTTTCATTAAAAAGAAAAAAAAAATTGAAATCTTCTCTCTTATAGGAAGGAAGGTTAATTCAAATATATCCAGATCACGTCAACCCTTCGACTAGCAAAACCCCGTATATTCACGAGTGAGACATGTCTTATGTGCCTCTGAGAGGACTCACCTCTCCTACTCTTCATATTAGTAAAAACTTGGAACTCATATTTATAGTACGCTTTGGGGAATTAGAAAAACCAATCGAAATAATGTTTTTCATTTTATTAAAATTTTTGACTAAATCTTGTAAATTGTGACCAAAACCAATCCATTGACCATAATTTTAGCCAGATTCTAAATAAAATTGATTTTTTGTTTCATTAAATGGAAATTTTTAATTAATTTTAATATTGGTTTATTTTTACAGTTCAACAAAAATCTTGCTTCATAACAACAGATAAAACCTATACGAATAGATTCATCATGAAACGTAGATTCATTTTCACTACTATTATATAATTTTACGGTGCTTCGTTGATTAAATATTAATTATTGAATTTTGACAGATTGAAAAGATTTGCCGCCATGATGGCTCCCCTCCGCCACCTCTTCTCACCTCCCACCCACCCTCCCTCCAAGCCTGCATGCTTGTCTACCAGTGAGCTTCGAGCGCTTTCAGTTCGCATTCCCTTTCCAGTCCAAGACGTTGACCGGCGTCACCACCGAAATCATCCCTCAATCAAGAATTAATTGTAAATTTATTTATTCCTATTAATTTAAATGAAGTTTAATAAATTTTAGAAACGATTCAAATAAAAATTTAATTTTATAAAATATAGATTTTTAACTTTTTTTGATATATTAATTATATATATTTAATAAATTTCGCCCCCACCTCCAATGCTTTGCTTCTCGGTGACCTTGAAGGGGACAGCATAGCAATCTCTTGCTTACCCCCAATGGATGAGATTCAACAGCCTTTGACTTTATTTTCAAAATAAATGATATTATTTCCCCTTCGTTAAATGAAATTATATACAATTTAATTATACTTCGTATTATACGACAAATAAATTAATACGAATTATTTTAATAAATCGATTTAACCAACTTTTCCATCCCAATCATTCCTTCTTTTTTGTATTTTAACATTGAAACATTTTTCCTGCTATTCTATTCTATTTTCAAATTTTATATTCAAAAATAAATAACTTAAAATAACATAAAAATTACTTGAAAAGGAAGGAAATAATTTTATTGTTTTTATATATGAAGCAATAAGAAAAAATTGAATAAGTTTCATGAAATGTAAAATTAATTTTTAATAAATTTAAAAATAATATCCTGGGTAACGGGTAGATTCTTTTCTATAATCCCAGTAGAAAAGAATTCTATTTCAGGGATTGGCGTTCCTGCCCTCACGTGAGCTCATGATTTTTTCTGCCTTCCCTCTCCCATGGAAAAATCATGTCCTTTACCTTTTAACTTTTTTCTATCAGTTCCCTTACTAGTCCCCCTCTGATCTTTATCTTTAAATTCAACCTTATTTAGAGGAAGAAGAATATCACTTATCAATTCTTTCAATAAGAAAATATACTCCTATATAATATTAATATATTAAAATTGACGAATCGAATGTGAGTTAAGTTAACATACAATTATGTAAAAAACCATATTTAGTGATTAAATAGTTTTCTAATTAATTTGAGGATGATGCTTCTAGTTTAAACATGAAATGGAAAGTATGCATGTTTTCAATTCATTGTCAATTACGGAGTGAAAATTTAGACTCTGTAAACGAAATTCTGGTTGAACACTTTCAGAAACGCTAAAATTATATATTCATTTGTATAAAATTATTTCAGAATATAAATGATTGTATATATCACGTGTGGCCAAACTTTTAGCTTTTAGGGGCTACTTTTTGAATAAAATATAGTCTACGGTCGACTATGGATATGGGCAAATAATTTTAAAATTTTAGAAGATAATTAAAGAACTCATTATATCGCCGATTTAAATTGCAAACCTCTACTTTTGGTCAAAAATTACATTTTCACACTATTAGAAAGAGAAAAACACCTTACATTGGCTATGAAACACCGCTATTATGCACCTATTTAATTGAAATCACTTGACAAGCAAAAAATTTATGCGTTTTAAGAAAGTTGTGCAAAATATGCTGAATATGAGTTAGCAGGTTTGCAATCTAAGCCGATGATATATTTTTTATTTTATGAATTCTAACAATATTTATTAAAATTTTAAAAAATACAATGTTAAGAAATAAATACGAACAAAACAAATTTTAAGCATACAATTTTTATTTGGATGAAACCTGGCATTGCATAAGAGCAGCAAGTTTCTCAAAATTTGGCTCATAATAACTCTTATAATGAAAAGTTTTGAAAACAATTGTTAATTAAAGCAAAAAAAAAAAAAAATTATATTGATTTTTGCAGATTGATAAGAGTAAGTGATTTTTTGAATTTCTCTGTAATAACTTAACTGCTCCTGTTAACTATCATTTGTTAATTTTTAACGAATTAATTTAGTTTGTCTTTGATACCTATTGAAAGATAAAAATGAATGATAGAATTAGGTTATTTTTTACGTTTAGAAACAGAAAAAAAAGCTGAATGAGCCAAATCTGGAGAATATGTTGGATGAGCAGCCCAATGGTTGATAATTTAAGAACACCATCACCAAAATTATAATTATATATTTATAGTTTTTGAAGTAAATTATAAATAACTTAAATAAAATGAATTTATTGATGTATACTTGCTTGAGATACGCAGACATAGATATAAATAGATTTATAGATATGTATTATCACATATATAATTAGAATTCCCATTTATTATATTATTAAAAGTTTATATAGTTTATGACTTTTAATTTAACTAGCAGAATGTATGTTTGTAGATAATAAAAAACCAAGGGCAGTGGGTGGATGAGGAAAACTGAGGGAGGGAGAATGAATTAGAAAGAATTCCTTTTTTCCCATCTACTAGTATAATTTCTCCCCATTCTCCTCACTCCTCAACCCTATCAGTCCACCCATTTGCTGTTAAAAGGGCGATAATCGCTTGGCGCCAATGAAGTCTCGAATGGCGATTAGGCGTCGAGACGGCGCCTCTCCAAAACACATACATTCACACACACACAGATAAATTAAATTCAGTTGCATTCATTTCTTACTAAAATAAAATTAAATCAACTGAAATAAAGAAAGAAGCCTAGCAAAAGTGCCTTTATTCACGAAAGTATAAGATATCTTAGTATTACATATAAACATAAAAATAACTTGTTCTTTCCTATTTAGACAGGCTTTTTCTGTCCCCTCTTCATTGCCAATCTCATTTTTTATTATATTTCATTAAGAATACAGTTGTCTCTTAGTTATTCTAAGATGATTGACCACCATGTCGAAGGGTCGTTCACTCATATTATATTATATATTATCTCTCTCTATAGATTTTTATAGGTATATAGGTATTAATAAACCTACAAAATTATCTTTAATTTCTATACTACTTATTTGATTTTAATATTCATATTTGAATATTTATTATATTTATATAATTTTTATTTTAAAATACAATAGAAAATATTTTTATAATAACAAGATTATTTATTATTTTATGAATTCGTCTTGAAAGTTATTTGAGATAATAATAATAATAATAATAATTCGTAATTCAATTTTGATTTAATAAAAGTTATTTCTAGCAGAATATAAAATCAAAATTTAAAAACCAACATAAAATTAAATTAAAGATATTTTATTATTATATTTTTTTAAATAACTTTTCTGCAAATCGTCTGTCTATACCATGGATCTACCAGTTAATTTTAGATTCAAATAAATTACATATTCTATATTATATGTAATAAAGAATTATAGGTATTTTTTCAACTTATTTTTTGAATATAATTCTATCATTAACATGAAACGACTGTTTTTTTTTATAATTTGATGTTATTTAATAAAAAATATTTTATGGTTTTTTTCACCTTCTCTCTTTCTCCCACCTAGTGTTTTTTTTTTCCTCTTTCATCCATTATTATTTTCTCCCCGTCTATCGGAAAATCTATTGGTTAAAGTTCATTATCAATTGTTGTCACGTGAGAGAACCCCATTCCAATTCTTTTCATCGTTTAATAATTCTACGTCAATTTTCTAACGTTATTGTCTTTCTTAACCATTTTCTTCGCTCTTATATATATATATCATCCTTCATTCATTCAGTCATCCCTCTCATTTTTTTTTTACCAAATACACCTTCCGAACTAACCCCAAGCAAGTCAGCCAGTCAGCCCACTTCACCCTTCATAGCCAATCCGATTCAGCAGTTCATTTTGACGTTTTGTTTGGGTTTTCTTTATTTAAGTCCGATCTTTATACATCTTCCACCTACACACACCATCATCTATCTTACAAACTCAAGATTAAATCCTTTCTTTTATTGTCTGTCTATGTGTTTGTATGGATGTAGAAAATAACATTGGTCAAACTATAGGCATCTACGTCTGTTGGTTGTCTTACTTATTTAACAAAATAATAAAATAAAAAAAAAGAAGAAATAAAAAAAGATGAAGAAGATCTCTTGAAGAAAGAGAAAACGGAAAAGGGTGGAAAGGTTAAATATAGGTGTGAGACAATAGAAAAAGTGTTTAAGATGGGGGAAGAGAAGGGGAGGGGGAAGAAACAGTAACCGAATGAAATAAGGTGTTTCGCCTGTCAGTTCCTTGGTTAGTTGCACGTAGTTTCCTGCTTGTTAAAAGTTGATCAAATTAGAAAAAGATAAAAAAAAATGTTTGATTTTTTCTTTTTTATTCTTACAATACAAATATATTTTTACATAGAAATTACTAAAAATATATTTTAATATTAATATGAATTAAGGTAAACGTACCAGTGGTGGACCGTCTTAAGAGAAATGTTCATTAAAAAATGTTATTATTCTTTTATAAAAACTAATCAAGTGCTAACATATTGTACTATGCACCAATTCGTACCTCCTCGACTATAGTAATTGACCATCTGAAAATCGAAAGTTTTAGTAGTTGACCATATTTTGACCATCAACCTCGGTTTAAAATAATTAAATGGAATTTATTAATATTTTTTATATAATTTCTTATAATTTATTTTAATTATTCTTTATATTTAAAGTTCATTTTGGAAATATGTAAACCGTTCTTAAGCATTTAAACGCATTTCTTTTTCCTTCATTTCTTTTTTCCTTTACCTCTCAATAGATGTGGCTCATTTTTAAATTTTTCCAATTCTCCTTTCTTTATTTTCCTTCAATTTTATTTTTTAATGTAGTCCGCGGCATACCGAATTCTTTCGCGGTCCGAATCCCTTTATCTCGAACATCTAAAGCCTAAAAATTTTATTTTAATGGAGTCATCTAAAAAATTAATTGCTATAATTTTATAATGAAATAAAAAATTATTAAATCTAAAACCTACCATTTTTAAATAAGCAAATATATTATATATATATATATATATATATATATATATATTAAAAATAATATTTAGTTTAAAAAAAATATTAAAGAAAATAAAATTGATTTGATCTGATGCAAATATAATTTAAGTTGTAAAGATTTAATAATTGCCCATGTTTTGTCTCAGTATTTGCCCACGTGGATTGGATATCCCCTTAATAATTTGTAATCATCACATAAATTAAATATTTCAAATTTATTAATATAATTTGAGAATTAACTATTGAATTGCATTTTTGGATTGAAATTATTATTAAATAAAACATAATATATTGAAAATAAAGTGAAGCACATCATTAACGTTTTGCATAAGAAACTAACCTTAAAATACAATAACGCTTACCTCGTGATTTAAAAAATGTATAATATAAATGCAGCGATTGGTCTCTTGTTACATTGTTAATCAATCCGGAAGAGGCTCTTCTTGATATTGATCGATATCTCGAGTTTAATTTGAAATTAAAAAGCTTATTTTGATAAAAAATCTATCAAATGATCCATTACTGGCACAGTGGTTCACCACTGGTACGTTAACCTTAATTAATTATTTTAATTTTATGATATTTAATTTTTTTTTTATTTTGAGATTAATTAAATTTTTTCTAATAAGTTTATAATGAGAGATAGAAATAGATAGATAGGTATATTCTAAAACCAAATGTCATAACTTAATCTCATGATTAAATCATAAGCATTATCTTTAGGGGTTGTTTGGTCCGTTGATGTCATCCTGGATGCACTTCAATGACCTCTACTAAGTCCACTTGTCAGCTTTGCTGGCTGAATGCCGACGACACAATGAGGAGTAGAGTGGCGAAAGGGAGTCAGCCATGCCCTTTAAGCTCTTCAGATAACCCCGGGGATACTCCTATTACACTATGGTATATGTGTACGTTAGCTTTTGACTTGTTGCTTACCTAGATTCAAACTTAAACACCTTACTATTCTACTCAAATATTTGAATATACATTCAAAAGATTCAAATATAAAGTATTAAATGTATTTATTTATTTCATGATTGTATATAGGTATATATAGGAAAGTTGGCCTAATATACCATAAAAGAGCCTTATTTTGGGAATACTTAGTATCTCATATCAGACCACCTGCTGTCTAAACAGAGAAACCCCAAATTGTTTTTAAATTGATTTTTTTCAATTTTTTTGATGAAAATTAATGAATATATGAAAGACATATTTATGTAGACTTGTAGAGAGTATTTTAAAAATTATTTGATCTTTTCTTACTATTCTTCTCACCTAGACGGGGCTCCGCCTCCTGTGCCTCTACGAATCTCGAAAGGAACTCCATTTCTCCAAGTATCCCAATCCTGAACTATAACCATCTAACTCCTACCCTGTCCCATCTCTCCCACGTCCCTTCCTACATTGTCCACTCACCGCGCCCTTAGTCCCCTTGACCCTTTCTCATCCCAGCCTTAAAAGCGAAAAGGCTGCGATAGGCAGGGCACGTGGCTAGAATGGGAGAGGAAAAAGATATTGGTGGGAAGACCGATTGGAAAACGTCCGCTTGGAAGACTGAGGGCTCAGGATAGGGACACTTGGAGAAATGTAGTTGTTGCGGCCAAGAACTTTCGAGTATCTTTGAGCCACATCGATAGATACAATAATAATATATATAATTAATTTACTGATTAAATTAATAATAATAACACAAAAAGAAATGAATGTTTTATGTAATATACTGATTGAAACAAAATGGATGAAAACCTTTTACTACTTTCAACCAAATACTATGTATCACTCGGGGGTACAGGGGACGGAGCCCCCGTCTAAGTGTGAAGAGCGCCGAAGACGATCTGAGCAGCTAGTATGTTTAATAGAATCATGTGAAACACTGGTATACAGTTTAGCGTATAGAAACCACTGTATTTTTTATATCTTCTTTGTGAAAATATATAAAGAAATTCTTTCTTAGTTAAAAAAGCTTAAAGTACAATGATAATGATAATAAATATTGACGATGGTTTCAATTTTTCCAAGTGACTGGTTAGAGAAATCAAATATTCAGAAATATGTTCATAATTAATCAGAGGAAAGATATCTTAATAAAAATATATAGTAAGTGATAGAAGTATATTCCGACCAAAGTGAAATTCAAGACAGTTTCTTGAAGGATCAAAAACATAGAAAATTACTGTGATAATGGCTTTCATTTGAGCAAGTGAGTGAAAAGGGACTGTAAAAGGAGATTCAATGAGGTGTGTGTAGAAAATGAGATTCAGCTTCAGTTTATATGCAACACATGTTCATAGTTAAAAGGAAGGAAAAATTTTATTGTATTCTTAGTATGTGTTTAATCCATTAATCTTAAAATTAGTAGTTTTTGCAGATATTCTTTTATGAAGGAAATGTTATGCTGCTTTTATAATTTGATTATCAATTCTATAGTGAAGATGCCTGCCTATTAACACATATTTGAATTTAATCTTTCCATTTTGTTCTATTGGATTTAAAAATGCATCCAATAAATTTGATACATCCAAATTGGGGCAAGTTTATGTGTCAATTCTGGGATTATAATTATCTTATAAAGATCGAGTTAACTTCCCCTTTAAGTCCAAGTGTTATTTTTTAATTATTTGTCATATGAGCAAGCTATTTTGCTTTTCTATCTATTATTATTTTAATATATCTTACTTTAACAACGTTTTGTATTTAATTTCTAATTTTTAATGTATTGATATAGAATTTTATTTTTTCCAAACAGAATTGGTTTTTCTTAAGATTTATTTTTTGTATATTATTTGTATAAAATTTAATGATGGTTCTTCTACAAATCGGTCTTTTAGATATTTAATTTTTCGATTGTATAATAATGTAATGCTAACGGCAAAATGACGAAATTATTTAATTAATTTGTAAACATTTTTTAATAATGGAATTTAAGTGATTACTTTTAAAAGATTTAGGTTAAATTTAATAATTATTTGTTAAGAAAAAATTATATTTCTTTTTATTTAATACAAATTGAAAGAAATATTTTTTTTTTAAGTTTCACCAAATTTAGTCACTTAAAAAACTTCGTTATTTTTATTACTTAAAATAAATAATAAAAGTAAATAAATGTCAACATTTTGTAATTATTTTTTAATATTTCATTATATTAATAAAAGGAACTTTATATCACTAGTATAAATGTAAATTTTTAAGGAAGAATTTGATATATATATATATATATATATATATATATATATATATATATAAGAAAACTGGAAATATTTTAATGCGAGTTGAAGAAGAATAGAAAATGTAATGAATACATAAACATGAATTATTGCTTAATAAAGTTCAGTTTTTCTTCATTTTATTGTATCTGGGTAGCAAATCGAATCGATATTTTTATTGGATACAAGCAGTTGTTAGAATATATATATATATCAAAAAATTTATCTATCTGACTACAAAGAGAGAGAGAGAGAGATACATAAAATAGAATTTTTTTTTTTTGAAGAAAACAAACCCATGGTCCGATTGCTCTTATCCTTTAATGAGATCTTGATCGTCTCCATCTGGCTTGTTAGCGAATAGGAGAGGAGGTGGGTTTAGCTAAAGGCGGTGGAAGGGTGGATCCCCGGTCCAGAGGGATAGAAAAAAGGGGGAGATTTTTCTTGCAAGTTAACCGGAAGTTGAGTCATTTGGAAGAGAGAAGGGAGGACAACAATAAAAAAAAAAAAGAAAATCTCCCGCGTCCCTTTAATTAATAATCAAAGAGAAAAGTACTTTAGTTCAAGGGTATGGAGAGCTAAAATGACATACATGCCCTTAAAACACCATTAAAAGAAACATTTGTTAAATACTTTATAAAGATCATTTAAAGAGAAAATAAAACCTGAACCAATTTAGTTGATTTTAAAGCTTATATTGAAATTAATTAATAATTAAGTGACTTGTTTATTTATGGCCTAACGAAATTCTAATATTATATAAACCTTTAAAATCTATGTGTATACTATATATATTGTTTTATTCTATTATATAAAGAAAATTTAATATAAAATTTTATGATAAATATAAATTATAGTTTTATAGCTAAAATCAAGGATATTTTATAAATTTTTATAAAATTAACTCATTTCATAAAAGCCCCTGTGAAATTTAAGTTATTAGTTAGCATCCGAATATACAATACTCTACAACTTATTATAAAAGATCCGATGAGATATTAATATAAGAGAGAATTTTGTAAAAAATGCTTTAAAGGTAGTCTAATCTATTAATAACTTTATGAAAGGGGATAATCGAAACAAACTTGAAAATTAAATTGAATTGAATTAAAATTAAAAGTAAAAGATAGGCAAACCTCCTTGTCGCTGAATATAGATACAAATTGACTGAGATATGTAACAATAAATAAACAAAATTAAGGTGCATTGATTGTTTTAACAAATTCAATTATTATGAATCGGACTACAACAAAATGGTCCATTTATTAACCCATGAAAAAAAATAAAGATACAATTTAATAACGACTAGAAAAAACACTCGAAATTATCATCAATAACAAAAAAATTGAAGGACAATAATGAAAGGTAAGAACAATTAAAAAATAATGTGAGTTCCTTGGAGAAAATTAACAATAAAATTACCTTTATTTAAATTTATTAATTGTGTGAAATTTTCTATTTGCTTTTTTCGATTTCATATTTTTATAATATAGTACATATATATCCGCTACTTTTTCATAGTCATGATTGCCTGTTCTTTTTTTTTAATTATTTGATAAAGTCGATTTTTATATTTCTGGATAACTATATACTATTTGATGAGTTATATGGTGTTATTTAAAAATTTTTAAATCTACCAAATATAAAATCTCATTCAGAAATTATACCATAAGTTGGAATTAAAACTTTTAAAAACACTCCAATCAGTTTTAATATTATTTTTTTATTTTGAAAAAATTAATTTAAATTTTTTACAAAAACAAACAACCTTGAAACAGTTTTTGCTTCAAGACAGAATTGAGCTCAAAATTCTTCACCTAATGATCTCTTTAATCTTCCCCTCTTTACATTCTCGCACCGGGTTTCCTAATAAATAATTATTATAAATAGATTATTGGATGTGGTCAAGCCATGACCTACTCGTGCAATAAACGGCATATCCCACGATAAGACTTAAAATTTGAAAAGTTATTATTATGCTCTAATTACTAATAATTTCAATAATGTTAGTAATATTTGTTAATCCTGTTTTATTTCCTAATATTTAATATTATTAATATTTTTAAATAAAAAGTATTAATAATTAATTGTATTTATTAAAGTAGAATCATTTGGATTAATTAAAAGATTTGGAAAATAAATTAGGTTTATTCATATATATATTGTTTTTCACATCTTTTAATATAATATTATTTTATCTAATATTGTAATCTGGTGAATGGTGGTGTTTTCTTCAACATCCAGTGCCAAAGAAGATTTTCTACGATACCCGGAAATTCATGTTCTTTGTGCAAAATTGAATTTCTTCAAATAATTCTTTTAAATCTCATATGTATCTATGTGTATGTAAGTGAAGAGTGAGAGTAAGTGAGAGTCATGGTGTCTGGTCTGTCTAGTCCTTTCTCCTCCCAAATACGAATTAGGACTTTATCCACCCTAAATTCGCACAAGAGAAGGAATGAACGAAATGTGCACAAACCAGCCAGAGAAGAGAGAGAGAGAGAGGGAGAGAGGAAGAGAGAGCACTTGCAATTTGCTAGGATCGCACAAATTCTCTGAGAAACCTTTCTCTTCTCCATCTCTATCCTTCTTTCCCTTCATCCCTCTCACCCTCTCACTTTCTCTCTCTCTCACTCTATATCTCTACGTCACGCTTTTCCCTTGAGATTTCGACCCCAACACCTGATGGGTCCCCCAACTCCTTTTTTCTTCTCCTCATACCACCAAACTTGCAAAGGGTGAGCGAACACCCCTAAAATAAGATCAAGAAGTCAAATTCTAGTTAAAATTTAAATTACTTTTCCAGGACCTTTTCGTGTCTCCAGCGGATTAGATGTTCGTATGTTTGCCATGCCAAAATAGTTTTTATCGCTTTTTATTTTTATTTTTTTCTCTCTAAAACTCTTCTTCTAATTTAAAAACTTAACTTCAATACAAAATACTTTTAAACACCAAAAATCTAAATACAAAAAAAAAAATATTCTAATGTACGAGCTTGATTCTTCGTGATAGATAGATAGTTATATCAATAATTTTTTTAATAAACAAACTCATTATTTCAATTTAATTTAATTAATATAAATAAATAAACAATAATATTAAACCTAATAATTAATAGATAGTATGTGAACAAGATAATGTTAAAAATATATTTTTAAAATAAAAAACGGAATAATTGAATCGGAGACTCCCTCGTTTCAATTTGCAACTGCCTCATTTGCTATAACAATCTCTAGGAATGTCTCCTTCATAATTTAATCATGATTGCATATCAGGCAACTTGCATTTCACAGGGGCTATCACAAAATAATAATTTTTCCATACAAGAACGAATTTTTAAATAATCAAACCCCAGTGATAAAATGCTTTACAGTAAAACATATAAGCTAAAAGTTGAACATCATCAAGGTCACAAAAATTTATGATAAAATATAGATCAAGTAAGGATAAATACAGGTTGAAAATTTAAATAGGGTTAATAAAAAAACAACTAACTTATCTTTAAAATTTTCTTTAAATTTTAATATAAATTATTATTCTAAATCATTCAAAAATTATTCTCTGATTTATTTTGTTATCTTTCATATAAGACATATGAAGAAAATTACACACACACATAAAAATTTATTTACATACTAGCTGCTCTTCACACCAAACTTAATTTAAATAGATTTGAGCATATTTATATCAAAAATTACATAAATTTTCTAGTTATTTATTAAAATTTATTAATTTATGTTTGTATATATATATATATATATAAACCTAATGAAGATGATTTTTCCCGAGGATAAAACCAACACAAAGTGCATGATTCGTGGAGATATGTAAACACACATGTGAAATTTGGTGTGAAAACAATACCTCCCTTACTATCGTCAGTCGGTAAAAATTAAGTTAAATATGATCTAATTATTTTATTAAATTAATTAAAATGACAAATAAATTATTTATTTATTTATTTATTTGAAATGATATTTAAATATTAGAATTTAAAATAAAATATTATATTAATTCTTTATTTGGGATTCCTATAATAATGAATATATACGCATTGTGAAAATGATTCCGCTAGGGACAGTGGGCCACGCCAGGCTCTTGAATGAACAACATATAAACTTTAAAAAATTAATTTCCGCGGTTATTGATTAGATATTAATAAAATTTATAGCCTATGTTACTATAGAGGTATATAAGAATATTGGGATGTAATTTCATAGAATTCGATTCAGCCAATTCTGAGTCTATAAAATAGTTATTTTCCGGTTGTACAGACAGACAGATAGACAGACATGAAAAATTCTAAAGTCACTTTTGGATTCTAGAGGTCATGAAACTCGAAGATATGCAAAAAATTTTAAATTCTGAGCAATGTGCAGACAAAAACCTTTTATATATTTATAGATTTATTGACAATATATATATTAAATTATTCATAATCATTTATAAATCTCACGAAAGTAAATATCGTAATAATCTCTCGATATCTTAGCGTCTATTAAGTTGAAAAATAATTAGTTCTCAAAAAAAAAAAAACACATTTTGTTTTTATAAATGTTTCTAGCAAAGTTAAAAATTAATTTCATTTGATATTTGATTTATAATACAACATATAAATATGTTGTGGGAATATAATATTGTTATATTTTTCTTTGTTTTTGTTTTAATAAATTTAATTGAAATTGAAAACGATACGGGTGGAGAAAACGGAGAAAGTTTCACTTTCTATTATATATATATATGAAGAAGGGTTTTTAGGGAAGGGTAAAGGAGAAAGTGGAGGTGATAGAGGAAAAAGGTGATAAGGTTGGAAAGGAGCTCCTCCTTTCCAGCATAAATTCATTTGCTGACAATTGTTGGAGGGATGGTGGATTTATGGGCGCAGCTCAGCGGACTAATTATGAACTACGACATTAGCAAATATTAAATGTGTGTGTGTGTGTGACTAAAGAGGAGCTGATGGGGTGAGTGAGTTAAGAGCGAGGAGGGAATAGGAGAAGAAGGATGGTTGGTTAGAAGAAGCGGGTGTGAAAAGGGGAAGTGATCCGTTACAGATTCAATTAGAAATTGCATTCCGCCTCTATTACGAACTTTGTTTAAGCGTAAATATTTCCGAAAGGCAATCTAAATGAAATTATATAGCTTGCGCACGCGCTAAGTGCCATTCATGATACAAAATATTCTTCAATTATCAAAGGAAAGCTTTTCTTTTGTATCATCAAGAGAGAGTAAAAGAGTGAGAAAGAGAGAGTTTCCATTAACACGGAAAATACACCTCAGCGATATTAAATTATCATATTTTTAGACTAAGAAAGGATAAATCAAATAAAAGACTAAAAGTAGCTATGTGTTATTATAAGATTGTAACCAAACAGCCAATGAATTCATTTAACATTAGCAATTTTATACATTAATGTTTCTACGTATATATACACCTATATAAAATAACTTTTTACATAGTTATTCCTTATATTTATTAATAAACACCACCTTATAATAGGATCTTAGGTGAGGAAATGTTATTAATTTTATCCACCATTCATATTTTATAATATTCTAACTTTTATTGTTTTCGTTAATTTTTAATTTAATAATTAATGTTTCATCTATTGATAATATGTTTAATTATTTTCATTAAATTTTTATTTTTTATACATACATATATATATATATATATCTTAATATTTTAATGTGTTTTAGTGAAGTAATTATTTTTTTAATCCAATTTTATTAAAATAATATTTAATACTTTATTATATTATATATTTTAATAGAAATATATTTAAATCATAAAAAATACATATATTATATTATTTCTGCGCTTGAATTCTAAACCATTTAACATATTTCAAGTTCAAAATAATAAAAAAAATAAATATAAAATATAATAGGAATATATTATTATACATAAACATGTATAATAATTATTCGTATAATTATATTAATATATATATATAAGTATAAATAAGTTGACCTGTGGCCAGGTCCGAACCGACCGACGGTTTGAAAAATTAATTTCCAGCTACAGAAACAATTTCAAATAATATTAATATATCTATTAATGTAATAAAAACAGATATGGATACTTAAATAATAAATATAAACATTTTTAATTTAATTTTATTTATAATATATATGCAAGACCAGGCTGTGACGTCATGAATGGCTGGATGACGTCATATAATTTTAAATTAAGAAAAAACTAATAAATATGATTTTTCTCGAGGATAAAACTAATACAAAGTGCATGATTCGTGGTGATATATAAAAAAATCATCTCATGTGAAATTTGGTGTGAAAATAACCCTTCCCTCCCTATCGTCGATCGCTAATACTACCACTTTCAGTTTCCCGAATTGCACCAAAAGTTGATCAATTCATCCCACTGATGCATTAAGTAAATATACCAAATTTCATCGAAATCCGTTGAGCCGTTCAAGCTGTATCTATATGAACGGACAGACATCATGCTAAAAATACTTTTTTCTGTTAAGAAAATGCATGATTCGTGGTGATATGTAAAAATCTCCACATGTGAAATTTGGTGTGAAAACAATACCTCCCTTACTATCGTCGGTCGGTAAAAAAAATCTATAAGGGAGAAATGTTACAAAAGATAAATTAAATATATTAAATTATTTCTGGATTAATTATATATTTGGCCTACGCCCTTAATCAAATGACTGACGTTTTTTTTCTTTTTATTTTCAATTAAAAATTTATATGTGTGTTTTGTTGATTAAAATCTCTATATTCTGTTTTTCACATTCTACACGGTCATAACTGAAAAATCTGACTCATCAAATATTAAAATATTATGAAGAATTTATTTTAGTTCGAGACATGATTTTGTAAATATATTAATGTGGGAGTATAGAATGTTAATCCGAAACGAATAACCACACTAAAATTAAGTATTCCTCATAAATTTTATATATTAGATTATCAAAAGTTATTTTTATTAAGTAAATTATCCATCTTTATATTTATTTTTACATATTTAGTTTTTTCTTTTTTTTATTCTAGAGAATTGAGTAAGTATTTTCGATTCTCTTTGTGTTTGACTCAACCAAACCAAATCGGAGAAGGCTTGTCCACTTCACTCAATGCTTAGATCGTGTCAATTAAATTACTACTTACTCAAAGTGATAGAGTTGAGAAGAGAGTGGGAGAATGAGAGAGAAAATAGATAGATACTCTACCCATACTTTGCCTTGAATTGGCTTGACTATTTGAATGTGTGGTTGTAAAGGTATATACACATATTGGTGTAAGTAAGCTTTTATCTTACCTTCTCTCTCTCTCTCTCTCTCTCTCTCTCTATTTTAGTAGACAAATATTGAATATTGAATGCGTTCTTGATCATTGAGGAGGAAAAGATTGAGTTTGAATTATAATTCTACATCAAACATCTTGTATCATTTATTCATTAAATTATATTAAATGAAAATATTTAATCCTTTTAATTCTAATTTATATAATACTAGCTGATCAGAGCGCCTTCTCATCTAGACGGGGGCTCCGCCCCCTGTACCCCCAAAGTAATACATAGTATTTCGTTGAAAGTCTGTATGTAAAAGGTTTTCATTCATTTTGTTGCAATCAGTATATTACATTATATTATCATATCTTTTTGTGTTCTTATTTAAAAGATATTGTAATTTAATCAGTAAATTAATTATATATTACTATTGTATTTGTTATATCAATCTATTTATCCCTGTGGCTCTACGGATCTCGAAAGTAACCCCAAGTAACCATCTAACTCCTACCCTGTCCCATCTGCCCCACGTCTCTTCCTATATTGTCCACTCACCACACGTTCTTGGTCTTCCCAATCACATAGGACGTTTCCCAATCGGTTTTTGCAAATATATTTCGCCGATCTTTAATCTACCATTCTAGTTAGCCTTGACCCCTTCCCATCCCAGCCTTCTCTATTTTATAACCTTAATAACCTTAATTATATCTGGAGATGCATAGAGGTCATGCAATTCCTCGTTATGCCATCTCCGCCATAGTCCGGTGATCTCATCTTTCTTTGGTCCTTAAATGCTGCAAACAATCCTAATATCAAATTCTCAAAATCTACTTTCTCCCAAGAACATCGACCACCCATATATAATACAACAGGCAAAATAATTGTTTTCAATTCATCAATTTGCATCCATTTTGATGAGTTTTGATGTGAGTTAAGCCTCTTTACTGTATGATAACAGACGTTACCCGATTGCGACCTCGATTTAAATTCTTATCCAATATTATTATCCTTTGTAATTATAGAATCTAAGTATTTAAATTTTTCTACATTTTCACATTCTACATTGGTTATGTTAAGACATTGTGTGTTAATAATGTTTTTCTCTCTTACTAGATATTTTGTTTTATTTCTTTTAATTTCAATCCCCATCTTATTTCCTGCCTCAATTCCATCATACATTACGTGCATACATAAGTGTCGGTTAAGTGAGAAATTTCTTTTTTTTTGTTTCTATGTCAGCAAAAAAGTAAACAAATTATATACATACAAACACTCTCCTTTATATATATAGATATAGAAGATTATTCATAAAAAATTTTATATTTGCGTATTTTCATGACTATAGAAATATGAGTCAATAATTATATATATATATATATATATATATATCTTATATAGATAATTATAATACAATAAATTAATAATTATTAGCATCATTAAATTAATAAAATCGATATTATAATCACACAGTAAAATTTGGTAAATTATTTTTTATCTTTATCATCATTCATATTATTGGAGATTATTTATCATTGGAATTGGCTCGTAAAAATGTTTATTCATTGGTATGTGTGTGTGTATGTGTGTATGTTCAATCTTCAAATGAATTAATTAATTAAATTCTCGAGGGTTGATCGAATTCGATTTGTCGTTTAGGGTGTGGATAGAAGTGTAGGAGTTGTAAGGGAAGTGGATGGTGGATAGTGTGAGGTAGATTGAAGGGATGGGAAGGTGAGTGGGTGGGAATAGACGTTCTATTTGAAAAGAGAGAGAGAGAAAAGACACGCCCTTTAGCCCTTACGAGTGACCAAAGCCAGACATATTCAACTCAACAGGCGAATAAAAGATTGGGACACTCCCTTTTTACTATAAACCTATACAATAATAGTGTATATGTTAAACATTTTTAAGATTCATCAACCAAAATATCATTAGAATGCAATAAAACTAATTAAATTAATTTCATTTTTGGTAATTATTTAAGTAAACGCATATTCGTAGATTTGGATAATACTTTACGAGTGGGTTCCTTTTGCAATTCCAAATAAACTTTGATTATGAAATTTTTTCAGGTCTCTTCTAGTTTACGAGATTTTTTAAGTTTGACAGATTAGTTATGAAAATCGAAATGTGCCATTAAGTAATGTTTTATTGACTAATTCACCAATTATTCACTTATTCACTAATTTTCGGTTTAGATATAGGAAAATTGTTTAATTACTTTTTTAATTTTCATAAATCCAAACCGAACTTATAAAAAAACCGAAAATTAGTGCACCCTCTAGTAGTCAAACGGATTTATCTGCAAATTTTAATAATTTTTATCTCGTAAACTAGAAGAGGTCCGAAAAAATTTCATAAGAAAACTTTATTTGAAACTGCAAAAGGAACCCACTGGTAAATTATTATCCAAATCCATGAAAATGCGTTTACTTGAATAATTACCACATTTTTATCAACTAAAAGTTGTTTTAAAAATATCATATTTTTTTCTACCTTCCTCTTTCCACTAATTAAGATTATAATTTTCTTAAATCCTATAAAAATTTCCATTTTCACTTCTATTTCTAAATCTCTGTTCTTAAATGAATATTCACCTGATATAATATAATATAATATTCCTAGTAGTCAGAAGATATATATATATATATATAATTTTAATTACGTCATCTCCATTAAGGTGTGTTGTATCCTTACAAAGCATTCATTGCTAAGTAGACTCAGAGCGAAGCATGATATGTTATCTCCTTGAGAGAGATCAAAGAGAGGGCGAGAGAGAGAGCAAAGACCTATTTGACTGGAAAACCTATAACTAAGTTAAAAGGTGAAATTGATCTTGGTTAACACACAGAGATATAGGGAGCAAGAGAAGAGAGAAAAGGAGAGAGAGAGATAAATCAATTAGGTGACTAATTTCATAAAGGGCTTATTTTGTTAAAAAAAAGACAAATTGTTTTTCCACTAGACGGAGCCAATTTCTTTTAAGAGATTCTGGCAAGAGAGAAAATGAATGAAGTAAGTAGCTATATTGAAAAGGGAAGGGGAAGAGAGGAAGGAGGGTGTAGAGTGATAATATTATAAAGAAAATTGATATACGGATAACATTAACATCAAAAAAAGAACAAATATTTCATTAACAAAAGACAATCACACACCCAACCAATTTGTTATTATTATTAACTATTCATTTTTTTAATTTTAAAACTCCTTATAATTATTATATATAACTTATAGGTCCATATTCTTAAAGATTAAAAATAAATTATTACAAAGTTCGTCAATGAACGAGCCAATGGAATGAAGTAATTGGTTGAAAAAATTACCTTCGTCACATAACCCCATTGTGCAGGTAGTTACGCGCCAGCTATCTTCACCCTCCCCCCCTTCCAACTTCGTATCAAGGTTATCTTTCGTTTTTTTGGTATGCCCTGTATATATTATGATTTAAAAATGATAATATATATATATATAAATAATAAATAAGGGGAATTGATGAATCTCAACGACAATTTACTCTATCTAAAGTGAAAATAATTATTTTTTTCAAATAATTATGGAGAAAATTCTATGAAAGGATGCCTCCTAAGTAGGGTGACCAGAAATGTAGCCGGTCAAAACGGGACAAATTTTTTTTTTCAATATATGATTTATGTATAAATTTATTATAAAAATATGCAAAATTATTATTAAATAACAATATCACTTAAGAATAGGAACATAAATATAGATGTAAATAACAATATTTTATAAATAGATAATATTAATATGAAAAATACGAACAAATATTATGCTTTATTGCAAAATATAAGATTAATAGTAATAATACTAGCAGAATATAGGATATACACCCTTCATTCCAAAAGAAACCGAACTTTAAAAAAAAAACAAAAAAAAAAACAATGTACATTTTGGAACAAATCATTTTTGTTAATCAACCCCTTCTGCATCGATACACAAATTTGTACTCTCCAACAAGTTGTCAACCGATTTCTCCATGTCCTTTATTGGAATGATCTTTAGGACGTCGGTCGTCGCCTTTTCAATGGCTTCAATCGATGCGTGCCACTTTCCTTTCATCGCCAAATGCAGTTTAGGGGACAGATAGAAGTCGCACGGAGCCAGATCTGGTGAATAGGGCGAATGATGTAAAGGAATAACGTGATTTTCAGGCCAACAGAGGGGCGTGACCTCACATCAGTGTTCTAAAGGGGGCACAGAGCCTGCAAGGTTGATAACCCCTGGGCTAGTTAATCATTTTCCAGTTGGTTATCCCATAATGAATTTTCACACTAATCTTTCGATGTTCAATTTTTTGATTTTATCTGTAAATTTAATTAAATATTAAAATTTTATTTTATAAAAAAAATATAAATCTATAAAAAATAATTATAGGAGATTTTGAATTTATGAATATATGTAAATATATACTATTTACAAATAGCATAGAAAGGAATGGTTAATTAATTATTTATTAAATTTTCTAGTATTTCTTAGGTATATTAGTAAATGTGTTGGTCGTAAAATGAAATGAACGGAGGCATTTCACTACAAAAAAAAAAAAAAGAAAAAAACCGGCGTCATTTAAACTGGAACCGATCTCTCTTTCTCTCTTTCTGTTTGGCTATTGCTTCCTTCTACTACTTGGAAGCCTCTGGGAACCTCCTCTCTCCAATGCCGCGTGCTGTTTGTGAATTATTCACCTGAGCCACCGAGAGGCCATAACCCGAACGGAGGGCTCGCTCCCGGGTTTTATTAGACCCCCACACTCTTGTTCAAATGTGAGGAAGAGAAGGGCTTCAATGTTTTAGCATCGTACGGGCGGGCATTTACCCAGCCAGCAGGCAGGGCCTTTTTCTTATTACACTTGTCCCAAAACCTCTCTCTCTCTCTCTCTTTCTAGTAGTTTCGATCCACCTTGCATAATACGCGAGAGAAAGAATTTTAAATTGAAGTTTCAAGTGGAAGAAAGAGAAAGAGAGAAACGTATCTAAAAAATAAGAACAAATATGCAAAAATCAAACCTCAAACTTATTCTTATTCTAAAACTATTTATTTATTTAATTCAAATTTTCAATGAAACAAGAATTAATCATGTGCCAATTGAGTAATAATAAAATTGTGGATAAAAATTCTAGATTTATTAAAAATATTTTTAATTTTAGTAATTAATAATTTATTATTTTTTATAATTGATCGAATTTCATATTTCACACACAAACAACAATTTGTTTTTATGTCCTTTAAATGTAATATAATTAGAATATTTTATTTTGGTTTTATTTGCATATTACAACTAGAAATTCTTATTTTAGAAAGAAGAATAAATGCAATTAAATCAAAATTTATATTCTATATTTCATTACAAATTTCAATTGAGTTTTTACAAAACAAAACAAAATAATTGTAATATTTTTTATTATGGAGTGTAAACTCCATATGTTTATTTATTATATTATGGAGTGTAAACTCCATATGAGAAAAATTGGATATCTGATAAGAGATAAGAAATAAATAAAAAAAATATATATATTATTCTGAAAATTTCTCGTAGGTATACCATATTATTAAAATACATAAGTATTTTTAATAAAGTATAAATATGAATAATCAAATTATATGATAAAATTCTTTAATAAATTATATGAAATTAATAATTATTTTGTTATTTAAGCATTAATTATTATTCGGTTTGGTAGTAATTATTTCTTGAGGTTAATATATATATATATATATATATATATATATATATATATATAAGTAGTTCACAATAAGAAAAAGAATTTATTCGAATTCGAATTTCCAATTCCTACATTCTTTAAGAGAGGGAATTATTATTTTAATTATTATTTTAATTGGCCGGTGTGGGTGCCTGGCCACCCATTAAGTTATCCTATTAAGAAAGTTTAAGTTAAGATAGAGTGGGTTTCCATATTAAGGGTTGGTTTGTTACAGTTACACCCCTTTATCCCTTTTCTTCCCTCTCTCTCTTGCTCTTTTGCAATTTCAGTTCAACAGCAGCCGGTTGAGGTGGTTGGATGGATATTCACAATGTACCCACTCCTTTCCCTCTCTCTACTAAACCATGACCATCCCATTTCAATCCCCCCCTCTACCTCAAAAAAGAAAAAAAGAAAGACAAGGGAAAAAAAAGAAAAAAAAAGTCTTAAATTGCATTTTCTAGAAAACGATACGCATTAATTTAATCAGCCTAAGTGGCATGTTAATATTTTGCACGATTGCCAAATGGAAAAAGAAAAGTAAGAATGACCAGGGGTATGTGGGAATCTCTTTCGTTTTGTAATTCAATGTACACTCGAGATCGTAATGAACCACAGAACAAGAAAGTAGTAATCACAGAGCATCCTTAGTAATATATGTATATAATATGAACATAAATATATTTATTTCACACTTTTTGTAAATCTATATTAATATAATTATAATTGTGTTATTAATGAATCTACAATAGATGAATATGATCTAATCTAATCAAATTTTTAGTAAATATTATAAATATAATAAAAAAAAATCGGTTAAACATTTTTATTATTCTCGATAATTTACAATTTATATTGAAAAAAATAATAATCTCAATAAATAAAAATAAATAAATTATTTTGAATAAATCATTTTTGTAATCAATAAAAAAGAAAAATATGGAAAATGAATAATACATACATAGATTTATACATACATTAATTATACATATATAGTATATATCAGGTGTGGCCAAACTTTTAGCTTTTAGGAGCTACTTTTTGAATAGAAAATGCGGATTCACATAAATATGTGGAGCCAAAGAAGGAATTGAAACGAGCAACCATTGTCTAAATATTTGGATATTTATCTTTGCTTATTAGTTTCCAAAAATTGCTATCTATGTTGAATCTTGACACAATCGTTTTATTTCAATTGAATTTATTTTTATATATTTATCTTATATAATAATATAATTATCTATTTATTACATAATAAATAAATATATTTTATATTTATATTATTTTTGATCAACGAATAAAAAAAAATTAAAATATATAATATGTTTGTAATAAAGTGCTAAAAAATGGGAAAACATTATATATTATTAATTATATAGTCAAATACTAAAATATAGAAAGGTTAAATCAATAATATATTTATATATGTTCTTAGATATATGAAAGATATGTTAGTTTTAATTATTATAATAATATTAATAAAAAAAATTGTAAATGGAAGGGCTGTTATTTTTCATTTAAATTTATAACTTCAATTCAAATAAATACTTCATTTTGGAATGGATATGAGAGGTGGGGGAGGTAGAGGCGAAATTTGGGTAGAGTAGAGTAGTCTAGGACTAAACGGTGTTTTCAGAAAAGGAAGTCCTTGGATAATAAGTATATAAATTATCGGGATAAGAAAAATATAAATATATGGTATATAAAAGATGTATTAACATATAGGATGATTATGATCTCAAATTATTTTTTAATAAATTTAAAAATAATATCCCGGGTAGCGAGTAGATTCTTTTCTATAAACCCAGTAGAAAAGAATTCTATTTCAGGGATTGGCGTCCCTGCCCTCACGTGAGCTCATGATTTCTTCTAAATCCCTCTTCTACCTGGAGGTATCATGTCCTTTACCCATTGACGCCTTTCCACCCATTCCTTTAGGCCCAATTCACACTCAAGTGGCGTATGGCACTGGCGTGGTTCTGGCGTGGAACAGGTTTGTTAATGTAAATCATTGCGTTAGCTTATGACTCAATACACACAGATATGGCGTGTTGGAGGCGTGGAAAATGGCACGAAGACCACTCCACTCCGACGCCACCGGTGGCTCGTAGGACTGGCACGCCACTTCTAGACCATTTCATTATTCATTTCAACTTTTTAATAAAATTTTATATTTTGCCAGCATTTAATTTTAAAAACGTGTTTTTTGTGTTATCATCATTGTTAACGCCTCTCTCTGATTTTGATTTATTTATTTAATGTCAATTTATTTTTATATAATTTTTATAATTTTTTCTTTCATATATATATCTTTATATATATATTTTACTAGCTGATCAGAGCGCCGAAGGCGCTCTTCACACCTAGACGGGGGCTCCGCCCCCTGTACCCCCCCGAGTGTCCCTATTCTGAGCTATAACAATCGCGCCACTCCATTGCCACGCCAGTGCCATACACCACTTGTGTGTGAATTGGGCCTTACTCTTACTCCCCCCCCTCCCCTGATCATTCAAAAAATCAAATTTATTTGGATGAAGGAGAATACCTAGTATAGCTTCATTAAAAAGAAAAAAAAATTGAAATCTTGTCTCTTATAGGAGACTCTGAAGAGTCTCCTATATATATTTGAATTAACCCCCCATTAATATTTGAAAAGTAATTAATTGAATTGTTTCAAATTACATGTTATTTAATTAGTTGTAAATGTATACCTATATCTATCTATTTATATCTAAATCTATATATATAATAAATAACATTTATTAAAAATTTTAATCAGATAATTATTTTGATAAAATATTACTATATAAGTTCCGAGCCTAATAGGTACTTTCTTTTTCCTTAAGAATTTACTGGTTGAAATATTTCGTTTCCCTTTACCGGATACTCATTAGAATATATGTTATGAAGAGGAAAGAAAGGAAAGGGATGGGATGAATGGCTTTTTGAATTGAATACGTCTCGTGGACCATTGGTTAAATATATTATATATTTGATGAAGTAGTAAGCATCAAATGAGAAGCAATTTATATTATTTAAAAGTTGTACACACTGAATGAATTTTTGATTTTATCAAATATGATCAAATTAATTTCTATCTCTCTAAGTAGTGAATTGATATGAATTATATTTGATATTATTATTTTTATTTTAACATTAAAATAGTAACATTTTTACAAATGAAAAATGGCATTATGTTAAAAACAGTTTTAATTTAATATTTATTTAACTAGTTATATAAAAATATAATGGGTGGTCGAAAAAGTCTTTTCGTATTTTGTCCATAGATGTCGTTGGAATCGTATATCTCCAGTGCTACCAATCACATTGCGTCATACCATATAGTGTTGGAAATGAAATTTCAAGCTTCATTTAACCTTAAAGAAAATTAAATTTGGTGAAGCTGAACAAAAGTTACAGCTTTTCAAAAATGAGTGAAAATAATGAAGAAATTCGCTATATTTTGAAATTTTTGTACAAAAAAGGGAAGAATACCACGCAAGCCGCCAATGAAATTTGTGAAGTTCACGGAGACGATGCTATATCAGTTCGTGTAGCACAACAATGGTTCGCTCGCTTTCGTTCTGGAAATTTCGATGTGAAAGATGCCCCTCGTTCTGGTCGACCTATCGTTGAAAAAGTCGATGAAATTATGGAAAAGATTGACAAGGACCGTCACATAAGCAGCCATGACATTGCCAAGGAACTAAACATTCATCATCAAACGGTTTGGAACCATTTAAATAAGGCAAGTAATTATCAATATAAAAAAAATTACTTGAAGTTTGATTAGAAATACGAAAAGACTTTTTCGATTACCCTATATATATGGTATATAACTAAAATTATTAATTTAATAAATTGAATTTTAAAACTTATATTAGCAAGCTTGCCTTACTCTTGATTTAAATATTTTTTTGTTATTATTATTATTTATTTTATTATTAATTATTGTAGCGAATAAGTGTGATGTGATATATTCTATTAGTAGATTTTTAAATTAACTAAATCGATTTTATGAAAATAGAGTTATAACATTATTTATTATATTATATTAACCATTGGAAGAACAGATATATATAGTGAAAATCATTTTATAGGCATAATAAATTCAAACATTTTTTTCCTCCTATCTAAAAGTGAGATAAACCTGAAGGAAAGTAGCAATTGTAACAGCAGTCTGTTCAATATTCACAATTAAAACAATCTCCTTGCATTTGGTATTATTCCTTCCTTCCCTTCGATCCCTAAACTCACCCAACATCGCCCTCCACCTCATCTCTATTGAGAAGAAAAGGCAAATTCAAACCTTGTACGTTGTAATAAATTTCATAGTAATAAGCTTCCCCCACCTCTTCCCCTATCCACCTGCTTCTCCCGTGGGTGAGGAAGAAAGGGATTTCTCTAAGGACAAGGGGTAGAAAGGGTGGTGAGGAGGCGATGCCTAAGGGAGGTGTATAAGCTCCAAGGTGTTGCCTTTCGAGATCGATGAGCGAGCCAAGTGGAGGCCGCCCGCCATTACAATTTATTCCTTTTAATTTGTCGTTCAGTCTGTCTCTGTCTGTATGAGAATGGAGAGAGAACATTTTGTGTGCCGATCACGTGGGAAAATTAACCACCCCTACCACTCCACGCTCTCATCCTATTCCACCATTCTTTTATATACACAGCGAAGCTTCTATCCGCAGACCTGCAATCTTCAATTAATTAAAATAACACTTCTTTAAGATGTAAAGCGCTTTTTAAAAAAGGGACCGTCATTCCACGAATCACTTTTCCCTTTTCCACCCACACAAAAAATATGTATATTTGCAAAAAAATAGATAAAAAGGAATTGAAGAAAAATAAGTTAATAAAATTAGTTCTTTATAATTATATTAAAAATTTAAAACACAATTAATTATTAATTTGATAATAAATACATTTTCGACTTAATTATTAAATTGTTAATATTATGATCAGGGCCGTGCCTGACCAGCGTTCATTGCGTGCACCGCACGCAGGCGGCCGAACGTCACATATTTAGAGTCGCCAATATTTTTTTCATCCCAGTCACTTTGGTTTTATTTTTGTTTATTTATTTATTTATTTTATATTACGAACTTGCTGAAAATGTATTCGATGAAATATATTTTATATTTATATAATATGACTACAATGTTATACGTACTCGTATGAGAATAATATATCTACAACTCATATAAAAACGGTTTTGTATATCGATCGAGGTCAATATAGTTTATATTATAGTATAATAACTTGTTTAATACTCTAGACACACGTTGGAGATTAATGATCATTAACAATTAATTATTAATTAACAAACGAAGAGGAAAAAGCAAAGCAAAATAAGTATGCTGTTATAAAACATAAATTCTCTTTTATTGAAAATTGAAAAAATCTAGATTAATTTTGAAAACATTTTTAGTCCAATTTAAACATAATACTCGTGTATCAATGCACAATGTAACATTAGTTTTCGGTTTTCATTAGTTTTTCAAAATTAAAAATAATTAAAAATTACTTGAGAACTTCAATGGCTCAAGAACGTCTCAGTAATTTATCAATTATTGCGATTGAAAATGAAATTGCTGCTCCCTCGTATAAGGGAAGTATTGGAATCGAGATTTCGATAGATCTTGAGGTTTTAGACCTCCCTGAGTCGGAAAATACCATTTTTCGAATTATGTCTGTGTGTGTGTATGTATGGATGTATGGATGGATGTAATGTTTGTCTGTGAGCAAATTTACACAGAAACTAATGAAGCTAGGACGTCGAAATTTGGTACACCGATATTATTCACAGTTTGTAGATTTCTATCAAAATTTCGTCAAAATCGGTTAACCGGAAGTGGTACTTTACCTACACTGGTTGCGTTTACCTTTCAAGTAAAGTACCAGTTTGCTTCGAGATATTTGCTTCCTATTTTGTATATAGATTTAAAAATATGAAAAAAATTCAGATACCAAATTTCATCATGATCTGACTACCGGAAGTGACATTTTACCTATACAAGTAGCGTTAGGTGTAAATTATAAATATATATAATAGTGTTAAACCATTTTACTTTATAATTTAAATTAATTAGTTTGTTTATTTTTATTGTTGTTAAAACATAATAATAATAACCTAATTACCTATTTATATGCGGGAAAGTCTAGGGGAGGACACATTTTTTTTCTTTGATGTTATCTTGAAGGGCGACCAGATATACTAGCAAGGAGGCGGCCATATATCCAGGCACGTCCCTGATTATGATTATAATATACTAGAATAATAACCTGGCTTGAAGCTATTCTGATGGATTTGCCAGACATGTGAATTTGGGTTCGATTCTCAGTTCTTGAAAGGGAATATTTCTCTTTCTAGAGAGTGGTATGAGGTCCAAAAATGAGAAGCTACTTGAAATAAGAAGAAGCGGCATCCAACCACGAAAATCAAGATAAAATTTGGGAGGACCCAGACGGAGTACATCATTTTTACCCTGCCAACTGACAAGTGATATATTAAGTTTAATTAAAATACAAAGATTATTTATTTTATTTATTCTTATATTATATATAAATTAAAGTGAATAATTTTGATAGTATAATGTTGATGAGGGAGAGAGAGAGAGAGAGATAAAGATATTATATTTTAATTCTGTATAAAATTAGGGATTCTACTCCCCTACCTTCCCAAATGTTATCAAGAGGCCATTTATTATTATTATTTTATTTTATTTTTTATATTTTTGAATCTATCATCATTCAGGTGAAAGAATCTTGTAAGGTGAATCGCTTTTGACCTCTCTCTCTCTCTTTCTCTTTTTCTCATGAGGACAATTCCATTACGTAGACTATTTTCCTGACAGAAGTAAAAGACAAAAAAAAGAGAAAATATAGTGCATTTGCAAAAGGTAGAAGGGAAAGATGGTGGAAGAGGTGGGGGTGGAAATAAAAGAAAAGTAGAAGTAGAAATAGTAGTAGAAGCTTCATGTTCATGCAATGTTAATAAAGAAGCTGGGTTGCTAATTTCCGATGAGTCAGCAGCAATAGCAAAAGAGAGCGAGGAGAGGCTCTCTCTCGGGGGGCGAATTTCAAATGTCTTTTATTTTCAGCAGTTTTTAAAAAAAGACTTTTCTTTATATTACATCAAACAAGGCCAACACTTATTCCTCTGCCTTGCCCTCACGCAACATCTCAAACAATATTGGACCTTAAATATATATATATATACACCTATATACTACGTATTTGGGAATAAAAGAAAAATATTCAAATCTTACTCGCACAATCACTAAAATTTAAATATAATTTCTATAATCTTAATGAAAAATTAATTTTAATATTTTGTTTATTAAATTTTGTCAAAAATAGATATAGTATTTAAAAAGTTTATAAAATTTGATGATTATAATCGATATAATTAATAAAAAATGGCAAAATAAGTTGCACCGAATCAACTTGAAACTATGCTAGTGTTATCATTCTTGTCAGCATTTCTCTCTAAAAATCAGTCAATATGTAACATTTCACTGAAACAGTTTATTTGTGCTCTCATGTTATATGAGCTATTGAAACCATCTTCGGTCTTCTTTGATCATTGCAAACATGCATTTGAATCAAGCTTTAAAGCTCAAACTCCCTCAATATGACAAATTATTTTTTAATACAAGTCAAGGTAATTTTAGAGGCGCATTGATGGGAATTCCTACCTCACACTTACTATTTAATAGAAACTCCTTGTTTATATGACTGGTTGTATGCTGGTCGATTTGTACTTAACTTTCACGAAGAAGCCAATAGTTTGGAAGGTTCTTGGTATCTTTATGGCAAAGAGGAGGGAGAGTTATCATTATAAAACAATATCTTATCTTATTATGCTAGCTAAAATTGTTTGTTTGTTTGGCCATGGGTGTTCAAAAACCGCTCTAACGATTTTTTTGAAATTTACACTAGATATAGTATTTATAAAGAAAAATTATGTTTTATTGATCACATCACTGGAAAAATACATCTTCATTAGTTTTTTCTTAATTTAAATTTATATATGGATGACGACACTATGTCATCCATATAGCAATTTGACTCCCGCCTTTTTTTAAAGGATATTGTATTAATATTTTTTTTATATTTAAAATATTTTAAAATTTTTTATTTAATTTCGAAATAAAATTAAAAATATATATTTTAATAATATTTTATAATTATAAATTACAATATATATATTTATCATTCTTCCAATAAAAAAAAATATTCATGCACTTAGAAACATACCTAATAATACATATTTATGTGTATTATTGAGGACCCCAAGTTCCATTCATTTTAATCAGATTGATGCAATGATGCAACATTTAATAATTGTAATAAATAATTAAAGAATTGTATATCAGCACGGTGTCTCAAGTATTAATATTACCAGCCAAACCCAATAATAATGAATTATTTTTAACCGACCGACGATAGTAAGGGAGGTATTGTTTTACCTTAATTACCGAGCCGAGGCTCGGGGTCCCGGTACTACTTTATTATATTGTATCAATTTCTCTGAATAAGATTTAAAAAAAATAACTTTAAAAACTTCTAAAGAAAATTTAAATTGGATTATAAATAATTAAAAATAATAATTAAATTGAAAATTTAAATCTATTTGATAATTATGTTAAACAAAACAAATATTTTTTAAAAAGAGTATATTATTATTCTGTTTAGGAAAAAAGCAAAATGTGCAGCATCGTACACGTGGCGGAAGTGAAACTTCTTACAATCTAGAGCAGTGGTTCTTAAACTGTGGTCCGCGGACCCCTGGGGGTCCGCGAAGCCTTTACTGGGGGTCCGCGGTCCTCGGAAAAAAATCATCGTAAAAATATATACATATATAAATATTTAAAGTTCATTGTTTAACTATATCCTCCTAGAGAATTACGGCTATAATTTAATACTATTAATAATACTATTTTATTTTATTAAATTGATAATTATGTCAATTAATTTTTTGTGAATAAATAAACATATATAAAAAACTATATATAAAATTTGAATTTTCATCCATTCATTCATTTAAAATCATTTTTCGATTGTTCCTTTAAAATAACCCCTCTTAGGGGCTCGGAAGGGGAGGCATATAAGGGAATTTTCTTTCACTTTGTTATTGGGGAAAACCAGGGGAGGGGACAGTCTTACCCGGAAAAACCCAAATTGTCAGCGTCCACTCTGGGGTTTTAAACAGTTTTAAAGCAAATGTTAATTATAAGTTCATTTCTCAACGAGTTGTATCTTTAAATTATTTTTATTAATTTAATTAATTATAATTAAATTATAGCTAATAATAGTTTATTATAGCTAATAATTTTTTTTAATTTTTAGTGTAATTTGCATGATCATTATTTTATAAAAACACTAAACACATTTTGCAATTTCCCAGAAAGGCTGTTTTTGAGAGTAAGTATAAGTTAGTTTTATGAATAAAAAATATTTATTTTAATAATATTTTAGAATCAAATTACGAAATATATTTATTATATAAATTAATATTCATTTAAAATGATATTAAATCATTTATTTAAAATGATTTAAAACATTTATTAAAATGATTTAAAACATTCATTTAAAATGATATTAAAACATTCATTTAAAATCATATTAAAACATAGCTAGTAAATAATAATTCGTTATATTTATATTATATTTATATTATTGTAGTTCAATGTTAATAAATTACTCCATAAAATGGATCGTTGGCTACAAACTGGTTCAACACAGAAACGGAAAGAATCAGATGATGAGGCATCAACAGCAAACTCTACCAAGAAACGCAAAACTAGAAAATATTCGGATGATTATTTATCATTTGGATTTACTTATATTTGCAACAATGATGTGGAAAGACCAGTCTGCGTTCTATGTCAGGAAAGTTTATCCAATGAAAGTATGAAACCTGCTAATCTCAGACGTCATTTACAAACAAAGCACAGCGAGCATGTTAGTAAGTCTATCGAATTTTTTAAAATGAAAAAAGAAGAACTTAATTCAAGTCAGAAATTGATGGTAAAGACGGGATCTGGTGGTATGAGTAAGAAAGCAGTAATGGCATCATATGAAGTAGCTCTACTTATTGCTAAAGCAGGAAAGCCGCATAATATAGCAGAGCAATTAATTCTTCCTGCTACAAAAGTAATTACAAATATAATGTTAGGAACTAAAGCAGCAAACGATATAAATTTGATTTCATTATCAAATGATACGGTTAAGAATAGGATTGAAGACATGTCATGTAATATAAAAGAAGAATTAATATCGAGAGTGCGCAAAAGTCACTATTACTCATTACAATTGGATGAAAGTACTGATGTCACTAATAATGCCAATTTGTTAGCTTTCATTAGATATGAGTTTGAAAATCAAATACAAGAAGATGTATTGTTTTGTGATTCACTACCTTCACGAACGACAGCTAATGACATATTTAACAGTTTGAATAATTTTATAACCGAAAATGAAATAGAGTGGCCAAAATGTGTTGGAATTTGCACTGATGGTGCTCGTGCAATGTCAGGTACAAGAACTGGATTGATTGCTCTTATTAAAAATGTTGCGCCTCAGGTTGTTTGGAATCATTGCTGCATTCACAGAGAATCATTAGCAGCCAAAAATATGTCACCAGATTTGAAAAGAACATTAGACGAAGTAGTTAAAATTGTCAATTTCATTAAGGCTCGTCCACTTAATTCCAGAGTTTTTAAAATTTTGTGTGAGGAAATGGGTAGTCAACATACACATTTATTATTACATACAGATGTACGTTGGTTGTCCCGCGGGAAAGTACTCATTCGCCTTTTTGAGCTTCGAGATGAAATACGATTGTTTTTAATAGATGCGCATTTTGAACTGACCGAATGTTTCAATGATTTTATCTGGTTAGCTAAGGTGGCTTACTTGACTGATATTTTTACAAAATTGAACGAACTTAATTTGAGCCTGCAAGGTACTGTTGTAAATATATTTAAAGTTGAAGATAAAATAGAAGCAATGATTAAAAAAATCGACTTGTGGTCGAAACGCATCCAGAACGGTGTATATGAGTCTTTTCCAACTCTCAATGATTTCATAGAAAGCTCCAGTGAAAAATTGCTTAATCAAACGCGTCAATTATTTGTTGAACATTTAATTACTTTGAAAAGCAACTTCAGGAAGTATTTTTCTACTCCTGATCCTTGCAATAACTGGATCAGAGATCCATTTAATATGGAAATTACAAATGCTAAACATTTATCTGCACCTGAACAAGATATTCTCGTGGAATTATCATGTGATACAACTTATAAACTAAAATTTAACAAAACTGAATTGAGCAACTTTTGGTTACTTCTCAGGTCAGATTATCCTGCGCTTGCAAATAAAGCACTTCAACACTTGATTCCATTCTGCACAACATATTTATGCGAACAAGCTTTTTCGGTACTATTTTATATTAAGTCTAAATATAGAAACAAATTAAATGTAGAGCCGGATCTTAGATTAAAAGTTTCCAATATTAAGCCAGATATTGAGATTCTTGTTTCAAGAAAACAACTGCATACATCTCATTAAATATGTAAGTTATATTTAATGAGATAGATGCAGTTATTTTTTAAAATATTTCTTATTTAATATTTTCTGAAAAAAATTATAAAATATTTATATGAATTTAATGTAAGTACCCATTATAATTTGTGAGATTTGTTGCTATGACAATGTTTGTATTTTCTTTCTTCAATATTATAATTTCTAATAAAATGTGTTCTACAATATGCAAAAAAATCGTTATTCACCAATCACTGTTAGAAATATTCATCATATATCCTTGTCCTTATGAGATCGTAAGCCAGAAATTAATTAATAAAATGACGTAAAGTACCTAAAGTTGTGATGGGGGTCCGTCAAAAAAAATTTTTTCAAGTGGGGGTCCGTGGAGTACATAAGTTTAAGAACCTATGATCTAGAGAATAAGATAAATTTTAGTTGAGAGTGTGAGTGAGAGAGAAATAGAGAAAAATAAAGGGATCATTTCGAAAGACATATAACAGTATAAAATTTTCGTAACAAATATTCGCTTTATTATTATTATTATCTACTCTATCATCATATCTACATTGCCTGTACTATTGTCGGTTGGTGCTTCAATTGGTAATACTGATATTAATGGCTTGTGATAACTAAAATAAGATATATATGTTCGTGATTCGATATTTTCTATATAACGTGTAAAAACAGCATCTATTGTAGTTCCAGATTTTGTTGTTGATTCCTTGGGATCGTTATTTATAAGCAGACCAAATGTTTCTCGAAGAAAGTTGATCAATGGCAACGAATCATCTCAGATCCAAAATTTACATTAAAATCTCCCCCGAGAATTAGAGGGATTTTATCTTCGCCTCGTTCAAGTGCATTAGCACCTGTGTGGCTATAAACCAGTAGTGAACGGTGTATGAAATAAATAATATCGTCTAAATTTTGGTCGTTATTTTTTTTCGGCATAGTGAAATCTGTGGAGTAGAGAAAAGCAGTTTTAAATGCAATAATAATTTTAAATTGATTTAGTAGTGTTAAAGTAATGTTGAGATTCGGATAAATAACGTGAATGGTCATCGACGCACATAACTGTATGTGTTGGCGTGTGAATCGCCGACCATGTTCACACACACAATTACATGCGTCGGTATGCGTGCACGCTGTATATTTGACTTGAGAATTTTAATTATTTCACGATATATATCTTATCTTATTATGCTAGCTAAAATTGTATATATCTATCTATTTATCTATAACCATTGGTTCTCAAAAACCGCTCTAACGATTTTTTTCAAATTCACACTAGATATAGTATTTATAAAGAAATAAAGAAAAATTGAGTTTTATTGATTACATCTCTTGAAACTTACAGCTTCATTATTAATTTCTTAATTGAAAATTATATATGGGTGACGTAAATGGCATCCATTTTGAAATTTTACTCCCGCCTTTTTTTAATTTTGTATTAATATTTTTTTTATATTTAAAATATTTTAAAATTTATTATTTAATTTCGAAATAAAATTAAAAATATTTATTTTTAATAAAATATATATATATATATTTATTAATCCCGCTTTTTTTTTTAAATGATATTGTATTAACATTTTTTTATATTTAAAATATTTTAAAATTCATTATTTAATTTCGAAATTTTATATTTAAAATATTTTAAAATTTATTATTTAATTTCGAAATAAAATTAAAAATATTTATTTTTAATAAAATATATATATATATTTATTAATCCCGCTTTTTTTTTAAATGATATTGTATTAACATTTTTTTATATTTAAAATATTTTAAAATTCATTATTTAATTTCGAAATTTTATATTTAAAATATTTTAAAATTTATTATTTAATTTCGAAATAAAATTAAAAATATTTATTTTTAATAAAATATATATATATATTTATTAATCCCGCTTTTTTTTTAAATGATATTGTATTAACATTTTTTTATATTTAAAATATTTTAAAATTCATTATTTAATTTCGAAATTTTATATTTAAAATATTTTAAAATTTATTATTTAATTTCGAAATAAAATTAAAAATATTTATTTTTAATAAAATATATATATATATTTATTAATCCCGCTTTTTTTTTAAATGATATTGTATTAACATTTTTTTATATTTAAAATATTTTAAAATTCATTATTTAATTTCGAAATAAAATTAAAAATATTTATTTTTAATAAAATATATATATATTTATTAATCTCTCTCAAAAAATATGAAATACGTTTAATATTAAAAATAAATAAATATACATATGAAATTTGTTATTTTTTAATATTTAATTTGAGATTAATTATATAAAAAATTTTAAAAAATTCAAAAAAACTTAGCTATAATATTTGACATATGATAAGGTTAATTACAATTTTTTAATAGACATCCTTAATAAATAGAAAAATAAAAATAATATAATTATTATTTTACATATATATGAATATAATATAAATATTTTTAATTTTATTTTAAGAATAGATATATATCTAAAAGGCGGTAACTGTGAGGTCACATACTAATTTTTATTCTTTCACCCAGCAGAGGCTAAGAAATATTATTCCGCGTCAACGTACTAGTGCGCATGCGCGCCGTGGACTTTCAACCTAGCGACAGGGTATTAGAACGAAAGACAGCATAAAACGAAGACGCAGATAGCCTCTTTCTCAAAGACGAAAGACCGGACAAAAGAAAGACCCAGATAGCCTCTCTCTCAAAAACGAAACACCGCACAAAAGAGAGACAGAGATAGAGGCTATCTCATTCTCACTCGTTATATCTATATCTTTTTTCTCTCTTGCGTTTCGTAACGCGTTACGAAATTTCAATTTTTCAATTCACTCTCCATTCTCAACCAAATGTCAGGACGCCGCTAAAGAAGTTTCACTTCAAAAAAGAAAAAGAAAAGAATTATTTTCAATCAATACTTATAAAATAGATAAAATGATATGTAATATGATAGAAACATTGTTATTACAAAATAACACCTGGTATTCTGCAATTAAATTTATTGAATAATTATGTCTGGCTATTGATCGATTCTTTCTCATTGATATCTATGAATATTCCAATTAATGATTAATTCTAATTATTTTTTTACCGACCGACGATAGTAAGGGAGGTATTGTTTTCACACCAAATTTCACATGTGGAGATTTTTACATATCTCCACGAATCATGCATATTCTTAACAGAAAAAAGTATTTTAGCATGATGTCTGTCCGTCCGTCCGTCTAGATGTGTACAGCTTGAACGGCTCAACGGATTTTGATGAAATTTGGTATATTTACTTAATGCATGAGTATGATGAATTGATCAACTTTTGGTGCAAATCCGGAAACCAGAAGTATTAGCGGTCGACGATAGGAAGGGAAGGGTTATTTTCACATCAAATTTCACATGAGGAGATTTTTTTATATATCTCCATGAATCATGCACTTTGTATTGGTTTTATCCTTGAGAAAAATCATCTTTGTTAGTTTTTTCTGAATTTAAAATTATATGACGTCATCCTGTCATTCATGACGTCACAGCCTTACATATATATTATAAATAAAATAAAATTAAAAATATTTATGTTATATCCATATCTGTTTTTTATTAAATTAATAGATATATTAAAATTATTTGAAATTGTTTCTGTAGCTGGAAATTAATTTACTTCAAACCGTCGGTCGGTTCGGACCTGGCCACAGGTCAACTTATTTATTTAAATATTAATATTCAATATCTAGATTTTTCATATTATTTGATATTAAATTTATTATCCAAATTGATATTGATATGAGTACACTACTACCATTGAATTTTCATATGAAGAATATAGATATTGTATATATTTATGATATAGCAGTTTCAATGTGTAGATTGGATATGAATAAAAAAGAGTGTATAGTAAAGGAATGGTCTCCTAGGAGTGGTGATAGGGATAGTATGTGGAATGGGGCAGGGGTTGGTAGGGATGCTGTTAAAGTTGTATCCTTCTGGCTTGAAATGTCTTTGGAAAAAAATAATCAGTGTCGTCTTGTTGAGTTTGTCGATTGCGCTAGGAGAGTCAAAGGGGGCGCTTTTTCCTTCTTAAAGGGCGTCTCGCCTTTCCAGTCAGGATCTCTCCAATCTGCAAAGCCCTTATCAAGCAAGGATGATACAAGTATCTCTCTCTCCCTCTCTCAGCGTATGTGAAAGTCAGCCACCAGGGAAAAAAAGCCAATCTTTTCCCTTTAGAAATAACGATTTTTGGCATTTTTCTTTTTTTTAACAAGCAAATAAAAACATAAATTCTACTCATAGTATATACAATTTATAAATTTTTAAAACAAAATAAAATTTTTAAACTTTTTTATTTTTATCTTTTTAATAATTTCATATGCAAGAAATATACTATCTTATTTATACGTTATCATTTATTTACTATTATGTTTGTTGGTTTCTTTAAAAAAACGTACAATTATAGGACTTTTTGTCAGCTATCATTAAATAATTATTTTAATAAAAGTTTAAATAGATACTAAGTAAAGGGTTTTCAAAAATTAATCGGTGAATATATAAGAAAAATATTTTATTATATATTAACTATTATGATATAATTATAATAGTTTGTCAGAATTAATACTTATATCTGCAAAATTAATAGTGTTTATTTTTAAAGTTTAAAAAAATACATTGAATTATGAAAGTATTTTCATATATGAAATGGATCGAGACATTAAAGGGATAATAAAGTAATGAAATTGTTAAATGGATATGAAATTTTAAAAAATTATTTTAGTTTCTTAACATTATATAGATATTTAATGAATAAAAGATTACAAATCATGATTTGTATTTTATATATTATAATATATATATGTATATGTATTTCTAAGTATTTCTTGATTTTAAATATAAATATATTTATAATTTAATTTATTTATATAATAATAATCTATACATATATTTAAAAGGCTGAGAATAATTTTGTGGACATGAATTTCATTAAAATTGCTTAATGGATTTACCAATGGTATACCACCAATCAAGCGCCATTCAATTCCTCTTAATTAGGGAATTAAGAATTAATTGAGATTAATTGTTATTAGAAAAAATAACAAAATTGTACAAATTTTTATGTCAAGTTGAATTATTTTAAATTTATTTTCATTTTTCAATTCTATCTTATGTTAAATTTTTTATTATGATTTTATTTACTTTAAAATAACCATTTTTAAAGCATTACAACCAAAATACAATTTTTCACTTAATTTTATACCAACTTTGATTTATGAGAAAACTTTTAAGGTAACTTAATTAACTTAACTTAATTTTTAAATGATTAATATAAAAATAAATATTAAATTTAATTTTTATTTTGTGAAACTTTGACACTATGATTCAACAAGAAAAAAATTTAAATTAAAACATTGTAGAAATCTTAAATTTATTTTAAATAAATAAAATATTTTTCCGCTAATTAATTAACTAATGCTTGTTTATTTTTATTATCAACAACAAAATTGTATCTTGTTTTTAATGATAATAAAAAGAGAGGAAAAAAATTAAAAATTTAAAGCAATTCGAGGGTTTTCTTTTCAAGTAATTACTTTGAAGGAAGAATAACTGATATGGTTCATTTGATATAGAAAAAAAAACACAGGAGTCTCCTAAAAGGCTCCACTGGACAATAAAATAAACATTAAGGGTAGTTTTTATTTGCGGGGCGGGAATGAATATAGAAAAAAACAGGTCGCTCTACTGGTCAAATTGGCGTAAGCCCAATGACTTTCTGGAAGAGGTGGAGTGGTGGTGGTTAGAGTGGGAGTGAGTTCTATGAGGGATGGGGGTTAGAACCAAATACGAAATACGCCAAGTCTTTTTTACGTTCCCAGGGATGAAAAATTCACCTGGAGGGAAAGATACAAGCGAATCGCATGAATAAACCAGTATCATCAAGGATAACCCCTGGGATGGGTAGTGGAGGGGCAAGAAACAACCCCCTTCCCTACCTACCCACCACCTTCCCTTCACCTCCCAAGGGGTTGCTTACTCCATGTTCGTCTTCTTCAAGCCAGCGGTGTGTTGTGTGTCAATTATGCATCAAGACGCACACACTATATTAAGAAAAAAAAAATCTAGAAGCAACTTAATTGTAAATTATGCAACGAAGAATCAGTTTTTATCGCTTTGAACTTTCCCATTGGATCACCTAAAAAAATACCTAACGATAATTAATGACAATGATTTTTTAATAAATTAATCGACAAAAGTAAGAGAATGAGAAGGAAAAGCAGTTCACTAATCAATAAATAAAGAGAATAAAAATTATAAATATATTTTATATTATAATATTTTGAGAAAATTAACCAATTTATAATAACAATATGAATAAAATAAATAAATAAATAAACATTGAAATGTTTTTATATTATATATTAAAAAATATATAATTTTATCACTATTAACATGATCTCAAAAAAAAAAAAAAAAAAAAAAAAATAATAATAATTAAAATAACAATAATATATATTATTTAAAAATAATATAAATCTAATTAAAATCAAATTTATCAATTCATTAAAAAATACATTATAAATGAATCAGTTATTATATATATAATTTATATGAAAATAAAAACATAATAAAATTTTTTAATTAAATTTTTATTTGTAAAAAAAGGAAAAATCTTAAAAAGAATACTTAAATATGGTTAATCATCTTTTTCCTCTTGAGAATAAATGATTTTAATAAAAAAACGCATTTTTAATATTGATATGAGAAAAATAATTGATTCCAGCGATCAAAGATTATTATTAAAATAAGAGGAATTAAGGAGAAATGTAGGAGTAATTCATATATAATTAGTTTGATTTAAACCTATATATATGCTTATGTTCTTCAAATGAGTCTTTAGAAATAATTGTTCTTTTGTTAGATTTGTTCGTTTGTTTTAGGATTTATTATTATTATTATGGAAAAGACTCAAGAGGAAAACGATAATGTTTATTTAAAATGTAATCCTTTATTTTATTAAAATATAATACGATTTTGCATTGGTATCATATTTCTTTAAAGCTGTTTGAGACTAATATTAAAAGTATTAAAAGTATTAATTTAAAATTTCAGTTAATAAAAAAATGCATTTTATTTTGGATGTTGTTTGTTTTCTTGAGAAGGTCTTAAATGAAAAAACGACCCCATTTATTTATATTATTTATATTAATAAATAATTTTTACCGACCGACGATAGTAAGGGAGGTATTGTTTTACATATCAGCACGAATGCATTTCTTAACAGAAAAAAGTATTTTTAGTATGATGTAAGGGAGGTATTGTTTTCACATCAAATTTCACATGTGGATTTTTACATATCACCACGAATGCATTTCTTAACAGAAAAAAGTATTTTTAGCATGATGTCTGTCCGTCCGTCTGTCTGTCCGTCCGTATAGATGAGTAGAGCCTGAACGGCTCAACCGATTTTGATGAAATTTGGTATATTTACTTAATGCATCAGTGGGATGAATTGATCAACTTTTGGTGCAAATCCGGAAAGCGGAAGTGGTAGTATTAACGATCAACGATAGGAAGGGAAGGGTTATTTTCACACCAAATTTCACAAGAGGAGATTTTTTTATATATCTTCACGAATCATGCACTTTGTATTGGTTTTATCCTCGAGAATAATCATCTTTATTAGTTTTTTCTTAATTTAAAATTATATGACGTCATCCAGCCATTCATGACGTCACAGCCTTACATATATATTATAAATAAAATAAAATTAAAAATATTTATGTTATATCAATATCTGTTTTTAATTAAATTAATAGATATCTTAAAATTATTTGAAATTGTTTCTATAGCTGGAAATTAATTTACTTCAAACCGTCGATGGGTTCGGACCTGGCCACTTGACAACTTATTAATTTTATTTTTACATTATATTTTTTAATATGATTAATGTTTTGGTTTTTAGCTTTTTCAGAAGAGGGGCATTTGGTAGCCTATTTCTATTTATTCAGTGGCTATAATGTGCCACCAGTTAAGCCAAGAAATATTTGTACTGCATATCTTATCAAATTCATTTTTATTTTGGGTGATCTAATATGTTTATTGGATATTATTTCACTTTTTATTCATTGCATTGATCCAAAAATATCAATTCAAGAACGATTCATGACAATTGCAATTACCATTTGTAATCTACAAGGTTTTTATAAATTAGTCTTTATGCGAATAATGGAAAAACAAATTAATGAACAAATTATTAATTCAATTGATGAATTACGTTCTATGATCCATGATAATCGAACGGAATTTATTAAGTAGATTTAAATGCTATCTTATAACAATAATTTTATCTTTCATTTTTTTTTTATTTTATTATAGAAATAGAAATGAGGAAAGGAGAGATATAACTAAAAGAGGTATACTTTTGGCATTATCAATTGGATTGTCAGGGTTCCTCTGGGCGTTATTGCCTCTCCTGCCAGCAGTGCAAAGACTCTATGGTGGAAGACATCTGGGAGTGCCCGCATATTATCCATATGATCCTCTCATTTCTCCTTACTATGAATTCACAGCACTATTCAAAGTAAATAAAAAAATTAATAATTATTGAAAGTAAATAAATACAAATTTTGTAATTATGAGATATTATTCAATAAGAAAAATACTTCTAAATAAATCTATTAGCTTTTGGTGAAAAAATTATTTTCTATTTTCTTTTTCAGACTTGTGGAGGCACATTTACAGTGTTAAAAATGTTTTGTTTCGATTTTTTATTTATTACAATATGCGGTATATTAAAGGTCCATTTACAACATTTACATGATACATTTCCATTTGTATTCTCAAATGATGAAAATTCACGTGCAAAACTCATCCATTGGGTTGTTTATCATGATAAAGTCTTAAAGTAAGAAAATTCTTCTTCTTCTATTCTTATATAAAAACAGAATATTACATTATTAAAGCTTTGGTGGCTGTTTTTATTTATAAGGGAATTTTGTAAATAAAACCACATATTGATATTTTTATTGTAAATTTATTCAAAAAAATACACGTTTCGATTGCTACTTCTGGAAAATCTTAATACATAATTTTGTAACGGTTTTTGTGCTCAGTTCCATCACTTTGTCACTCATAAATATTCATGATCGAAAAACATTTCATATTTAATTTATTTAGTTTATAAGTTCATTTACATCCATAATTTATATAATATATATTTAGTATTAAGGTCTTTAGAGTGATAAGTTATTATATTATAAGACAGCTTGTACATAAATGTTCTAATATATTTAATATCAAATATTATTAAATATATTAAAACAATTTTGATGTATATATATTTAAATAATTAACAAATTAATAATTATTAATTTTGGATATATTAAATAGCATACAAATCTTTAAACATTTCTTTTTACCGACCGACGATAGTAAGGGAGGTATTGTTTTCACACCAAATTTCACATGTGGAGATTTTTACATATCTCCACGAATCATGCATTTTCTAAACAGAAAAAAGTATTTTTAGCATGATGTCTGTCCGTCCATCTGTCCGTCCGTATAGAAGAGTAGAGCCTGAACGGCTCAACCGATTTTGATGAAATTTGGTATATTTACTTAATGCATCAGTGGGATGAATTGATCAACTTTTGGTGCAAATCCGGAAACCGGAAGTGGTAGTATTAACGATCGACGATAGGAAGGGAAGGGTTATTTTCACACCAAATTTCACATGAGGAGATTTTTTTATATATCACCACCAATCATATACACTTTGTATTGGTTTTATCCTTGGGAAAATCATATTTATTAGTTTTTTCTTGATTTAAAATTATATGACGTCATCCAGCCATTCATGACGTCACAGCCTTACATATATATTATAAATAAAATAAAATTAAAAATATTTATGTTATATCCATATCTGTTTTTAATTAAATTAATAGATATCTTAAAATTATTTGAAATTGTTTCTATAGCTGGAAATTAATTTACTTCATACCGTCGGTCGGTTCGGACCTGGCCACAGGTCAACTTATTTTATCATCATAAGGCAACTACCCCCCAAGGAATGCAACATATACCTTAAATTATATAATTGATTTATTGATAAGATTGAACAATTAACAAAAAAGATAATAAAGATTTTAAATGTAAGGAAGAAATAAAAAGTAAGGGAACCTTCTCAGGAGAAGTAGAAATTAATAGAAAAAATATAAATTTTAATTACGTTGTATACGAATAAAAGAAAGAAAATATTGTTTTTACCGACCGACGATAGTAAGGGAGGTATTGTTTCTTTAAATTTTTACTTGACAGCTTCAATCTGGAAGGCTCCTGATTCCTTACTGTATATATATTTCATACAGTCATAAATCACAAGGTATCTTTAAAGATTTTAATTTATTCACTGAAATAAAATAAATTAAAATCTAATATAATATATAAAATTAGCTGGGGTGTCTCACTCGACTATCTCGCAATTTGAATTGGATTAATTAACAAATATATTATATTTAAATTAAATTTAATTAATTATAAATTATAAATTAAAATTAATAGATAATATTTATTAAACCAGTGCATGTTTGGCTTTTTGTTGATGGCAACAGGCGGGTGAGATTTGCAGTGTTAAAAATTAATTCTGGTACTTTCAGCTATTCAATCAAGCTGAAATTCTATATATAGCAGTTTTATACAATTTTTAATAATGTGAAAATCTATCAAACATATATCTTTATTATTACGGTCACTTTAGAGGAAAACATTTCAAAACGTTGTAGGTAATGATCCTCTTCCGGTTGAGCTACATTTCTCAAAAATTGATAGAATACTACGAATTTTGAATAATGCCCATGTACCAAATTTCATGATTCTAGCTCAAATCGTTTTTGAGTAATCTTGTCTACATACACACACAGATACACACATAGACATTTTTCTCAACCTTAGTGAAAATGATTCAGGAACCTTCAAAACGTTTAAAAACATCAAAATCTCAACATCGAAAATTTTCGTGATCGCAATACTATCTCTGGCTAGATAGTAATAATATGCATTACTTTGGTTGTACAGGGGACAGAGCATATAATATACTGTATATATCAGAGGTGGGGTACCTGCGGCCTCCGCGAGGTTCTTGTGCGGCCCTTTGCCACCTAGTACAAAATGGTAGAGTTCGTTTCAAACAACTATTGTACATCAACGCCATGACAGAAAATCTGTCCAAAAATAGTCATATTGTAACATGACATCAGAAGACTAGTCTGAAACGGACTTTAACACGCATAAACGAGGCTCTGGCCCATAGACCATCCGTTTTAGACTTGGACACTAAATGTTAATTTTTTAAACAGTTTTTAGTATGTTAGATCCAAGAAATGTCGACAAATACAAACAATTACCTCTTTCAAGAAGAACTATAACAGATCGACAGCGCGAATACAATTATATAAAATGAAGATGTTTATTTTTCAATTGCTTTAGATGAAAGCACTGATACAACAGATTCGTCACAAGTTTTATATTTTATTCGTGCTATAACTAAAGATTTTCAATGTTACGAAGAACTACTTGCTTTGGGTACACTAACTGGAAGAACTCGTGGAGCCGATATTTTCGAAAACTTCAAAAAAGTATGTAATAAATTACAATTGAATGTCAGTAATTTAGTCAGTGTCTGCACCTATGGCGCACCTTCCATGAGAGGCAAAAAAGAAGGATTCGTTGCTTTGTTAAAAAATGAAAACTTAAACTTAAAAAATTTGATATCATTTCACTGCATTTTGCATCAGCAAAATCTTTGCGGAGGCAGGGTAGCCGAGAGCGTTGGATACCAACTTTCCACGCAAGAAGTCGGAGTTCGATTCCAACTAAGAACAAAAATTTTCAATTTAATTTAACATCAGCTGCCTCCGGCCCACCATGGATGTCACCTTGTCGTGTTGGGGGGCTTCGACTTAACTAAAAACATCCACGTCTCGGAGATGAGACTAGCAATCTACTCAAGAGACGCAAATCACATTTGCTCAAAGATCCACACACAGCCTCGAAAATTGGAATGATTAACACATTGACGACACGGCAACGAACCTATTACGGCAAATGGGTTAAGATTCGCCGTAAAAATGGAACGAACACGTAGGAAGAGCCAACGCGGAAGGGCTCTTGAGAATATAGCCCGGGATGGAAGGCCAGCAACACAATTGACCAAGCCACCGAAAAAATGGGCTGACTGCTGGGCGTACTCTTCCCAAAAAAGACCTGAGGATAGTGAAGAAGAACAGGCCTTAGGCCTATAATAGAAGAAGAAGAAGAAGAAGAAAATCTTTGCGCAAAATCTACCATTTTGCAAGATACTCTGGATAGAACCATTGCCATTGTCGGGTAAATGCAATGCGTCATCGTGAATTTCGGCAGATGCTCTATTTAGATGAGGAAACGTATAGTGTTGACCTACCATACTACTGCAAGGTTCGCTGGCTATCAACAGGTCAGGTTTGATAAAAGTTTTGTCTTTACGACGACAAATTTTAAACTTCTATCAAGAACAAGGAAAACAATGTGATCTATTAGATGAAATATTTCTCAGAAACGTTGCATTTTTGTCTGATATGATGACAAAACAAAACAATTTAAATATTTGCCTGCAAGGTGAAACGAGGTATATTTATGAAATGTGGCAAAAGATCCAAGCGTTTAGAAAAAAATTATCATTTTTCAAAACATTGCTTTGTCGATCGGATATATCTGCACAACACTTCCCGGAGCTAGCTAAAATGTTAAATGAGCAGAACTGTGAAAATAAAATATTCGATGAATATGTAGGTGTCTTGGATTGTTTAATAGAAGAGTATACTAATAGATTTTCTGATTTTGACGAGAACACTCCTGCTATGAAACTGGCATTTGAACCACATTTAATAGATATATCCGAGGCTCCTGCAGAACTACAAATGGAGTTAATTGATTTAGGGGAAGATAGTATCATCAAATCCCTTTTTAACGCTAAAAAGGATCCCATAGAAATCTGGAAAAATGCTGTTGAATATCCATGCCTTCGAAACCATGCTCGTCGTTTACTTTCCGGCTTCGGAAGTACCTACTGTTCCGAGACATTTTCTCTCATGTCAAAATTAAAAACAAATTTAAGAACGCAATTTACAGATGCACATTTAGAGGATCAATTAAAGCTGTGTGTTACATAGCTTGATCCAAATATACAATTACTGTCAAACAAAAAACAAAGCCAAATAAGTCACTAACTTAGTGAATAAAAAAATATTTTTTATTGTATTATTTTATAATATTTTTATATTAATTTATATGTATATTATATTTAAAATTTTGTAGTATATTATATTTTATTTTTTCTATATAATGCAATAAATTGTTAAATCTATAGAAAAACTATACAAAAGTCACTTTCTTAGGTCAATCAGCTTATGCGGCCTCTCTTATTGCTGCCTAATTTAAATGTGGCCTCTAATGGTAAAAAGGTTCCCCACCTCTGCTATATATAATAAAGAAAATGATTTTCTTTTCTTTTTTAATTTTTAGGCTAGCAAAAAATATTAAAAATATTTATTCATCGATGATATTTCTAAACATTACTAGTAATTTAGTCATATTTTGTTTTCTTGGTTATACTTGGATGCTTGTAAGTATTTTATTAATCAAATAACTGTAAAAATATAACAAGTTGTTTTTATGTATTTTTTGTATGTTTTCAATAGTCGGGTGCTGAATCTGCTGGGCGAGCAATACTTTCATTGAATATCATTGTTGCTTTCATTGCTTTATTTTATATGTTTTGCGCAACCGGAGATCGAATTTATGATCTAGTTAAGCAGTTACTTTATCCTATTTTTGTATTAATTAAGATATATTTTTATACTTTTAAAATTATTATAGATATTAAAATTAAATAAAATAAAAGAATAATTATAAAAAGAAAAATTATTAAGACTTGTACATATCTTAAAATTGAATAAATTCTATAAATCTTATTATTGTTACCGACCGACGATAGTAAGGGAGGTATTGTTTTCACACCAAATTTTACATGTGGAGTTTTTTACATATCTCCACGAACCTGCATTTTCTTAACAGAAAAAAGTATTTTTAGCATGATGTCTGTCCGTCTGTCCTTCTGTCCGTCCGTCCGTCCGTATAGATGTATAGAGCTTGAACGACTCAACGGATTTTAATAAAATTTGGTATATTTATTTAATGCATCAGTATGATGAATTGATCAATTTTTGATGTATATCCAGAAACCGTAAGTGGTAGTATTAACGATCGACGATAGGAAGGGAAGGGTTATTTTCACACCAAATTTCACATGAGGAGATTTTTTTATATATCACCACCAATCATATACACTTTGTATTGGTTTTATCCTTGGGAAAATCATCTTCATTAGTTTTTTCTTAATTTAAAATTATATGACGTCATCCAGCCATTCATGACGTCACAGCTTGGTCTTACATATTTATTATAAATAAAATAAAATTAAAAATATTTATGTTATATTCATATCTGTTTTTTATTGCATTAATAGATACATTTAAATTATTTGAAATTGTTTCTATAGCTAGAAATTAATTTATTTCAAACCGTTGGTCGGTTCTGGGCCTGGCCACAGGTCAACTTATTTTTTATATATTTTCTAAAATAATATATATTTAATAATAATATTTTCTAAATTAAAATATTTAAATTATTCTTAATGAAATAATATCTATAATACTTAATTTATAAACTTTTTATTTTGTCCTTTTCAGAGTTTAAAAGTTTATCAAGCTGGTTTCCATACAACAAACTGGATTGATTGTTCCCGAATGCATAAATATTGTTTATTGATGGTCATTCAACGATCCTATAAAAATATTGCATTGTCAGGTTTTGGTATGACCCCACTCACCTCTGAAACATTTTTAAACGTAAATAATCAATATTTTAACAAAAATACTATCTATACAAAATAAAAATTTAAATTTTAGGTTATGAATTCATCGGTATCCTATCTTCTAATGCTAATGAATTTTAAAGATTGATAAACAACTTAAATGAAATAAAAATACCAACATTATAATAAACCTAGTAATTATTTAATTATTATTAGAAATATTATGTATAGTAATAATGTTACTAACTAATCATAAATAAATATTATTTAGAAAAAAGCAAATTTTTAAAATGTTTATTTTGAGCTGAATGGTAACGGCTATAACGATTTGTACTTTGAACTCAATGAATAAAACCGCCATCAATTTATGTTTTGATCCGGTTAATAAATAAAACTAAAATATTTTATAAGAATCAATTGAAGAAAAAAGATCTATAGAAGACTTCTTGCCAATGATAAGAACGTCTTGCTTAGAAAAATTTAAATTTAATCTCTCTAAAACAATGAAAGAATAATTATCTGATGTTTTAATAGAATATATAAAGTAAGATAAGTAATATAAGAATATTCTGCTTACAGCTCAATTATAATGATCCTAAACAATTATTATTCACACAAACATTTCTAAACCTAATCAATATACTACTTTAATATAATAACAAATTAAAAAATAATTATCTTTAAAATATAATATAATATATATATTCCCTGATCAACTTGTTTTTATTTATTTATTATTTATTTTATTAAATTTTATTAAATTAAAAATAATGAAGGGTAAAAATCTTGAATATGAATGTTTTTTTTTTTGTTTTATTTTGTTTTTTAATTAAAACAAAAAAAATTCCCTATAGTGTTGTGTCTAAATGTTTTCCCCATACTTTAACTTCTAAAAACAATCTCTTTTTCTCTTTCTCCCTTTCCCTCTCTTTTGCACTTTTAAACATACCTGGATGACAGCCAGAGACAGCACACTCACACATATTCAAACAACAAATTGTCCTATAAATGAATTTCTATGTAAAAACGAAAAAATTAAATTAAACTTCTCATGTTCTTCGTAAGTTTATATTTGTTTGTATGTTAAAAAATGTCCATTTTCACATCCATTAATTAGTATGAGATAATTTCAAACGATGTTTCGTTAAACCATTAAACCAGTCAACCAATCTTTCATTAAGAGACAATATTAAAAATCAACTTTTCTTTAATAGCTCTCTTTAAAAGTATTTATTGGATTATTAAAAAAATATAATAAATCTCATTATATATAAGTATATGTATAGTTAAATACCGACATAAAGATAATCAAAGCTGTCTCAGCCCTTCTATACATTTTTTTTTACTAAAGTTTCTCATTACAAAAGTTAATAATTTTATTTTGTATAAGTTATAAAACAATACATGTAGATACTTAGAATCAAGATAAATCTAGAAAGAAATTATTCTTTTACATGAAAAGTAACTTCTGACTTCTTTTGAAAGAAAAGCTCATATCAAGTCGGTTGCTGCCTAAGTGAGATAGAGATGTTGTATGATAAGTACAACAAACCTTTATCTTGATTTTCTTGATCGGTAGCCGCTACTTCTTATTTCAAAAAGTCGTTAGATTTCGTTCTAGATCCCAAAAAGATAAAAATTATTTAGCCAGTCTCTTGAATTGAACCCAGGGCCACAAGCTTAGCAAAGAGACTCAAAGCCCCTTTGATTACAGTAGAGCTTAGAATATTACATACAAATTTTATAATTCTTTTAATTAAATTTATCAATTATTTTTATAATTTTTTTTATCCATTGATATATTTAATGGAAAAAATTAAACTTTAAATTAAAATTAAACTTTTACTAATTATATCATTCTTGTCTATAGAGCAAATGAAGAATGGTAAACATATTATTAAAAAAATTGTATCTAAAGAAATGATTATATTTAATTATTATATTATAGTATAACCTTCACGATATCATATATCTCAATAGAAATGAATTATTTATTATAAATTATACTTTTTAATCGTAAAAGGGATTTATAGAATTAGGAATTATTTAATAATCTACTTAAAAGAATCACTCAATTTTATATAAAGAAACTTGAAAATTTATAAAAATTTTATTCTTATTTAATATACAATAACAATATGAATTTCATTTTGCAATTTTATTAAATTAACTTATTACATTAAATTAACTTTTTAAACATTATATATTTTAAATTAATTTAGTATTATTTAAATTTATTTTAATAAAATATATAACATGCTTAATAATAATAATTAAATTTTGTTCATAATGAATTCAATAAATTTTCTTAAGAATTCCTGTTATTTAGATGTATGACCAATACCTTACTTTATTCTGGAATGATTTTTCCATTTAGCTTACATAAATTGACCCATTTTCAATAAATTGATATAATTTTTCTGAATCAAAAATAGTATAATTCAGCAGGTATTTATAAAATATGAATGCAGATGTCTTGTTCTCTTAGTCGTTGGTTTATTTTTAGAATCTTCCGTCGCCGTCTCGTCGTGACAAATGATCAGTCTACCCTCATCCCCATGACTGAAAAAAAACGAACCCGACTCCCAAACACCGACGTAATGCGCCATTATTGGACTCGTGATCTTTTTTACCAATGAACCCCACCCTCAACCATTCTCTTTAGCCCATCCCACACACACACACAAGCATAGGCTTGTCTTTTAGGGTAAGAAATAAAAAAAAAAAAAACTGAAGATTCTCTCACTTCCTCTATTCCAATTCTCTTCTTCATCTTATTTTTCTTCTTCTTCTTTGTCAGTTAGAATGTTCTTCAGATGTATTTATGAAAGAAGTATTTATGTGCGGGTGTGAAAATAAGATAGGAGAGTTACAAAAGCATCTATAAATTATATATATATATATATATATATATCTGAATACTATATTTATTTAAACATTATTTTTATAGGGTTTTTAGAAAAGAAGTAAATGTACAAATTTAAATGACTTGTTTATATAATCAATTAATCACTATAAGGTTATTCTGCTTGTATCATTCATTCAAATCTTTATTAAAATTTTTAATTCAAAAAGTATGTTCAAATGTTTCCTTCTAGGAGAAAAATACTAATCGTTTTTATTTGTATTTTTCTTTTTTTTAATTTTAATCTTCTATTAATTTATTATTATTTAATTATTATGTAATTAATATGTTTTACAAAATTATTTATTTTTATGAATATATATATATATATATAAATAATATAATATAATTAAATACAACTAAAAATTTAAATTTGGAAGCTTGTGGTGCGTGTTGCCTAAATACCTAGAACTCTTGTCAAATCGAAACGCATCAGACTGCAGGTGTTCAGTGAATTCCATTGTATAGCGAGAGGATACCTGCAAGCACCATCACAACACCAGTAAGTTAACAATATTTATTAATACACTCCAACCAATTATCACCATTTTTATAAAATATACCCACGACACAATTGCTATAAGTTTATTTGAATTTTTGACATGGTTTTTCTATTTAATATATAACTTTGTCAAATATAACATAATTGATAATTCCAATTTCAAATGAACGTACCATTGAAAATATTTTAAAAATATTTAATTATTGTCTAAATATTTATTTTCCTTGAATATTATTTTGTAAGAAAATTCCTTATATTAAGTATAATTCTTTCTTATACTAATAGAATAATGTTTTTAAATTGAGGACTGATGATAGTTGGTTAGGTTATCCCAAGAAAATTATTTTTTTTATGTAGTAACCAGAAATGGAAAGAGAGACAGAGAGAGAGAGAGGGAAAAAAATGAAACAAGAGGATGAGAATGCAAAAGTTGAAGTAAGACTCTGACTTTTCTAATGGCTGTCTTTCCTTTTCTTTAGGCTTGTTGGGTGTTATCACTAATGTTGATAAACGATCTACAGCCGTTGGTTCCACTTGCCAAACACGGGCACGTGCCACCTCCAACTTTAACCCCTCTCCCCTTCCCCAACCTCACCCTTCATTCTTCCATTTAGCTCACACTTATTGAAACTGAGTTGAAAAACAAAACAAAAAAAAGTGCAAGAGTGTAATATTTAAATTTCTTTGAAATATATATTAGAGACATCACTTCACTCTTTTCATTATCCCCAAAATCTACTACTTGTTAATTTTCAATAGAAATTTATTCATTTACTGAAATAATTAATTTTTTGCAGTATCATTTATTTTTACTATCTCGCCAGAGATAGTATGCGATCACGAAAATTTTCGATGTCGAGATTTTGATGTTTTTATACGTTTTCAAGGTTCCTGAATCATTTTCATTAAGGTTAAGAAAAATGTCTGTGTGTTTGTGTGTGTATGTGTGTATGTATGTAGACAAGATTACGCAACAACGGTTTGAGCTAGAATGATGAAATTTGGCATATGGGCATTATTCAAAATTTGTAGTTTTTTTCAACTTTTGAGAAATGTAGCTCACCCGGAAGAAGGTTATTACCTATAACGTTTTGATTTTTTTGCTCTAAAGTGACCGTAAAAATAAAAATATATGTTGGATAGTTTTTCACATGATTAAAAATTGTATAAAACTGCTATATATAGAATTTCAGCTTGATTGAAAGTACCAGAATTAATTTTTTAACACTGCAAATCTCAGCCGTCTGATGCCATCAACAAAGAGCCAAACATGCGCTTGTTTAATAAATATTATTTATTAATTTTATTTTATAATTAATTAAATTTAATTTAAATATAATATATGTTATTTAATATAATTAACATTGCGAGATAGTCGTGTGGTTACACTCCAGATTATTTTATGTCAAATGAATTAATATTTATATATATATATGAGTATAATAATTTAAGAAGCACAGTAACAGTCCTCGATATTTATTGTATTAAATTATTCTATGAATTTATCTTTATAATTAATATTTTCAAATAAAATAAAATATTTGAGAGCGCTTATTTATTACCCTGGTATTCAGACCAATTGTATTTCTTCATTTAATGAATTTCTTTAATGGATTCCTTGAGAGATGAAAAGTCATATAATGTTTGCATAATAATGTTACCAAAATAAAATTAATAAAATTAACCAATAAAAATTTAATCTCTAGACAAATGAAAAATAAATGCCAAAACTCAAACGTTTATATCAAATATTACAAATTAAAAAGATCAAAAAAAAATTAATTAATGGTAAATATTATAAATTGAAATTGAAATTCACAAATCTCTAGATAATTCATTATTTTACTTACCATATTTTAGTGTAATTTAATTTTTACATAATAATATATAATAGAATGGGAGAGTAAGAGAAAGAGAGAGAGAGAGAGAGGCTATATAAAAATTGTATCAGGTGGTTGTTTAAAGATAAAAATAAAAAGTGACACTGCTTAGATGAATAAGGGAGAGTGAGAGAGAGAGAGAGAGATGGGCATATAAAAACATCTACTACTATAACACCCCTCTATCTAAAATCATAACCAATAAACTGCCGTGTCTTACAGTGAGAGGATTTTCATTTTATCCACTTTCCGTGATTTTTTTTTATCATTTTGAAAATTGGTTTGATCTTATAAGCTTGAATGAGGAAAAAAATGATAAACGACAAAAAAAATACAATTTTTCTTCGAGGCTTTTAATTATGTTTCTTGGTGTTTTAAAATTTTATTTGCCTATTACATGTTATTCAATTCGTATATTCAAAGTGATATTTTATGAAAAGTATACAAAACGTTTTTATTAAAAAGATTATTAACTAAAAAGAAACAGTTAAGTATTATTTAATAAAATAGAGTTGTCTCTTTCAATCTCGCTCACCTATTTAATAAATTGAAATATTTATTTTAAGAAAAGTTATATCATGAAAATTATAATTATTCTATTAAAATATTTAAAATAAGAAATATTATTTTGTTTTATTAAATTTGCAATCCTAATTTTGAATTATTGTAAGAAAATGCTATAATTAAATTAATTTTATTGTCAAATATTGACTTTATTTTATTTATTTAATTTTTGTTTAACAAAAATTGCTTTTTTAAGGTCAGTTTAGAATTTGAATTATTTTTCAATTATTTATTATTTAAATATCTTCTTATCTAGTAATAGAATAAGTAAAAATTACTTGTAAACGTAACCAGATACGGTACATAGCGCTTTTAGTGTTTTAAGATTTCTTTAGGAAAAGATAAATCTAAAGATGAGAAGTTATCTTCGATAATTTAAAATTATATTTTTATATTATATATATATGTCCGGCTTCTTGATCTAATGTGCTTTTTATTTATTTATATATTTATTTTATGATTATATTATAATAAACAATTGGATCTAATATGACATAATAAAAGATACATTTTTATTTATCATTATTTTTTTTTCAGGGTCCCGTTTGGTATCCGAAAGCAATCGAATGTTGAATTGAATTTTGATCAAGTTGTGATATAATATGCGCATATAATTTCATATTTTATGTCTGTTCGTGCCCTTCGAGACATTCAACCTATATACCCATTCCCTATTTTTACTTCTATACCACTCTCTCTCTCTCTTACTCCCTCTCTCTCTCATTCTCGCCATCCCCATCTCTCCATCTCCTCTCTTTCATTTTCAAAACTCTCTTGTCGCAGACAAAACTTTGTCAATAAAATAAAAAAAATCTGGAGTGTCTCTGCTCGACTATCTCGCAAATTTGAATTGGATTAATTAACATATAAAATATTTAAATTAAATTTAATTAATTAAATTATAAATTAATTATAATTGTTTGTGAATTTTAATTAATTAATTAATTTTAAAAAAAATTTAATTTGTAGTATAGTATTATTATTGAATTAAATTAATTAATTAACATATATTAAATTGATATTTAAAACCTTTACCTTCATTTTTAAGTCAAAATTTAAAAATTTAAAAAATAAATACTTTGAGGATGACACCACGCCTCGTGCTGGGGGGGGGGGGGTGATTGGCAGTCAATATGTTAAAATATTTATAAAATTAATTCCGGTACTTTCAGCGATTCGATCAAGCTGAAATTATATCTATAGCAGTTTTATTCAATTTTTAATCATGTGAAAAACTATCAAACTTATATCTTTATTTTTACGGTCAGTTTAGAGGAAAAAAATTATGAAAACGTGGTCGGTAATGGTTCTCTTCCGAATCAGCTACATTTCTCATATGTTGATAGAAAACTACAAATTTAGAATAATGACCAAATTTATTTATTCTAGCTCAAACCGGTTTTGCGTAATCTTATCAACACATAAACAAAGAGAGAGAGAGACATTTTTCTCAACATTAGTGAAAATGTGTCAGGGGCCTTCAAAATGTATAAAAAGATCAAAATCTTGTGATCACTGGTGAGATAGTAAAAAACAATGTGTGTGTGTGTTTAACTATTTATATATTTTAATAATGACTTGAATAATTATGTTATCTATTCCCGTATTAATATATTAATTATTATTGCTTTTTTTCATTATAATTGTAATAATATGTTAGCGTTTTCAAAATATACTTTAATTTGAGATTATTTTGAAAATTGACTTTTTAAAACAGTTTTTAAAAAATAAAATAAAATTACAAACTTAGTCGACAAAGAAATTGAAAAATATTTTTTTTTCAATATTGATAATTAAATTTAACCAATTTTACTAATTTGATGTAAATAAAAATAAAATCTATTTTATATATTTAAAAATACTCGCAAAAAAACTAATGATCAATTTTCTTATGAATTTATTTATTTATATAAAACAGTTTTTTTTTTAATAAATTGAAAGTATTGAATTAAAACTACATTCTTCAAGGCCTTTATAAATTTAATTTTATTATTAAATCCATTTATTAATTTATCAGTTTGTCTACGTTGGTTTTCCCATTGGTTTAACATCATTTGGCTGTTAAAATAATACTTTAAAATCCCACAGTTCAAATTATTATTTTTATTTTTTTTTTTATTTAAATATTTTATTAAATTTATTATTAATAAATTGAATAATCAAATAAGCAAAATTTGTTTTTAAACATTTAAACATTTAAGTAAATATTCTTTATTAAATCATCTTTTGATAGCTCTTTACTTTTCTATTTTTATTAATTCTATTAAAACCCATTTATGAAAATATCCAAACAATATTCCAAAAAACCTAATATATATGATATATCTATCATCTTGATATTATCTTGATATTATACTATAATTCATATTTTATTTTCCAATAGTTTCTTTTAAAATTTTTATTTGTTTATTTTTTTCTAAATTCCATTAAAATTGATAACCATTCGTTTCTTATATTAGAAAATTCAAATATATAAATTTATTTTTTATTTTTGCATGCTTATTAAAAATTTTTATGGAAATATTAGATTCAGAATTAATATGATTAATATAATTAATAATATTTAAATATTTCAAGTTTAAATTGGGTGGCTTGTATTGCAGGTTGCCTAAATGCCAGGGGCTCCTAGTCGAGTGAAGGCTCGCTCACTCAGTCAGTCAGTCGATTTCGATGCGTGAGTGCGCATGCCAACTCAAACCAGGCGGGCGGCGATGACGCTCTTTCTCTCACTACTATATCGAAAGCGTAAGTGTATTTTCTATTGAAATTATCATAATTCACCAATATAAAGCGATCAATTAACATCACCTACCATCATTGTAATAAAGTCTCAAATGATTTACTGATCCTTTTTAATTATTATTTTAATAGAAACATATCATATTTGTTTTTTATTTCATATTCATATTATCAATGATATTTTATTTATTAATATATATATATATTTAACGTGATATATCTGCACATTACTCAAAATTTAATTTAAAATTATTTACACATTTTATTAGAATTTGAAAATGTATATATCTTCTTTTCTTCTAATTAATCTCTTTTCTATTTCATTTTTCTGATGTCATTTAATATAATAGGATATATTATATATCGTACCATATATATATATATATATTGGTATATATATTTCTATTTATTATTATTATTCTATTTTTTAATATTTTCTATTCAATATGAGTTGATTTTTTTAATATATATTTGGATATTATTATTCATTTAACTAAATATAATTTTTTATTTTCAATTTGAAGTGACATTTATTCTAGAGACGCCCAAACGACAGAGCTAATTTATTTTCTTTTTTTCTTTTATCTTGTAATTTACTGTTTAATTTATCTAAAAAAATGATAAATTCTGATAAATATTTATTCTTTCAATATCAATTATTTTCTGAGAATTCTACATGATTATCAAAATCAAAAATCAATTGAAATTTAAATAGAAATCATTTTAACATTCTCTTTTAATTATAGATTATAGAAAAGGTCAGTTTTTAATACTTTCATTTATTAAACAAGAATTTTATTATGTGTCTTTTAAATATATCTAAATATTATTATTTCATTAAAAGTTATAATAACGAAAAATTAATATGTGATACATTGATTAACAACAGTTTCAAAGTATTTTTAATCTGCATTAAAAAAATACAACTAATTATAAAGGCAGATATTTTATTAGAATGTATTAATTATAAATTTGGAAATAATTTTAAAGCGTAGGCGTTACGTTATATATATTATATATTACTCGTATTCTATATTCTATTGTATATATCTCGAGACAACTCCCAATATATTTACTTGTTTTTCTTATTTTGATTTCAAGCAAGAGCTATTGAACTAATATATATATTTTCATGTTATCTTTTTTATAATTACACACAAAAAACATCTGATCAGTTAATTTATAAAATATTTCAGTTAAATAGAATTTCTATGCTGAATTTAAATTTGAATATAAGGAATAGAAAAATTCGTAATTCTTAAATGTTATACCATTATGTATTGCTAAATATTCATTTATATAATATTTTAAGTGTTTTATTTGTAATTTTTCAATTATAACTTGTAAGTATATTGAATTTCTATTTATACACAGACAATTATATATTATTTTTTTATTTAAATACTAGTTAGACGGGGGCTCCGCCCCCTGTACCCCCGAGTGGTACATAGTATTTGGTGGTTGAAAGTAGTAAAAGGATTTCATCCATTTTGTTTCAATCAGTATATTATATAAAACATTCATTTCTTTTTGTTTTCTTATTTAAAATATATTTTAATTTAATCAGTAAATTAATTATATATATTATTATTGTATATGTTATATCTAACTATGTGTGTGACTCTAAGAAACTCGAAAGTTCTTGGCCGCAACAACCACATTTCTCCACGTGTCCCTATCCTGAGCCCTTGTCCCATCTCTCTTACGTTCCTTCCTACGCGTCCTTGGTTTTCCAAGCGGACGTTTTCCAATCGGTCTCCGCACCAATATCTTTTTACTCTCCCATTCTAGCCACGTGCCCTGCCTATCGCAGCTTTTTCCCTTTTATAACCCTAACTATTTCTGAAGATGCATAGAGGTCATGCAATTTCTTGTTATGCCGTATCCGCCATTCCCCGGTGACCTCATCTTTCTTTGGCCAATAAATGCGGGGAAGAATCCTATTCTCAAATACTCTGAATCTACTCTCATCTCCCAGGGTCATAGACCATGCCTCCCACCCATATAATACAACAGGCAAAATAATTGTTTTATATATTTTAATTTTGATTCCTTTGGATAATAATTTTGATGAAATAAGCCTCTTTATTGCAAGATAACAGGCGTTTCCCGATTGCAACCCCGATTTAAATTCTTCTCAAATATTATTATCCTTCGTGATTACATTCAATTTTTCAACATATTTAAATTCTACATTTTGTATCTTAAGATTTTGTCTGTTAATACTCTTCCTCTTTGTTACTAAATATTTTTTCTTATCACTATTAATTTCAAACCTCCATTAATTTTTCCTCCCTATCTGTAATTGCAATTGCCGAATCTCATATTATATTTAAGTCGTCTGGATAACCTAATATTTTACAATTGATTTTCGCATCTTACTCTTTTTTTACTACCTTCAAGACAAATTTGAAGATCAAAATTTGAAAAAGTTTATCCGGATGTATTGAGCCATGCGTATGTTTTATTAAATTCTACAAATAATTAGTAAACAGAAATATTGAATTCGCGGTTTTTTTCTAATATCTGTCATAATGAAAATATCTGATCTAATGTTGATCGATTTGGCCTGAATTCCCAATGATATCTCCTAATATTTCCTCCGCCTATGGTTCGTAAGTATTGTATATGTTATATTAGTGAAATAGAGTATAATATTTCCTGATCATTTCATTTTGATATTTTATTTTCATTGCTAGATTATTATTGAATATTTTTAATTATAATGAAATTTGAGAAAATGCAAAGTTAGAGACTTGAGACAATTTATAAAATAAAATTAACATAATTATCGTTATAAAACTATAGATAAATTAACAATAGATACATTCATTAGTAGTATTAATCTAATCAAAAACATACCTGTTAAAAAGGGGGCCAAGTTCCTATCGGCTATTTGTTTGCCTAAAAAAGGGTTCAAATCCATCCCAATGCCAAGTTTAGATTCACGTCAACGGTTCATCTGGCCGAAATTCACTTTACCATATACCCAACTTAAAATATGGTATAGTTGTTAAAAAACGTAGGTACTTGGTTTAAAATATCTACAATTTTAATACTTAGAATTAGCAGGTTAAATTATATATTTAAATAATAAATATAATTATACAATTAATCTAGTGTTATGTACAGTACGAAAACCTGCCAAGTTCAAATTTCTAAGTATTATAATTTTAGATATTTTAAACCATGTACCTACGTATTTTAACAACTATACCATATTTTAAGTTGGGTGTATGGTAAAGTGAATTTCGGCCAGATGGACCGTTGACGTGAATAGAGTGGCGTGCCTGGATGCAGGAGGCGGAGGACTGGGTGTGGTGGCGATTCTTTGGAATGCCAAATGTTTACCAGTGGATCAGGCTGTTGATAAAAATGATTATGAATGATTTTGAAGTGCATCTAAACTTGGCATTGGGATGGATTTGAACCCTTTTTTAGGCAAACAAATAGCCGATAGGAACTTGGCCCCCTTTTTAACAGGTATGTTTTTGATTAGATTTCAATACTTTTTTTTAAGAAAGCTTTCTATTTTTTCCTTTTTGTGCCGCGCCCGCGTCCATTCTTAGCCTTTGAAGTAATTTTGTGTTTAAAAAAATTGCAAATTTTTTTAAATTAAAATTATATTTGTTTATATATTAAATATAATAATTTTATTTGTTCTTTTATTTTATAGTTCTGAATTTCCAACTTGTATTGAATAATAAATAATTAGAACTATTAATATTAATTGAAAATTATATAGAAACTGTTAAGTTATAACAATAAAAATAAACAAACATTAATTTAAATTATAAAGTAAAATGGTTTAACACTATTATATATATTTGTAACGTGCCGCGTACTTACTTGCACCAATGCTAGAAAGAAGGAACGAGCTCATGCCACCTATATACGACGAATGTGTCAATTGTTTATTAAAAACATCATTTAATTTAATTCAAATATAATTTATTTAATTTAGTTACAATTATTAATTTTATATTAATCCAGTTAATTATAATTTATATTATTTAATTTAATTATTCAATCAATTTTACATTAATTCTTTTAATTATAACTTATTTAATTCAACTTGTTTATTTAATTAATTTTACATTAATTCATTTAATCATAATTTATATTATTTAATTTATTTATTCAATCAATTTTACATTAATTCTTTCGATTATAACTTATTTAATTCAACTTGTTTATTTAATTAATTTTATATTAATTCATTTAATTATAATTCATATTATTTACTTTATTTATTCAATTTCATACGAATTTATTCAAATGCATTTGATGTAATTAAATTTGCTTTACTCACACTCTCCTGGCCAGGAACACATATTCACTAAACAGATCAATATTAACACAAACATTTTATAATTATCGATAATTCATTCACTTCGCCTCTGATGTACTATCTCAGCTCGCCAGCGCAACTGTGTCTCCCCTCTCCTCTCGGCCTTCGTTCACATCACCTTCCGCTATCCACTCCGTCGGGCTCCCCACCTCCTCCTCCATCTCTTATCACCTATCTCGCTTCCACTTACATGCATTTTTCCTTAACTTATTTCTATTATTTCTATTATTTCTATTATGAGAATTGCCAGCTTGTGAAAAAAATACATTCTCTAGGGGCCCTTAATGGGTGAACAGCGATATATATTCCTAATATATTACACTCCCCTACCCTTTAAAAAAGATTGTTTCGGTAAAGATTCTTACCGAAACAATCCTTTTCAACAGTTCGACCCCTCCTCTGTTTTGTCTATGTCCACATCACTTCCCAGTTGATTTTGCAGCTCCTCGGCCTCCTTCTTTCTGCGTGCGCACTTCTTCCACCAAAGATACCCCACTAGTCCACATAGACTCACTAAAACTGTTCCACCACCGGTTCCGCCAGCGATAAGATGTTGTTTCCTTTTGCTCTGTATCAACCTCGCCTCCTCTCGCAACCTGGATAATGGAACACTCATCGAGGTCCTTCCCAACTCCGCTCTTATCGACTCCAAACTTTTCAGTCCCTCCGCCAGTATCGTGTTCTCCTTACACGATGTCTCTGTTATTAGGGGTTCTTCTTTCTGGCCGGTAAATATCGCTGGAGTTGTTATCATGATTCTCGATTGACCCGCGCTCCTAGACATCAACAGATGTTGATTTGTATGTAGCTGACATCCCTCCGGAATGGTAACGATGCCTTGTCGATGTAGTTGAATATCATCGAACCTAGGTTCGCTACCGGTACGGCAACTTTGTCGGGCCACTTGAGGTCGTGATATACTATAATACCAATGGGAACCAGAATATGATGGTTCCCAAAAATCAGTAACCGCCCCTAATAACACTTCCCATGAGCAGTAACTGTCTAGATGCTCCGCCTGTTTGAAGAAGAGGGCGCTGACACAACTGAGTTGGGATCGGGCTACGAGTGGAATAGGCTGTTGACACACCATAGGCTCCCGTCCTCGGCAGTTGTCCACATATCTATGTTCTAGCGTGGTATATTTTTGGTGGTCATGCGTTACTAGGATCCACGGGGAAATTTTCACTAACTTGGTCCTCACTCCCCCCCGAGCTGTAGGCACCACATGAACGAAATATATTGTTCCTGACTGGGATACTGTCTTCAACGGAAGGGAGATCACGAAACGGATAGCGTCCCTGACACTATACACTTTCACTAATGAGGTGTCATAGTACTTATAAATAAATCGTAATTCTAGCGGGGTCAGCCATTCTTGTCCTTCGGGGAGTTTCTTATTTATATCTATCATTAATTCTAATAACATTTTTGGGTTGATCAATCGCGCATCGAGGCGTCCCGCTGCCGCCGATTGAACAATCCCGAGGATATCCTCTAACCAGTTTCGAACTGACGTCACTGCTTGCCCCAGGCGTCGTGTCTTAGTCATTAATTCTAACGCTTCTTGAAAAAATTTTTCGGCTGCGTTTTGCCGTCCAAGTGTCGAATTAAAATTTTGGTCTATCAAAGTGGCTAATTCCAATAATGTTCTAGCATGTTGTTTAATCAAGTCGAAATTTTGATTAGTTTTATGGTCGAGTTGGTCTAATGCTGTAATTTGATCATCGAAGTAATGACTCATTTGTTCATTAACTTCATTTAAATTTTGTAATCTGGTATTCAATTCCACCAGATCTTCATTATCTAAAGTTCCGAAAATGAATTTTAAAACGTGCCCCCCCGCGTCCACCAGACCACGTCGACTTCGCGCCGGGGGTAGCATTTCACTCAAATGTGAAATAATCCCCTCCGTCATCTCGAAACTGGTCTTAATATAGGACATATCCTCCTTAAAATCTATTGTCTTCAAAGGTTCTCCTTCCAAGAGAGCGTATCGGTCATCCTGTAATTTCTCCAGAGAATCCCTGATGACCGATACCTTCCCTTGAATCTCTTTCACGTCGACTTCCGTTACAATCCGCCACTCATCTCCCGTAATTATCACATCGTCGACTGGTTCAAAATAGACTCCCAGTGGCATTATCTCCTCCCTCTCCCTCGCCTGCTTCCCCATCGCATCGTTAGTTTGGCCTGTGAGAGAAGAAACAAAGAAACATTACTCCTTTTTTTTATGGAAATTCCAAATGGTTCTCTTTTTAGGACGCCCTACCCCTCTCTTTTTTGGTGGGACTCCAACGGGTGGTTTACTCGTATTAGGGTTCTTTGTCGCCCCGGCTGTTGTGGGAGGGCTTGTCCCCGGGCTACTGGTACTGGGTTGGGCCTCCACGCTACCCCTAACCGGGACATCTCTATTGGGTGGTGTGTGAGGAGGGTGTGCATTCTGGTCCCGAGTGTTGGGTGATTTCTCCGGGCTAGCCGGGGAATCTATATCCTCCCACCCCTCTTCCCTTTGACTTTCTTCATCCTGCGAAGCTTGTACTGTTTCCCCTTGAGTAACGTGCTCACCGGTCTCTGTCTCCTGTCGCCCAGACTCTGGATCTCTTCTGTCAATCCTGAGGGATTCCTCTTCCCTTAGTGCTTCTGCGATGTCTATTTCATCTTGGCTGTCTAAATTTATTACAGGGGGTGTTTCCTTCTCCCCTTCTGGCTCGATCTCCTCTATCTCGCTGGGTCTTGCGGAATAATCTAGTTGTCCTACTCCATTCCAATTGGGCTGGGAGTCATTCTGTTCTCGCCACGGACTCAATGAAATGTCCTCTTCCCCTGACCACACATCGTCATCCGAATCGCTCTCCCAAATCCGGTTTTTCTCCTCTTCATCATCAGTTAGCGTTGGGGTTCCAATGGCCGCTGGTGTGTATACGTGTACTCTCACCGGGTAGTCGGGGGTTAGCTCTTTTATCCACTTCTTGACTTGTACCCATTTGAGGCCGTCCATTCCGCATCCTAAGCGCGGAACCGCCAATGCTGGGATTCCTACCTCGGTCGCTTTCAGTAGAAGGTTCTTGATTGTCATTTTCACGTTTTCAGGGCGCGGCTTGTCACTCGCTTTTGTTTTCGTGACACAGTGAAGTATTACTCTATCTGGGTGGTATTGCACTAGGATCTCTCCGATGGTTGGTTCTGGGATCTTTTCGCAAGGGTGCCTCGGATAGGTGTCTCGTATAGTTTTTGCAACACCTTGGGACATGCGTAAGTCGGCCGATACGCAATGAGCTAGGGCGTAATTTTTGGGTGCCATCAACATATCTCCCGTGTGTTCATATACACGGTTCACTCCGCGGCGTTCTATATTGGCTGGTTTCAAACGATTCACATGTATGTTGACAATCTTAGTGGGGCTCCACCACACTCCATATACCACTTCGGAATTTTTTGTCGCTATTGTGTAGGGGCCCTTCCAAGGCTTATAAAATTTCCGAGCTTCTGACTCTTTCAGGACGGGGCTGTATACATATACTTCATCCCCTACCTCGAACCTTCGGAATTTTCGATGTTTATTAGCCTGTTTCCTGCTCGCCTGTAACCTGGCTTCCGACTGATTTATCGACCGTTGTTGTAGATGTTCTATCCGGTCACACAAGTCGTTTAGATATGCCCATCTATCTGGCTCTTCTTGATGATGTTGATTTTTTACGGTGATATTAATGTCTGTTTCCCGGCCGAATGCTAGCACATTCGGCGAAAACCCAGTGCTGGAATGGGGTCCGCTCCGATAAGCCATTAACGCGTATGGCAACCAAACATCCCAGTCTTTACCGTCTGTTCTCACCCACGGTCGAAGCATCTCATTTATTGTTTTGTGTACCCTTTCCACTCGTCCATTCGATTCTGGATGATAGGCTGTTGTTTGTACCTTTTTTATTCCTAAACGTTGACATAGTCCCAGGAATAGTTTAGAGGTGAAATTTCTTCCTTGATCGGTTAAGATGATTTCTGGGATCCCATGCCGGCTTATTACTTCTTCCGTGAGCGCACGGATCACTCTGGCCGCTGTTTGGTTCGGCATGGGTATCGCTTCCAAGTACCGGGAGTAGTGATCTAGTACCGTCAAAAGGTATCTATTACCTCGGGTGGACTTCGGGAATTCCACGACATCTAGTGCTATCATTTGGAAGGGCCTTCTGGGGATCTCATGTGGTTGAACGGGAGCTCGAAGTCCAGTTGGCGACTTCATCTGGGTACATATACTACACTGTTTCACCCAGGACTCTACGTCCCGTTCCATTCCCTCCCAAAAATATTGTCGCTGGATTCGTGATAAGGTTCCCTGTACCCCTCTATGCCCCGCCGTGGGTCTATCATGATTGTCTTCCAATATCATGGGCACCTTTTCTCGGGGTACCATTAGAAGGGTTTGGTGATCATCTACTACGTACAAACACCCATCGGATCTTGCTTGGGCTTTGCCGCTCCGTGCCCACCGCTGACAGTCCTCATCTTGATCTTGTGATTCGCGCCATTCTTTTTCGGTCGCTGTGGTTCTCAATAAAGTTCGAATCGTATGCACCTTCGACTCAGGGCCTTCCTCACTAACTTTCACCCTACTGAGAGCATCCGCATTCCGATGTAACTTCCCCGGTCGATGTTCTACTGTATAGTCATATTCCGCCAGTCGTAGCGCCCATCGTGTCAACCGCTGTGACGGATCATGCAGACTTAACATCCATTTCAAGGCCGCGTGGTCAGTTATCAGTTGGAATTTCCTCCCATATAGGTAACACCGAAATTGTTGCGTCGCCCACACTACAGCAAGTAGTTCTTTCTCCGTTACTGTGTAGTTACTTTCGGCCTTGTTCAACGTTCGACTAGCGTAAGCAATCGGCCTTTCATATCCGTCTCGACGCTGTGATAACACTGCGCCTAAAGCCTCGTTCGAGGCGTCTGTGGCCAAGATAAACGGCAGTGTGAAATCTGGATAAACGAGTACGGTGTCACTACACAGGAATTTTGTGAGAGAAAGAAACGCTTGTTCCTGGTCCTTCCCCCATTGGAACTTCTGGTCTTTCTTCGTGAGGACCGTCAATGGCTTCGCAATATTAGCATACTCAGGGATAAACCTCCTGTACCACCCTGAGAGTCCCAGAAACTGTTGTATCTCTTTTACGTTTTTCGGTTGTGGGTAGTTATTAATCGCTTCCACTGTTTTTGGATCGGGTCGGACTCCATCTTTCCCCACCCGATGCCCCAGGTACCCAACTTCTCCCACCGCGAAATGACATTTCTCTAGTTGTATTTGCAGTCTTGCCTGTCGGAGGCATTCGAATACGTTTCGCAACCTTCTTTGATGTTCTGAAAATGTTGTACCAAATACTACCACATCATCTAGATATACGAAACATTCGCTTCCTTTAATTCCAGCCAACACCCGATCCATCAAGCGTTGGAAAGTAGCTGGAGCCCCGGCTAAACCGAACGGCATTCTTGCGTACTCAAAATGCCCCATAAAAGTAGTGAATGCGGTTTTCTCTCTATCTTCTGGAGCTACCTGAATTTGGTGGTACCCACTTGCCAGGTCTAGGGTAGTGAAATATTGTGCATTTCCTAAGGATTCTAGCGTCTCCGTGATATTAGGTATCGGATACACCGGAATCTTCGTTACACTGTTCAGAGCTCGGTAGTCAGTACAAAATCGATATTTAACCCTCCCGTCTGTACTCTTTTTGGGTACTAGTACTACGGGTGCTGACCATGGCGAATCTGATTCTACAATCACTCCTTCTTCTAGCATCTTCCCGATCTGTTTTTCTACTTCGGGTCTCATCGCATGCGGCACTCTATAGGGTCGTTTAAAGATGGGAGCTGATCCTTCAGTGACAATTTTATGCTTCACACCTAGTGCACAACCCAATCCCGTTGTTCCCTCTTCATACATCAATGAAGCATATTCGTTCAATAGCTCGAACATCTGATGTTGGTGATTTTTAGGCAGGTGGGTCAACTTTTCCTTGAACTTAGATACCCATTGATGTTTGGTCTCTTGTTCAACCACCTGCACTCGGCAAATACAACTTTGGTCTAATATTGGTATCGTGCTGGCTTTGGCAAGTTGTTGGCGACGATCTATCACTGCCTCCCTACTAGATAAGTTTATTACTCTGACCGGTACACTTCCTTTCTCGACTCTCACACAAGTCCGCCCTACCCGTAACACTGGTTGCGCCAATATAACCGGTTCCACTACCATTTCTGAGCCATCTTGTGCATTATCTACCTCAGCCCAGACCACTACCTCGGACCACGCCGGAATTACTTCCCTCTGTTTTGCTCTCACGACCTCCTCTGGCAATCCTTCTATCCTGGTGACAGGCGGAATGCCACTAATGGCTTCAAATTCCGTGTCCTCTTTCCCAGTGCTAATTACCCTTGCTCTCACGACCTCCTCTTGCACTTCTTCTATCCCGGTGACAGGCGGAATGCCACTAATGGCTCCAAATTCCGTGTCATCAGTTTCAGTGCTAACTACTCCTCTAGGTCGTTCCAGGGGAATAATCTCCAAATTACTCCCATCCCCAACACCCCTTTTCCCCTTCCCGTTACCTCGTGCTGTGCCGTTCCAACGGCACTCCCTTTTCTGCACATCAATCACCGCTCCCAAAGCGGTCAACACATCCATTCCCAGGAGCCCATCTCCCGCTATTCGTACATCGCAAATAATGAATGGATGCATGATTCTTCTCTTCGTCACCAGTATCGGAAGCGTTTGTTGACCACTAATGGGCAACAGATCTCCCGTAACTCCACACGCATTTCGCGGATATCCCATTACAGGGATATCTGGAATAGGAGCTTTTAAGATCGACACTTCCGACCCCGTGTCCACTAGCATCTCCAATTCCCGTCCCCCTATACTCAGTCTCACTCTAGTAGCCTTATCCGCATTGGTGTTGATTGCGGTTACCAGGAGAGATCCGAATCTCTTCGGACTCACTCTTGGGGCGGAGGGAGTCCGAACTCTTTTGGGGCCACTTGCGTATGGATGTTTTCTTCGGCCACACACTTTACCTGGGGAGGTCGGGGGCACTGCCTTATAAAGTGCTCCCTACTCCCGCACCTATAGCATCCTTCACGAGGTTTGATGTTCCCTCTTTTCTCTGTACCCCCAATGGTACTATTCGGTTCCCTCTTTATGGGGCACATCCGAGCCATGTGTCCCTCCCGATTACAATTGTAACACCTGCCCCTAATCGCAGGGTTACTCGTGAACCGTGTGTTGTCTCTACGTCTCCATGGGTAGGTAAAGCGGGTTTCCGGGACATTCCTTCCCTCTTTTTCCCACCGTTGTGCAATTTGTAAGGCTCCTTCCTCGGTCGTGGGGGCTGCTACTCGGGCTTGTCTACCCGGTTCGCCTCTGAGCCCTTCTAGAAACCGAGCCAATAGGGTAATTCCTGTACCCGCCCAATCTATCCCGGCCATTGCATCTCGTAATCGATCTAGATAATCCGCTGCACTCTCTTGCGGAGTTTGACCCATAGTCAGGACCATTCTCATCCTTTGGGTGGCCGTGTCTTCCGGCTTGAATCTCGCTCTCAGCTGTTCCTTCACCCCTTCCCAAGTGATATCTCCTGGTAAATTTCTGACGACTCTCAACGCCGTTCCCTCCAGCTTCCATTCCAAGACCTCCCTCCTCTGGTCCTCGGGTATGTTACCCATTTTGGCCAATTGCTCAAATTTATTGAGGAATAGGTCAATCTGTCCTGTCCCCGTCCAGGGCGACATCCCCTCCACTATTCCCCAATTAGGGTCTCGATTGACGCGTACCTCCACGGGACCAGCCGCCCCAGTCAGATTTGATAACTGGGCCTGCAATTGTCCTAATTGTTGTTCCAAATTATGGATCTGTTCCTCCATGTTTCGTGGGGGTGCTTTCAACTTCGATGTTGAGCAAACACCAGGTCTAGGGTTTAATTTTATCGTACTCTCCCTCACTTAAATACTCCCAAATTTCCGTATCTCTGCTCTCAGAATTTTACTTTATCTTTGGTTTGAAAGGAATTAAACTATTAACAAAATATTCCCATTTTAATTAAATTTTATCGATGCAATCCTCAAAATTTTGCTTAATTATTTTACTCTCTACCCCTAAACCCTCAACCCCACACCTGACACCAGTTGTAACGTGCCGCGTACTTACTTGCACCAATGCTAGAAAGAAGGAACGAGCTCATGCCACCTATATACGACGAATGTGTCAATTGTTTATTAAAAACATCATTTAATTTAATTCAAATATAATTTATTTAATTTAGTTACAATTATTAATTTTATATTAATCCAGTTAATTATAATTTATATTATTTAATTTAATTATTCAATCAATTTTACATTAATTCTTTTAATTATAACTTATTTAATTCAACTTGTTTATTTAATTAATTTTACATTAATTCATTTAATCATAATTTATATTATTTAATTTATTTATTCAATCAATTTTACATTAATTCTTTCGATTATAACTTATTTAATTCAACTTTTTTTTTTTTTTTTTTTTTTTTTATATATTATTTCAGAAAATATACAATCTGCCCATTTTAATATAGGCAATAAGTAATTTTTATAAAAAATGAAATACAAACAATACATACATATCATTGGCAATACAATATCATGCCAAGCAACATATTTGCACTTGACACACACATATTAGTTTTAAATATTATACACTAAACACACACACTCATCCCGAACATTTCATAAACACGCACTTCACTTTGTCACACATGAATGTCAAAATTTTCTATTAACGAGATCCAATATATCATATCTTTTTAATCTCTTGATTGTATCATCCCTAACTAGTAATTTTTTAACTAACACATTTGGATGGTTTTCCATTTTTTTAATATACTTTTCACTTAGGATGTTTATTTCATCATTTAAGTTTTTAATTTCTAAGTCCCTTTGTATGAATCTAATTGGAACATACCACGGGGCTCTTACAAGATTTTTAAGTGTTTTGTTTTGAAAACTTTCAATTTTTTTTATGTTAGTTTTTGAGGCTGATCCCCAGAGTTGGATCCCATACATCAGTTTTGGTTTGATTATGGATTTGTATAGAAGAACTTTGCTTTCTAATCCTAGGCTAGAATGTCTCCCTAAAAGCCAATATAGTTTTCTATACTCTTCCCTTGAGTGGACAATTCTAGCTGAAATATGTTTTTTCCAAGTCAAGCGCCTATCTAGATGGATTCCTAGGTATTTTGCCTCATCTTTTTGCGGAATGATAGATTTATTCATGTATATTGGTGGGCATGTTTGCCTATTTAAGGTGTAGGTGACAAATATAGATTTGGTTGCATTTATCTTTAACCGCCATCTTTTAAACCAAAGATATAACATATCGAGATGAGTTTGAAGTCTTTCAGATACGACATTATGATTTACATTTGTTGAAATGATTGCAGTATCATCAGCGAAAGTTGCTATGTCATTATAAGGAGAGAGAGGCATGTCTATCATATATAATAGGAAAAGGGCTGGCCCTAGAATACTACCCTGAGGGACTCCTGCTCTAATTTGCATTAAGTTGGAGGAAGAACACCCATATTTAACAAAAAAGTGTCTATTCGATAGATAAGACTTTAATAATTGATAAAATGTATCTGGTAAATAGTTTTTAATTTTATAAATTAACCCTGTGTGCCAAATTTTATCAAAAGCCTGTGTTATATCAAGATATACTATTCCACAGTAAGATTTACTTTCAAATGCATCTTTAATTTTTTTAACTACCCTATGCACCTGTTCGATAGTAGAGTGTTCTTGACGAAAGCCGAATTGATATTCAGGAATTATATTTGTTAAGTAAGGCTTTAATTCTCGGAATAAAATTTTTTCCAAGATCTTTCCCAAAATTGGAAGAAGACTAATAGGCCTATATGATGTTAATTCGTTTGGATTTTTACCTGGTTTTGGTATCATTATAATTTGAGCTACTTTCCATAATGTTGGAAAGTAATTTAATTTAATTATAGCATTATAAATATTTGCAATAAAAATAAAGGCTATTTTGGGAAGTTCTTTTAATAATTTGCCTGAAATCAGATCATATCCAGGAGATTTTTTATCTTTTATATTTTTAATTTCGTCAAGAACCTGCTCAAGTTTGATTTTTTTAAATCTATGGGGGTCCTTATGTAATTTACTAGTTTTTATGATGATTTCATCACACTTGTATTTATTTTCATTTTCAGGGGGTTCATTGAACACATTAAATAAGTGCTTAGCAAAAATATCTACTTTTTCTTTCTCACCTCTAGCCCATCCCTTAGAAGTTTTTATTGGTGGAATTTGGGTTTGGGGTCTTTTTAAGGTCTTAGTTGCCTTCCACAAAGAGTAATTGCTTTCTTCCCCTGGACTAAGGTTACTTAAGTATTTCTGAATACCTTTTTCTTTTTCAATTTTTAATATTTTTTTTAAATTTTTTATACATTTATTTAGAGTTTTTTTATCCGTAGGGGACCTTGTCTTTTGCCATCTCTGTCTAGCTTTGCGTTTTTCATCTATTTTGTCCTTAATTAATTGAGAACAAAGGTTTTTTTGATTTTTAATATTTGCTATGGGGGTAGATTGCAGAGAAGCTTTTTGAATTATTTTTGTTAAGTTGTTTATATTATCCTCAATATCATGTTTGTCTTTTATACAAATATTGAGGTTTATATTTTTTGTTATTAAATTTCTATAGTGGTTCCAATTTGTATATCTATTGAAAAGGGGAACATTTTTTACTCTTTTATCTAATTGGGTTGATACAGTTAAAATTATAGGAGAGTGATCAGATGATAAATCCAAACTAGATTCAATATTTAAGCAATCAAGAGAAATACCTTTAAAAATACAAAAATCTAATAGATCAGGGGTTTTTTTTGGATCTGAAGGCCAGTAGGTTGGTTGACGAGTTGAAATTTCATTCAGATTTCTTTCTTGAATAGCTTGGTAAAGTTGCCTCCCTCTAGGTGTTGTCAATCTTGAGCCCCAATGGGTGTGCTTAGCGTTGAAATCTCCACCTGAGATGAATTTGTGGCCCAAGGTATTAAAAAACTGTTTAAAATGTTCACACTCAATTTTAGTACCCGGCGGGCAGTAAACTGCAGATAGTGAAAGTTTCCCTAGCCATTCATCAATTTCAATTGTTGTTGCTTGAAGATGCTTTTCCGAATAGCTATTTAATTGATGGTGTTGAATATTTTTTTTTAATTATAATAGCAGTTCCTCCTCTAGCTTTTCCATCCGGATGCTTAGTGTCATATATATTGTATTGGGGTATTTTAATGTAGCTTCTATTAGTTAAATGTGTTTCACTTATGAGCATAATATCAATGTTGTTAATTATAAGAAATTTTTTGATTTCGAGTAAATGATTAAATAAACCATTTGCATTCCATATTACAATTTTAAGTGTTTTTCTATCCATTATGCCATTTTAGTTACAAGAACTGTTAGAATATCTAACATTTTGTCCATTTTAACCATCATTTTAAGCATAAAATCTTCAAGTTTATGTAAATTTGATTCTTGAACATTTACTGGTGTAGGTTTCTCTTTAGTCCATACATTTTGTACTGGTGGAACACTCTCAATGGTCTCATTTTTGGAATTGGGGGATATTTTCTCTTTTGGTTGTTGAGATACCTTTATCCTCAAAGGTGGAAACTGTTTATTTTTTAACTCTTGATATATTGTACATCCTTTATAACTTGCTGGATGGTTTTCGCCGCAGTTAGCACATAAAGGAGTTGTATTGTTATCCTTAATTTTGCAGTCTTTTGTTAAATGTGCCATAGCACATTTCACACATTTGGGTTTTCTTGCACAAAAATTTTTTGTGTGGCCAAAAAGTTGACAATTAAAACATTGAGGAATTTCTCTTTTAGGATATGGTGGTTCAAATGTGACAATTGTATTAAGGATATTTTTAATATTGTATATTTCTTTGTTACTAGGTTTAGGTTTAAGGTCTATGAAGAATAAAGGTAGAGGGTTTTTATTTTTATTTTTTATATTGTGTATATTTATTACATCATGTCCATGATTTAGTAGTGCCTCTTTAATATCTTCGGCAGGCATTGAATGATGCATGTTCCTTAATACAACTTTAAAAGGCCTATCTTTTTTTAGCTGATATGTATGGAATTGAGTGTTTTTAGATTCCAACTCTTTAACAATTGATGTATAGATGTGAGGTTCATATGGTTGGATCTTGACCTCATTTTCCTTCAAACATTTTATATTAAAACAATTTGGTCCCATTTTATTTAATAGATTCATTAGCGGTTGGATATTTTCAACTCCCGCTACAAAGATCGGAGGAGGTTTTACTGCTTTTTCAGTTGTTTTTTTATTTATAGTTTCAACCTGAAGATTTTCAAAACGATTTGCTGTTTTTACGTTTGGATTGTTTAACCAATATGATTCAGTAGTTTGCTGTTTAACATTTCTATTATTAGATTTTTCAAAATTGTCCTCTTTATTTTGTAAATTTTCAGGAGAATAAAAAGTTTTCCTTTTTTTATTCCCATGTCTATTTACCGTTGACCATCCTATTTCATTTTCCAATTCCTCTTCGTCCGTGAGATATACAATTGCATTGTCGGAAGTTTTCAAATTTTGCAATTTAGTGTCTACTTCCTGTTTATCAGATGTAATTTCAGGGCAAGGATTTCCTAAGATCTTGCTTTTTATTTCTTGAAGATCTTTGGTGAGGTTTTTTATCACCTCTTTTAAATGACTATTTTCATTTTTTAAAATTTCATTTTCAGATAATGTTTCTAATTCATTATTTGAATTTTCAGTGATTTCCCTATTTACATCCCTCTTACACACATCTTCTATTTGAGATTTGAGCGGCGGGGTTCTCTGTAATTTTGTCCCTTGGAAAGGGTTTATTGACTCCTTATCCAAGTTCATGCCGACTCATATTATAATAAAATAGAAACAATAATTATTCCTATAATCTATTTAATTAACTATTTACTTATTGTAAAAAAAAAACAAAAATATACAAATATATACATTTATATTTATAAAAGGTGTGTACAAGGGAAGGATATGGGGGGGAGGTGAGAGGATAAATTTTCTTCACACAGCCCTGGCTCTTTGGTGTGACTGACCTTAGGAGATAAAGCCTTGGAAAAATTAAAGATAATTTAAAATTAAAAATAAATAAAATCTTTAACTAGGATTTTGGATAAGGCGATTTAAGGATAAAAATCTAAAATAAGAAAGTATTTAACTAACAATCCTATTATTTAGCAAGAAAATTATAGAAAAAATACATAAAATTATATAAAATTTTTATAAAAACACAACAAAATTGTCAAAATTTGACAATTCAGTTTGTTTAATTTAAGTAAATATACATATATACATGCGTAGTGAATCAGATCTCACCAAAATTGGCAGACTTGAAACAAAAAAAAGCTAGAAGGTCCCACAAATCCACTTCGGGAGCAGGAATCCGATTTAACACATCCAATCTATTCGAGAGCTACTCACTGAATGAAATAATGATTTAATTCAACTTGTTTATTTAATTAATTTTATATTAATTCATTTAATTATAATTCATATTATTTACTTTATTTATTCAATTTCATACGAATTTATTCAAATGCATTTGATGTAATTAAATTTGCTTTACTCACACTCTCCTGGCCAGGAACACATATTCACTAAACAGATCAATATTAACACAAACATTTTATAATTATCGATAATTCATTCACTTCGCCTCTGATGTACTATCTCAGCTCGCCAGCGCAACTGTGTCTCCCCTCTCCTCTCGGCCTTCGTTCACATCACCTTCCGCTATCCACTCCGTCGGGCTCCCCACCTCCTCCTCCATCTCTTATCACCTATCTCGCTTCCACTTACATGCATTTTTCCTTAACTTATTTCTATTATTTCTATTATTTCTATTATGAGAATTGCCAGCTTGTGAAAAAAATACATTCTCTAGGGGCCCTTAATGGGTGAACAGCGATATATATTCCTAATATATTACATATTTATAATTTACACCTAACGCTACTTGTATAGGTAAAATGTCACTTCCGGTAGTCAGATCATGATGAAATTTGGTATCTGAATTTTTTTCATATTTTTAAATCTATATACAAAATATGAAGCAAATATCTCGAAGCAAACTGGTACTTTACTTGAAAGGTAAACGCAACCAGTGTAGGTAAAGTACCACTTCCGGTTAACCGATTTTGACGAAATTTTAAAAGAAATCTACAAATTGTAAATAATATTGGTGTACCAAATTTCGAAGTCCTAGCTTGATTAGTTTCTGACAAAACCAATGAATTCGTTTGAATTCGTTAAAATCGCATTGATATTCGATTATAACAACTCAAGCTTGACCGATTTCTTAAATTTCATAATTTTTTGTTAACCTACTTATAACACACGACCTGTATGCCAAATTTCATAGCGCTAGGACAATTGGAAATACCCTAAGAATTTTGTTGACCAATCAGTGAATCAGTTCCAAAATAAGCTATTTTCACAGGGTCATATTTCAGGATCTACTGAAGCTATAACTATTAAATTTGGCATACTGCTTTAGTTCTAGTATATGACTACGTAGATAAAATTTTATCTCTGTACTTGCAATAGGCACTGAGATACAAGGGGGTCAAAAGTGACTCCAAACCATTCGTGTAAATATACTTACGGCATGCGCGCGGCTTGCTGGAACTTGGCCGGCGCACTGCCGTGCGCATAGATTAAAATTAATTGATTTATTTGTTTTTTTCGCTTCAAGATGTGTTTGACGAACAATCATGGAAATTATGTAGACACGAGTTTCAGTCAAATATCGAGGAAGGTCTACTTCAGTTTTACAGCAATCATTGCGGCTAGAATTCAGTAATCGCTGGTCATTTCGTTTATTTGTCGTTCTTTTTGCGCGATATTTCCTCTTTCTCTTCACTAAGATATTCCCTGACTCCTTATGGCGAATGAAGATCCAAAATTGACTGTAGCCAAACTTATTCCAACATTTGCTGCAATGTTTTTGTGGTATACTTAGCCATTGTCACGATCATTGCTCGTTTATTCATCGATACATCCATCTTTTTAGGTAAGGGCGAAATGCTGAAATTTAACAACTTTTATTTGAGATAACAAAAATTAAGAAAAAATCGCTCAACCGATATTAAAAACACACTGAGCAATGCTTGCTAGATTGTGTCAAAAATAAAAATAACCACAGTATTGCCATTACAAATAGTAACAATGGCGACAAAATGCAAAAAATGCAAGAAAATGTTTTTGTTTCAATTAATCTGTTCGTTACTGTATATATTATAGAGAAATTAAGATATAGATATCGGACATGTTGATATGATAGTACATATTGTAAATAGTATTTGAAACATTAAAAGATTTTAAATAGATAAATAAATATTAATTTATTTAAACTTTTCCGCATTACTCTTTAAAGAAAAAATAATAGATATATGTTAATTAGAAATCAATATCACAATATTTTTCAATTGCTTTTTTACTATTAAATCCAATAAAAGTTTCAATAGTTTGTATACATATATTTTTTTCATTAATTAACTTTATTTTCATCACATGAATTTGTGAGCTATTTAATTAATATAACACAAAGGTAAATTATATTAATACATTTTTGGAATTATGCTTAGAAAATAAATAATTTTAAATTAAAACCTTTTAACAAATAGGCAAACGAAATTCATATTATATTTTTAGAAATTGTCTGATTAGTATCTATATTATATTAATATTATACAATTATAATTATTATAAATTAACATTTATTTCTAAGCCTCGGAAATGAAAATTTTTTTATTTACAAAGAAATAAAGGTGTAAAGCATTTGTCTACTACTCAAGTCACAAATTTAGTAATATCAAGTGAGTCTTATAAATTTAAATAAAAAATAAAATATTGGGATAAGGAAAAGGAAGGAGGAATTACAATTATATTTTTTGAAATGAATCTTTTCACTGAATGATTGTGTTGCAGTTGCATGTCAATCAGATGAATATAGGCCTCAGTTCAGTGCATTATAGTGCTATGATAAATAATAATAATTTCAAAATAATGCGCATATTACAATACACAAAACAAAACTAATAAAATACTATTTCTTAATGTTTTCTCCTGTGGAATACTGTTCTGTGTCGAATTATAACTATGTACTTGATTGATACGAAAAAATTACTACCAGATCACTATATAGCTGAGTTAGATTTTTCTTCAAAAAAAAAAAAACAAAAAAAACAATGAAATAAAATGAATTTTTATAATTGAACTTTAAAACATTTAATTATTATTAATATTATTAATTATTTTCTTAATAATATTTAATACATTATTTTTAATAGCCTAGTACCGGGACCCCGAGCCTCGGCTCGGTACTTAAGTTAAAAAAAATAATTCATTATTATTGGGTTTGGCTGGTAATATCAATACTTGAGACACCGAGCTGAAATACAATTCTTTAATTATTTATTACAATTATTAAATGTTGCATCAATGCATCAATCTGAATAAAATGAATGGAACTTGGTGTCCTCAATAATGCATAATATATTATTAGGTATGTTTCTAAGTGAATGAATATTTTTTTTTATTGGAAGAATGATAAATATATATCGTAATTTATAATTATAAAATATTATTTAAATATATATTTTTAATTTTATTTCGAAATTAAATTAAAAATTTTAAAATATTTTAAATATAAAAAAATATTAATACAATAACCTTTAAAAAAAGGCGGGAGTCAAATTTCAATATGGAGGTCATTTGTGTCGTGTTCCATATATAAATTTAAATTAAGAAAAAACTAATTAAGATGTATTTTTCCTGAGATGTGATCAATAAAAATCAATTTTTCTTTATAAATACTATATCTAGTGTGAATTTGAAAAAAATCGTTAGAGCGGTTTTTGAGAACCCATGGCTATATATATATATACAATTTTAGCTAGCATAATAAGATAAGATTTAAAACCCAAAGAACAAAATGTTTTTATTTACGAACCGTTAAAAAAAGTTATCGACTACTCTTAGAGAGATTCTTAAAATAAATCATGAAAACTGATGAAAAAATTTTTCTTAGAATGGTATCTTTATTATAAATAATACTTATTTCTAATTTGTTTGAATATAAAATCGTTATAATTTGTAAAGTTAAATCATATTTTTTTATAATTTTTTAAAGTTTGTAAGTAGAAATAAACATATTTTAAAAAACATATGATATAATTAATTGATTTTTAAGTGGAGAGGGTGGGAGCCAAGTTTAGATTATATTGTGAATTCTTCAATTGTAAATTGAAACGAAAAAAAATCAATCATTTTTTTAACTTAAGAGGTAGAAAGCAACCTTCAATAAATTCTAGAAAAAGAAAAAGATGAAGGAAGGATTTTTTTCTTATTTAAAGTTTTGAAAATGGAAAGTGCTTAAGTCAATATCTCAAAAAAGGGCAAAAAGATTTATTGATAATTGATGCAAAGCAGCAATTGAGTAGCCACTATGCGAATCAATCATCAAAATGTCTAGCCAAGAAATGCAAAAGTGAGTGGGTGGAGTTAAAGAGAGTGGGGGAGAAGCGAGTGAAGGAGTAAAAAGGAATGGAAATTTCCCCAAAAAGAGAAGAAAAAACGTGCTCTTCTCTTTTGGAATATTAAAATAGCCAATAAAACATTTTTTTTTTCTTTTTAGTGAAAAGATGAGAGGTTTGATGGGGAGAAACCTTGGTATGAGAAAAATGGTGTTATTAAACTTTTCTTCTTGTTTCATATAGATAAAAAATTGCTTGAAAATAAACCAAAAATAATAATAATAATCATTGATTGGTAATTTTAATCAAAATTTTTATTTATATGAATTTAGCCAAATCCATTAATAGAATATATAATCATAAGAACCAAATAAGTATTTTTGGCCTATACAGAAAATTATTATTTGATAATATATATATATATATATATATATATATATATATATAAAAGAAAATTTTTATTTTGAAATTTGAGTTTCAAAAAATAATTCCGAAACTTTATTACTTTGTTAAATAAATTATAATATCAAGATCATTAAAATAAAATAATTGAAAAACTTATCATTATTATTTTGTGGATTAGGCTTATTATTTTTCTTTATTACTATTACTAGAGATAGTATTGCGGTCAAGAAAATTTTTGATGTTGAGATTTTGATGTTTTTATACATTTGGGAGGTCCATAAATCATTTTCACTAAGGTTGAGAAAAATGGGTGTGCGTTTGTATATATATATGTATGTGTATGTAGTCAAGATTACGCAAAAACGGTTTGAGCTAGAATAATGAAATTTGGTTCACGGGCATTATTCAAAATTTGTAGTTTTCTATCAAGTTTTGAGAAATGTAACTCATTCGGAAGAGGACCATTACCTACTCTCTACCACGTTTTCATTTTTTCCCTCTAAACTGACCGTAAAAAATAAAGATATATGTTTGATAGTTTTTCACATGATTAACAATTGTATTAATCTGTTATATAAAGAATTTGAATCGCTGAAAGTACCGGAATTAATTTTTTAACACTGCAAAGCACGCGCCAGCACGTGACGTGGTGCCATCAACAAATAGCCAAACACGCGCTGTTTTAATAAATATTATTTATTAATTTTAATTTATAATTTATAATTAATTAAATTTAATTTAAATATAAATCCAAATCAAATTTGCGAGATATTCGAGTGGAGACACTCCAGATTTTTTTTTCTTTTTTCATGGTAAACTTAGTTTTCCTTATTAAATTGACTGTCATTATATTAATTCGAATCAATCCTTAAATTATAATTACAACAATATATTTCAATAAGTATCTATTCAAATTTAATTTTGTATCTATAATATATCCTGATCTTGTTCGCTTCGAATGCTTTTTGGGTTTATTTATTATTCTTTCATAGCAGTGATTTATGTAAAAGTAATGCACATAAAAAATACAATCCAAGTTAAATAAAATCCTTAATAATATTTGCTCCTTTTAAATTTGATTATATAATTATAAAATATTAAGTTATATTAAAAGAGCAAAATGATATGATGGCGTTTTTTATGATAACGGCATGAAAGGTGGGAATGGGTTGTCTCCATGATGACCGGGATATGGTCGTGTTCAATTTTGACAAAAAAACTTTATTTCAAACTGGATCTGTCTATATATATAGAATGGAATGAGGGATGTTAAAAAGAGAACACACTCTCCCTCTCTCCTCCATTTAAGAGAATTGAAAGGGCCGGTCTCTCAGCAGTCAAAGGGCAGAGATGGCAACCATAAAAACCAGGGAGGTAGGGAAAGAACATTTCGAATAAAACTTGTCGCCTATCTGACATCACAGCCGCCATATTGTGTGTACCAAAACATTATATTTTCCATTGATTTTAATGTTAATATATCATCCAATTTCGACCCTTTTTTGTGGAAAATTATGTGAGCAAAAATTTTCTCATGAAGAAAAAACTCTTTAAATTTTATTTTATTTCAACTGCAGGTCGTTTTGATATCCATATATGTATAAAAAAAATAAATGTTGCGGCAATCATTCTCTTCCTAACTAGTCAATTAAAAAAAGAAATTATCATTAGTTTAATGAAAAAGTGATTACAAAAAATAAAATATAGACAAAAAAATATATTTATTAATGTATTTTAGATTTTTTGTAAAGGTCAAAACAATTATTGAAATTCCTAAAAACGAATAATGACAGCTACTAATATACCATCCAAAAACCCGGATTTTTAGGTAAGGTTTGCATCTTGGAAATAAATTGAAAACATGTCATAATAGAAAAAGTACGATAAAAATTTTGATACTATAATGTATGAGAAAAAATGTGATCATTACTAAAACCCTTGAAAATGAGTTAATTAAAAAATCTAATAAATAAGTTGACCTGTGGCCAGGTCCGAACCGACCGACGGTTTGAAATAAATTAATTTCCAGCTACAGAAACAATTTCAAATAATTTTAATATATCTATTAATGTAAAAACAGATATGGATATAACATAAATATTTTTAATTTTATTTTATTTATAATATATAGCTGACGTAGCCGGCGTTGCCGGCGTTACCCGAGGCTGTGACGTCATGAAGGGCTGGGTGACGTCATATAATTTTAAATTAAGAAAAACATAATGAAGATGATTTTTCCCGAGGATAAAACCAATACATTCGTGGTGATATGTAAAAAAATCTCCTAATGTGAAATTTGGTGCTAAAATAACCCTTCCCTTCTTATCGTCGATCGCTAATACTACCACTTCCGGTTTCCGGATTTGCACCAAAAGTTGATCAATTCATCCCACTGATGCATTAAGTAAATATACCAAATTTCATCAAAATCCGTTAAGACGTTCAGGCTGTACACATCTATACGGACGGACGGACAGACGGACGGACAGACATCATGCTAAAAATACTTTTTTCTGTTAAGAAAATGCATGATTCGTGGAGATATGTAAAAATCTCCACATGTGAAATTTGGTGTGAAAACAATACCTTCCTTACTATCGTCGGTCGGTAAAAACAATTAAATATAAATTAAATTATTAAAAACTATTTCTAATTATTAAATATATTAACTAAATTATAAAATAAAGAAGAAATAACTAAGAAAAATTTTCAAACATACGAGAAAATTTGAAACAAAAATGTATTGTCCTATGTAAAATTCAATGTTTTGGTACACATAATATGGCCGACAAGAATTTTTCCGTACTTTTTTGGAGCCACCCCCCACTCCTTAAAACAAGCGTTATGGTCACTCCCAAATAGGAAGAAGAAACAGTCACACATAAACATATTAATACGTTGAATTTATGAAAATTTATTTAAAAAATATAAAATTATCATTATTCATTTTTTTTTTAAAAAAAATTAAATAAATTTCAAAATTAAAAATTTTATAATATGTGGAAAATTCTTCACAAAGACAAACGTTGAGGAGAAATGTCTTGAGGAGAAGGGGTAACTTTATACTTCCTTATTTTAGAAATACAAAAATAAAATATAAAATAAATTATAAAAAACAATATCAACAACAATAGCTTTATTTGTGGTTTTATAACTTACTAGCAGACCCAGCAAAGCTTCGCTTTTTCATGTATGTCTGTATACATACATATATACGTATGGGATAACTGAACACTTAATAATAATAATAATAATGTATTAAATGAATATAATTGAAATTTTAGTTTTAATTGCACTTTTTTTTTGGATTTTATTTTTATTTATTTTTATTGGAATTATTACAAATAATAATAATAATAATAATAATAAATAAAGAGATGAAATTAGGATATATAATTGATATAGCAGTACCGCTTTCTGAAAATATAAGGAAGACCGAGTGTACTAAAGTGACTAAGTATGAAAACCTTTCCTTAGAGATAAAGAATATATGGAAACTAGACAAAGTGAAAATATATTCTTTTGTAATATCCGTAGAAGGTATAGTCACAAAAAATTTCCAGAAGAACTTGGAAAAGCTCGAGCTCCCGATTAACATCTTAAAAGAGGGACAAAAAGCGATAATTTTACAAAGCTGCCATATTGTCAGAAAATTCTTGAATGCATAGTCTCAAATTATTCGATAGGTTAATGAAACCAAGAACAGAACTGTGAGGGCCAGGGTGAAGTCTCTTTCCACACAGTCCGAGCCTAATCCCACACCATCTAAGGGATAGGTGAATATTTCCAGCATTTATGCTGAGAAAGTGCGCTCAAATCGGATAATAATAATAATAATAATAATAATAATTTATTAAATGAATATAATTGAAATATTTAATTTTTATTATTACATTTTTATTTCTATTTTTTACCGACCGACGATAGTAAGGGAGGTATTGTTTTCACACCAAATTTCACATGTGGAGATTTGTACATATCTCCACGAATCATGCATTTTCTTAACAGAAAAAAGTATTTTTAACATAATGTCTGTCCATTCGTCCGTCCGTCCGCTGTGAGTCCGTATAGATGTGTACAGCTTGAACGGCTCAACGGATTTTGATGAAATTTGGTATATTTACTTAATGCATCAGTTTGATGAATTGATCAACTGTTGGTGCAAATCCAGAAACCGGAAGTGGTAGTATTAGCGATCGACGATAGGAAGGGAAGGGTTATTTTCACACCAAATTTCACATGAGGAGATATTTTACATATCACCACGAATCATGCACTTTGTATTGGCTTTATCCTCGAGAAAAATCATCTTTATTAGTCTTTAATTTAAAATTATATGACGTCATCCAGTCATTCATGACGTCACAGCCTGGTCTACCATATATATTATAAATAAAATAAAATTAAAAATATTTATGTTATATCCATATCTGTTTTTTGTTACATTAATAGATATAAATAAAATTAATGCATACATTAATAGATATAAATAAAATTAATGCATACATTAATAGATATAAATAAAATTAATGCATACATTAATAGATATAATTAAAATTATTTGAAATTGTTTCTGTAGCTGGAAATTAATTTACTTCAAACCGTCAGTTGGTTCGGACCTGGCCACAGGTCAACTTATTTTGTTATTATAGGTATTTCCATTAAATTTATGTTATATCACACTCGTTAATCAATTGATAATTTAAAATTGAACAATTTCTATCTCACCCTCCACCTCCATGTTTTTTTAAAAATATATTCATTTCCATAATAAACTTAAAAAAAAATATATTATTAAAAATTACATTTTATAAAATGCATTTTATATAACTTTTTACTGATATTATTAATTATATTTATAAATTTTATAAATTTTTGATTAAAATCTTAAAAGAATTAAATTTAAATATTGTTTCTATCGGTTCGATTTAAAATCTATATAAAAACACCATTAATTATAAAAAAATAATATTTATGTTTTTCTTTAATTAATATAATATTTATTTGTAATAAATTGCAAGAAAAGCTTTCTGTAAAATGTTCACCTCCCGTCGAAACCGCCCGCCCCTCTCCTGCCGGCCGATATGCTGCTGCCTCGAACGCATTCAGTTCTCATTCCCCTTGCAGTGCAAGACGCTCGCCGTCCTATTCACCGAAATCATCCCTTGAATCATTCACTAATCAAGAATTAATTGAAGATTTATTTATTTTATTAATTAAAACCAAGATTTTATTAGTAAACTTTCAAAAAAAAACAATATTTCAATATTTTTCATTGAAAAATTATATACGTATATATATATAATTATAAATTTTTAATCAAATTCTTTGAAAAGATTTAAAATCAATTATAAGATATAATTATCTTTAAACATATTTATTAAATATTTTTTTAAATTAAAATCATTAAAATTTTAGAATTATTATTAAATTTTCTTTAAAAAATTTGTAATAATTATTTAATCTTTCGCTATTTATTTTTAAAATTAATATAAAAAATAAATTTAAAATATTTTATTTATTATTTCTAATCTCATTAATACATCGCTCTTGTGTGGAAATCAATTTCTTCGTGTTGAATCCATGAATATAACACTGCAACATCAATCAATCAATCAGTTGGTAAAAAACAAATTTTGGATAAATTGAATGAAAAATTTCTCAAATCAGTTTTATTTAATCTCAATTTATTCCAGTGGCTTTATCACAGACTTTGTTCGATGAAAGTGCTTCGAATAATTAAAATATTTTTTTTTAATTTGAAAATAAAATTTTTTAAATCTATTATAGATATTTAAATCGATTTATTTATTTTAACATTTGAAATATCATTGCAATTTTCAAAATTTAAATTTTATGAATATATTAAAGAAAACATTGCTTTCAATGTTTCAATATAAAATGATATTCAATTTGTAATCATTATAATAATAAAATTAATATCATATAAAATTAAAGTGAAATAGTATAAATAAGCCTTTATCATTGATTGTCATTGATTGACACAGATGATTAGAATAACATTAAAAAAAAAATATTATACAATACTACTTTAAAGGGCATTTATATACCTATTCATACTTAATAACATCATTAAAAAAAACAATTCTCATAAAATTTCTTAAAATAAATAAATAAAAGTAATTTAATAAATTAGAATAGAAATATCCAAATGAAAAATGAATATTATTTTGTCAATTTATTATTATTATAACACTTTTGGAAAGTAAATTAAGGGTATTTCTATTATATGTCAATTACACAGAAGAATGTCTTCATGAAATTAATAAGATAAATGTAATTTATTTCCACTGTGGCATCCCATAATCTTTTTAATATTTAAGAAAGAAGAGATTTTTAGTTTTGTGGTGTTTTGTAAGAAATTTTTTAATGACTTAATTGAGTATAATAACTTGTAAGTATTTCTATTAAAATCCACTCAAACACTTATGAATTTATTCATCCAATCATAAAATGGAGTGGCTCTAGGATAATTCTAGAATTTTAGTATTTTTAATGTAATATTACTAAAAAATAAAATAATATTTTTTTAAAACTTACACCTCTTCAATCATTATAATGTTATTTATTTTATTTTTATATCTATTATATTTTTCCTTTTCTTAAATGACATAACTAATCTCATTTAATTTCTTTTTTATCCAGTCGAGTGTGAGATGGAATATCAATACAAGTCTTCGAGTTTAATCTGCGAGTTATATCAAATTTTATTAACTTCGAGGTCAGTATTTATTATTAATTTGATTTTTATTCAATTTATAATTATCTATTTTAAAATTTTATAATCTAATATATGTTATTTTTTTTCTTCCATTTCATGATTCAATCTTTGTTCCTTCTACTGGATGTTGATTCAAATTCTTGATTATCTTCTCCATCTCTGATGATGATGAAATGACCTTCATACAGCTCACCAAATGTAAGTAATCATCGTTATTTATTTATTTAGCATGGCACAAATTCAAATAGGAATAAATTTTATTAATTTCAATTTCTAAATAAAATATTTCATGTAAAATTTAACATACATAACAGTACTTATATTTGATTTATGATTGATGGATTTTCTTTATTTTGATAATATTAATTAGAAAATTATAGGGAAATATATTCTAGAACTTAGTGAGATTAGGGGATTTCAGATTACATCTCTCAAGAATGAGTATCATTGATAAAGGAAGCAGAAGAGAGAAAGGTAATTAGAATTGCGTTACACTGGGGGGAGGGGGGCTAATCATTGGAATATACATTGGAATATTTTGTTGTTAGAGATTTTCAGGAGGTTGCTTCCTACTTCCATCGAAGGATGCTGGTTCTCATCCTACTAATCCATAGATTAGTTTAGAATTATTAAATAGAAAAGTGTGGGTGGATAAAGCAAGTGCCATGCCAATATTATAAGAGAAGGGTTGTATTAATTGCATGCCATGTCTGAATTGTGCCTTTTTGTATTGCTGAGAATGTATTTGAGGTGGATCGAATGAACGAGCATTCGGGAAGGTAATTCAGCACAGTTCCGAAATGGGAATAGCCTGAATAGGAACAAATTGTTGGATACCTTTTGAGCGTAGGATAGATTCGATTAGCATGGGCGATCCACTCCTAATAGTGGAGACCATGCATCTTCTTAGGTAGGCAGGTTTTATTTCAGGTTGCCCCGAATGTGGCGGTTTCATTTCGAAATTCAAAAAATCAAAGGCATTCTCAGCTGATTCAAAAAGGCGTACAGACCAAACGCCTTATTTTTTTAATATTTTTTTTTTAAGGCGAACTTTGTTTTTCATTACTTTTTCCAAATTCCGTACGGAGAGGCTTGGAAGGGCTAATTTATGGGGATAGGAGGAGGCCCTATTCAATATTCAATTGTTTTTTTATTTTATTATCAATTAAAAAAAAATAATTGAATATCGTGATTATTTTCTTTAATTTTTTATTTTATTTTTGAAATATTCAATATATAATTTAATAATTTTTACATTTTAAAGATTTTACTATTTAGGTAGAATCATTTATTAATTAGAATTAAAATTGTAAAATTATTGAATTTAAAATGAAAATTCAAACACATAATATATTATATATATATAAATATTGTATTGTTATTTTATGTATATACCAACTTATAAGTAACCAATGTAACCATGGTAACCATGAATAGACTTTTACCAAAATATTACTAATTAAATTAATTTTGGGTAAATTAATTTTGTGGATTTAACTACACTAAAACCTTCCCTGGGATGCCCACAACAATCTCTGAAAGTTTCATCGCAATCGTACGGGTAGTTTTTGAGTTTAGGCGAGACACACAGACAGACATTGCCTTTTATATATATAGATAGATAGATTGAAACAATACACAAAGGCCCTTATACTAGTATACCTTCAATCAGGTTAGCCCCCACTGCCATTTTCCTGGCTTCTAAGACATTTAAGAGCCCTTTACAATTTACCAATTATAATTTATTTATTTATTTATAATTTATAAATAATAATTTAAAGATGATCAATTAATTGTAAACATTCACGAAAATTTTATTAATAAACGTACATTTGTGTTTAGTTATTAGAGATTTGTTATCAGTCCCAATTTTTATAAAAAAAATACTTTATAATTATTGCCAATCTTAAAATACTAAATTAATAGTTGCGTATATTCATAAAAAATAAATGGAATATTATATATTTGAAAAAGACAATATACTAATATTTAGATCGAAAATCACTATGAATGAAATAAAGAGTTTAATTTATTTAATTATTGGAATTAACTTTCTTTAAAAATTTAAATGATTTTTGTTTTCGAAGTGTATTTTCATTTCAAAACATTTTTTCAAAAATAAAATAATATTATATACTCGACTTAAAAAATAATAAAATTATTCGTAATAATATAAAAATTAAAAGATTTATGAAAATGATACATTTTATTACTTTGTGGTTTATGTCATACTTCAAAACAGCATTATCTGTTTAGTAGTCAATTTTGGTAATGAATTATGAAAAATAAAAGAAGAGTCTCAGTTTTTATAAATAAAATTTATAAAAAAAACCTTTAAATTATAACAAATAATATCCTTAATCATAATAAAAATCACATAGAATATATATATTGTATATATTTTGTTGTTAAATAAATAAATTTGTACAAATATGATAGAACATATATATGTTTGAAAACATAAAACAGCCCATTATCAGTTGCATTATCAGTTTTTATCCCACCCCCACCTTCATCTCCATCATCTCCTCCCCCTCATTCCTCACACACTCTTTCTCTTTTATGTTATTTCACATGGACAATAAGCTCAACAATTTGTGGTGCTTTTTGTTCAGATAAAGGCAAGCTAAAGCCCTTTAATTTAGGCATATATATATATATAACAAAAAAAAAAAATAGACACATATATACAGATACATACTCCATTGAATTTAGATTCATGACAACTATTCGCAAGGGAGAAGGGATAGATTGGCAGATCTAATAAATTTCTATGAATAATTTATATCACCAAGAGATTCTAAATAATATTATCTCTCAACTTGTTTTAATAAATAATAATTATATTTATTATTAATAAGAAAATTGAATATAATCTAATTAAAAAATAAATAAATAAAATTGTTCATTATGAAACCATGTAAAAATCCCTAAATGCAAAAATCCCTAAGTAAAATATCCCTAAAAGAATAAACCCCTAAATAAAAAAATCACTAATAAAAAATTTCTCTAATTTTTTTTTACTTATTTAATAATGAATAGCCGAAGAGACTTGAATGAGGTAGTTATATAAATCATGCTTGGTGTCATCACATCTGTTCCACCTGGTTTTTTAGCGTCCCATTTTTCATGGTTTGCCTTCATTATGGTCAGAAGCTCATCATGCGAGTCGCGGAATCGTTTCCTTCCTTTCCCACGAACATCACGACAGATTTCCAAAGAGATAAGGTTATGCTCAATTTGAATTTGCTTAATCAGGTCCCATACTGATGTCTTATAACCTCCTAAACGTGAACGAAGAGCATTGTTGTAACCTTCCAATGCATTGTTTGTTCGAGGTAAACCCATTAAAGTGGCATCGTAGATGTTCCAATGATGCTTGTCAAATTCGGGGTCATAAAAGCCAGCCAAAGATTGTTCACCTAGCCAAGTGCGCTCGAAGTAAGCAAAAAGATCACGAAGTTTTGCCCTGTTGGTCGTCCAGCTAATGCTTGGTAGGCTACAATGACTTTTGATGGTGGTACCAACGCTAAAGCTGCAAAAGTTCGTAAATGAGTGGAGTTGTCAGGATTATCTATATCATTATAGAGCTTCAAAACTTCTGGCAATGAGTTGATGTTTCTATAAATGCATTGAGCAAAATGAAAAAGACAACCTCTGATGATAGTAAATTTCATAAATTGCGTTGTATATTCCCTGGTGAAATATACGGTGCAAATGGTGTATTTGGAATCATCAAGGTATTAAAACGTTTGCTAATAAACGAAATTTGAGAAAATTCCCTTTATTTTACATTCCGTATTTGACACCCCTATTTTTTGGAAAAATCACTTGTATGTATTTTTTGATCTATTTTTCCCTACTTTCGGTCCAGGCCCGATTACCTCCTTGGGAGGTCATGTCTCAGGCTACTAGGGGTCATGCTCACCTTGTGTTTTAATTTTCTTAATCACAATTAAAATTAATACAAAACTAAAAATTTTGTTTTTAGAGGTTTTTTCTTTTAGGGATTTTTCTTTTTAAGGATATTTGGTTTTAGAGATTTTTTTATTGAAAATTATTTCTAATTATCAACGTAATGCAATTCTTAAATATTAAATAAAAAAAATGAATAAAAAATGCTAAAGTATTATTTAAAAATATCAATTGAGTGAGTCTGATTTCCTATGAAGATTCTATTTTGTGATTGTTAAAATAGATTTGTCCTTCTTTCTTGATGCTTTGGAAGAGGACAGGGGGGAGGGTTGAAAAGAGAACAAATGCCAAGTAAGAGGACCAAATCCAAGTGCCGAACGAAATGAAATGAAAAAAAAGAAAATCATCCATGAATCAATGGAACAGGGATAAATCTAAGAGTTTTCCACGAGGAGAATAAATCAATGCTTTATCTTGTTTGGCGATCCTAAAACAACCGGCCGAAGGAAAATGATACCCCCCTCCCTCCACCACCCTCAACCACCTACCATTCATCCACGATGAGGATAAGCTTAGACGAAAAAAAAATTCTATTTCAAGACAGAGAAAGTGAATAGGGATAGTATTTGACGAATTCTATATAATAGAAAATTGAAAATCACCTACCACTACTACTTCAGCACCTTAAAAAAAAAATTATTGAAAAAATATTTATTTATAAATTAAAACAAAAAACAAAAAAATAATTAACTTGTTAAATTGAGTATGATTGTTATCTATTGATTGAAAATAAATAAAAACAAACAAGCGATATCAATTAAAGTTTCATTCATGATTATTTAAATAATTAAATTTATTAAAGAGAAGAAGGATGGTTGGATGAATGAATGGATGAATGTAAATAAAATCAATCAATCAAAATAATGTTTGTATATTCTGTGTATGCAATTGGATAGGGTGAACATCCACCTGGCGTGTCGATGATATAATAGCTGTCTGTCTGGTTACCTTATCGCACAAATAACAATGATGAAGTCCTCTTTAGTCATCCGAAACGGTAGCAAATGCAATGTTGAAAGGAGAGGAGGGATCGAGGGATATTTCTATAACCATATTGGCAGCAAGAGACGATCACCATAAGCAGCACTAGCAACAACAACAACACAATATAAGGGTGGAGTGTCCCTTATCAGAGGTCGGATGTTTTCTCACCCTTTGTAGGTTTGGATATTAGCCATCGAGAGAGAAAGAGAAAGAGAGTCTGGACACAAGATGGTCGCCATCAAACAACCTTCCTCCACCTCGATCGACCTCCCACTGTAATAGTCAAACAGACTGCTTGCCCTTTTTTCCCATCTATTCTCATCTCCTGACAAACACTTTTATTCCTTTACAAGATGATAGTAAAGTGAGAAAAAGATATCGCATTCTAGTATATACATATGTATGTATCTATAGTATATATATATAATATAAAAAAGAGAAATTTTATCGTTACAAATAGGCTAGTATTACGGGTATCTTATTTTATTATTAAATACATCTTCAAAGATTACAATATAAATTTAAAAATATGTATATAGCCGCTATTACTACAAGTCGTTTAGGTCGCCTTTGATGGTCTTAACTTACAAATAAACAGAGGTTTCGTCTCCTCTCTCCTCCCTAAACTTTCCTAGTAAGTGCTAAATAAATTCTAGTTATTATAATTACCTAAAATTTATAATTATTTATTAATACATTATTCTACTTCACTTTTTCTTTTCTTCCCTCTTTTATTATTTTTCTCTCCGAATGACACACACACACACACACTTCTAGACTTTTCTTTCCATTTCATCAAAGAAATTATATGTAGTACTAAATACTAATGTAAAAGTCTTATAAATAATTCGTTAATTATATTTGAGTAATACGTATTTGATAAAATATTAAAGTGTATTTTAAATTTTTAATAATTCTTTTATTTATGTGATATACTTATTACTTATATAATATATATTTCATTTACTCTAATAATTTTTTTATTTGGTTATTTTATTAATATATATATATATATATATATAAGTTGTTTACAACTCCCTTTCAAAAATCAGAGTAAGCGTCATAAAAATGTCAGAAATGGATTTTTAAGACGTTAAAACATAGTAAAATTTCATTATGATCACTTTTTACATACTAGGGTTGCCAACTTTAGTGTACGGATTAACGGAAAATTTGAAATCAAAATGCGCGACGTGTCTAAAAAAACGGGAGAAGATAATAGAAAGTTGTGAAATGCAATTAGAAAATTTTGTGTGTCGATATTTATATTTATATTTATTGGAGTACCGAACATTGTTTTTATTAACATGTTTGAAGTTTATTGTTGATATATTTTGTTAGTACAAATTTTAAATTTATAAAAAAATATATTAAGGTTGCGATGGGCAGGACATGTGGCTAGAATTGGAGAGGAAAAGATGGCGAAGGGTATATTTTTGTGAGGAGGCCGATTGGGAAACCAATGTCGCGGTGGGTGGACAATGTGGTAAGGGATGTAAGAGAGTTGCGAGAAGGTAGGAGTTCGATGGTTGTAGCTCAGGATAGGGACACTTGGAGAAATGTGGTTGCTGCGGCCAAGAATCTCTTATTTTGTCCACCAGTATATATATATACATATATTTGTATTTTTGAAATAATATACCCCTCGAAGGATTTTTTGAAATTCACACCATTGATATAATATTTATAAAGAGAAATCGATCTGTATAGGTTTCAGTCTCGGGAAAAATCATCTTTGTAAGTTTTTATCTTAATTTAAAATAAGAATTTTAATAATAAATAAGCGGGAGTGTCCTCCCCTAGACTTTCCCGCATATAAATAGGTATAAAGAGTTGCGAATGAATATTTAGAATGTAATAAAGTGCTACTTCCGGTTAACTGATATTTTAAATGTAAAAAAAAACAGATATGGATATAATATAAATATTTTTAATTTTATTTTATTTATAATATATAAGGGCTGGCTGTGACGTCATGAAGTGCTGGGTGACGTCATATAATTTTAAATTAAGAAAAAACTAATGAAGATGATTTTTCTCGAGGATAAAATCAATACAAGTGCACAACACGTGGAGATATGCCTTCACGTGAAATTTGATATGAAAATAACCCTTCACTTCCTCTCTTCGATCGGCAATACTAGCACTTCCGGTTTCCGGATTTGCACCAAAAGTTGATCCATTCATCATACTGATGCATTAAGTAAATATACCAAATTTCATCAAAATCCGTTGAGCCGTTCAAGCTGTACACATCTATACGGACGGACGGACGGACGGACGGACAGACATCATGCTAAAAATACTTTTTTCTGTTAAGAAAATGCATGATTCGTGGAGATATGTACCTAAAAATATCCATAGGTGAAATTTGGTGTGAAAACAATACCTCCCTTACTATCGTCGGTCGGTAAAAAGGAAACGCTACTTGTATAGGTAAAATGTCACTTCCGGTAGTCAGATCATGATGAAATTTGGTATCTGAATTTTTTTCATATTTTTGAATCTATATACAAAATATGAAGCAAATATCTCGAAGCAAACTGGTACTTTACTTGAAAGGTAAACGCAACCATTGTAGGTAAAGTACCACTTCCGGTTAACCGATTTTGACGAAATTTTGATAGAAATCTACAAACTGTGAATAATATCGGTGTACCAAATTTCGAAGTCCTAGCTTGATTAGTTTTTGAGTAAATTTGCTTACAGACATTACATACATACATACATACATACATACATACATACATACATACACACACACAGACATAATTCCAAAAATGGTATTTTCCGACTCAGGGAGGTCTAAAACGTCAAGATCTATCAAAATCTCGAAGTCGAAATTTTTGACGATTCCAATACTTCCCTTATACGAAGTATGCGGGAAAGTAAAAAGGCACCGGAAAACGCCGGACAGCACTTCCTTAAATACAAAATATTATAAATAAAATAAAATTAAAAATATATTTTTTAAGAATATTTTGTAATCAAATTATGAAGTATGTATTATGTTATATCCACAGGCCATACTTTTCTGTCTTTAATTAATACGTACGAGTTCCGTAGAGGCACAGAGATAGATAGTTAGAAAACAAAATATTTATAAAAACTAAGAAATTGTTTACTATAATTATTTTATTAAAATAGGAATAAATTAAAAAATGTTAAGTGGACTTTAACTACAAACAATAACAATAACGCCAGAGATGGTAAGAATACAGTTCAGATATGTGTATTACTTTCAATGTAGACTGTTAGTCATATTTTTCAAAGATATCTTGTCAACAAATTGATTTACAAAATCATTACAAGCATAAGTCTAATGATACGAAACTACAGAATATATCTAAAATAGTATATATTACAATAAGGCATATTTCTTCACTCTCCTCCCCTCCATACATAAACATAATACACATACCTATATATATTCACAATTTAAGGGGGTTAGATTGTAATAAAATATGAGAATGATCAATGTAAGGGATTTTTTTGGTTGTAACAAACACAAATAAAATACTGTTTTATGGTTATCCTAATATCCTATTAAGAAAAATAAATAAATATTTTATTTTTATTTTTTCTGTTAAATCGAAATGTGTCGGTTTATTTGATATAATAAATTTCAATATTCTAGGTTGTTTAAAAAATAGGGGAGGAAGTGAGTGATGTTAAATATAATCCTCTTTAATGATTTTTGATATTTATTTACACACCTTGTTTATATATATATATATATATATAAACGGCCTAATAAAAAAAGGAAGGTATCAATTTCTTTCTCGTTTTAAGCCTCTATTGGTCGCTTTTGAGCACGATTGTTTCTTGCTTTCAAAACGTGCCAATTGCACTAGTAATATGACTTACTGGTGGGCAACAAAAAAAAAAAAAAAAAATCATTTCTCACCCTCTACCTATCTTATCAAACATTCCCCACACTAAAATGTACTTCTCTAGTTACATACAAAAAAAAAAGAATAAATATAATAAATAAATAAATATATTTTTATGTCAAGTGTTCTGCCAATCGCAATCCTCTCGATTTTATGTATGGAGATGAATAGAGGTCAAATTTATTTAGACTTGCCTGGAATAATCTATTTGTTAGGTTTGAATAAAATAAAATATAAATAGTTAACCCCCCACCCCCACCCCACCCCCACCCCACCCCTCCCAAATGATAATTTGTGATTTTTTTTAATTTTTTGAGTAAAATTTCTTAAACAGATTCAAATTAAATTAAATTTTAATTATTTTCCTAATCAATATTACTAATTTAAATTTATTATTAATAATTAATATATTTATATTGATTAAAAATACAATTATGGTATGTTATAAAAATGAAATAATTGGGATGCAGAGATATCATTTTATTGTCATTTTTTTTCTATTAGGTGACATTAATGTTGTATGAATGAGTGTCACAAGACACGAGGGAAGGAATTTTATTTTCTAACCACATTTGAGAACATCAAAGAGAACTTTCAACGTGTCTATGACCATTTAGTGAATCTGATAGAAATGGAGATGGAGAGATGGAGTATATATATTTTTATAGTATATACTTTCTTCTCCTCTCTCTCTCTCTTTCTCTCATTCTCCCTCTTTAGACACTAATGGAAAAGTTTTCTTCACATTTGAAAATATAAATGTAGATGAAAAGATACATGATTGAATATATGGGCATCTGTGGGAGAAAGTAAGTGGGAAGGATGTTGGTACGTGATATATAAATATTATATTCAAGGTTTGTATTAAACATCCTAGTGAAGGTGAAAGTGAGATGACAGTATTCGATTGAAGATTATGATATGCATAATAAGTAATTCAACATCCCCACCTTCAGAATAATATTAATAATTGAGAGGGATGGGATGATTTTCGTTCAAAAGTAATTTTCGAAACAAACCAAAACAGCATACAAAATTGAAGATAATACGAAGGGTAGATTACATTCTATAAGATTGAATGATAATTAAAATATTATTTATAAATAAATGCAAATTACATCAAATTTATTTTATATTATATATTAAATAACAAAAAAGGAAAAAATATTTATTAAGTAAATTCAATCTTTAGTATAATTACTTAAAATCCAAAAATTTAATCGCAAATTTTTGTTTTCAATTTGAACTTCGTAGTAATTTTTAATTTTTTGATTTTTGTATATTCAATTATTAAAATAATTAAATTTAAAATCAACTAGTGATAATAATTATTGATTCATTAAAAACAATGATTCATTTTCTAAATTTAAAAGAAGAAGCAAAAAAAATAATCTTCTAATTCAGTTTTTACCGACCGACGATAGTAAGGGAGGTATTGTTTTCACACCAAATTTCACATGTGGAGATTTAACAGAAAAAAGTATTTTTAGCATGATGTCTGTCCGTCCGTCAGTCCGTCCGCTGTGTATAGATGTGTACAGCTTGAACGGCTCAACGGATTTTGATGAAATTTGGTATATTTATATAATGCATCAGTGGGATGATTTGATCAACTTTTGGTGCAAATCCGGAAACGGGAAGTGGTAGTATTAGCGATCGACGATAGGAAGGGAAGGGTTATTTTCACACCAAATTACACACGAGGAGATTTTTTACATATCACCACGAACCATGCACTTTGTATTGGTCTTATCTTCCAGAAAAATCATCTTTATTAGTTTTTTCTTAATTTAAAATTATATGACGTCATCCAGCCATTCATGACGTCACAGCCTGGTCTTACATATATATCATAAATAAAATTAAATTAAAAATATTTATGTTATATCCATATCTGTTTTTTATTACATTAATTAATTAATAGATATATTAAAATTATTTGAAATTGTTTCTGTAGCTGGAAATTAATTTACTTCAAACCGTAGGTCGGTTCGGACCCGGCCACAGGTCAACTTATTTTTTATTATAAAGTTAAAATAAAATAGGTTAAATTTTTTTAATACAATTAATAAAATAAAATTAAATAAATAATTTACTTCTCAATAATAGTTTTACAGCTTCTATTTGTATATTAATTGTACTAAATCAAGATTATTGAATGTAACTTAACATAATAGATAAATTTTAATATATAATTAATACTTATGATTTTCAAATTGTAATATTTATGTCACACTTTATCGATTAACGTTGTGTAAATACATTAAATCCTTTAAATTTATAATAATAATAAATTATAAGTAATTATCTATAAAAATAGAAATATTTTTATTTGTATTTAAAATTAAAATTCAAAAGCTATAAAAAATGGTTGATTTTTTCTATAAATTATTTATTTAGTTAGTTAAAATATTCTTAGTAGTTAAGCTAGTTAGTTGGATCTATGTTTTGTTGTTATTTCTTGTCTGCTGTTCAACAAAAACAAAAGAAAGTAAGAAAGATTTCCGCTTGTCTTGATTAACGAGAAGGGAATCAAGTCAGGTAGGTGGAGGTTGCTAATTTGTCTCATCAATTGGATTGGATGGGTCCAGCTTATCTCTGACCAGTGTGTAGTAGGTGGGGGATGGGGGTAGCCGGGAAGGAGTAGATAATCAAGAGCAGTGACTTGCAATTTCAATTGGCTCTCTCGTCTAGACATTTTAGGCCTTGTTTAAATTTACGCTTGACTTCTTCACCCGCATGATGTACGAAAATAAATAAGTAAATAAATATCGACCAAGGAAAGCATAGAGAATGAACTTTACTTTTATATATGTATATACCTGCTACATTCATTAGCAAATAATAATATTTATATTTAAATTATAAATAAATATTTTTATGCATTAAATATTGCTATAAGAACCTGGAAGAATTTTCAAAGGGAGTGTTTGTGTCTTCAAGATACAAAGAAAAAAAAATCTCTGACTTTTGTACATCCTGCGCAAGGACAGCTCCTATCAAGTCGGTTACATAAATTATAATCACTAGAATTATCCTTTACCTTGAATTTCTTGATTAGAGGTGCTACTTTTTATCAAGTAGCTTCCCAATTTTGATCTCGGAGGCTGGGTTGACTCACAGATATAGAAATTCCATTGCCAAACCGGGAACTTGAAGCCGGGACCACGAGTCTATGTTGTTGCCTCTAAACATGTGGCGTCCACCGATACAAATAATCATATTTTAATTTTTTATAGAATCTTAGGAAATAAATAGGAAAATTAGAATTTAAGAATTTACATGTATATCAAATTAAAATTTCGTATTTAATATATATAAAAAGAAAATTATATAAGTTAAAGGAAATAACAAAATTAATAAAATAGAATAAAATAATATTTTATAGGAATAAGAAACGAGAAGCGAAAAAGCAACCAATTTTTTTCTCTTTTTTTTTTACCGACCGACGATAGTAAGGGAGGTATTGTTTTCACACCAAATTTCACATGTGGAGGTTTTTACATATCTTTACGAATCATGCATTTTCTTAACAGAAAAAAGTATTTTTAGCATGATGTTGGTCCGTCCGTCTAGATGTGTACAGCTTGAACGACTCAACGGATTTTGATGAAATTTGGTATATCTACTTAATGCATCAGTGGGATGAATTGATCAACTTTTGGTGTAAATCCGGAAACGAGAAGTGGTAGTATTAGCGATCGACGATAGGAAGGGAAGGGTTATTTTCACACCAAATTTCACATGAGATTTTTTACATATCACCACGAATCATGCACTTTGTATTAGTTTTATCCTCGTGAAAAATCATCTTTATTAGTTCTTTCCTTAATTTAAAATTATATGACGTTATCCAGCCATTCATGACGTCCCAGCCTGGTCTTACATATATATTATAAATAAAATAAAATTAAAAATATTTATGTCATATCCATACCTGTTTTTTTTATTACATTAACAGATATATTAAAATTATTTTAAATTGTTTCTGTAGCTGGAAATTAATTTATTTCAAACCGTCGGTTGGTCGGACCTGACCACAGGTCAACTTATTTCTTCTATGTCAGTACACTTAAAATAAATCACCATTACAATAAAAAAATTAAATCAAATCAATACACAAAATAAATTAACTATTAAAAATTATTTATTGTTTGATATAATCATTATTGAAGACTAGAGTTATTACATTACAGAGATTACATCACAACTATAAAAAAAATTCAATTGAAATTTTATCAAACAAAATTTTAGTTGAATGAATGCTTCATTTTGTTACAATATACATATTTTAAAATTGACTCAAGAACGTTAGGGATTATTTAAAAAAAACAACTCTCATATTTTTACACTTAATGGTAAAATTGGGTATATAATATGTACCTATATTTAAAAATATTGATAATGGAATATGAACATTAAATGAATGTCAGACAAAATAAAATGTAATTTTCTATTTCTATTGAAGCTATAGAAGTGAAGAGTCCCAGAGGGTTTCTGGTCCAGTCCATCTTTATTAAGCAGCAGTAGAACCAATCAGGGGGCCTGATAATTTCATTGATCGTCTTCGTGCCATTTACGAAAAAGAAATAGACAAAGAGAGAGAGGAGGATAGGGAAACATTAAGAAAGATAAGAACAAAAAAAAAAGAAGAGAAGCTTTTGTTAAGAGAGAGAGAAGGAGAGAGATAACTCTATTAGATCTGTTTGGCCGAATTATATTGTGGCTATCTTTCGACACGTCCATCTTGTTGTGGTTTGAGTTAAGGGATTCGGAAGAGGGGGAGGGGGTGTTAAACAGCATTGCTCACTTCTCGTGATAACGAAAAAAAAAAGAAAATAAAACATAAAATGACCGTCTAATTAAGTTAGTGTCCAATTGGGGAACAAAAAATAATCGGATGCCTCCTTTTTTTGCTTCAACATAAACCCAATCATATTGGGTTGGGGTTGTATTTTTTCTATTATATTTATTAAAAATAAAAGACAAAATAAACGTGTTTTACTTGTTTTTTTTTTTATTATTATTTTTCTAAATAAAAATACTTTTATATGTATTATTACAATCAATAGCGCCTCTAGGATCTTAGTGCCCCAAAGCAAAATTGCACTAGTAAATAAAATTGTCAATTTATTATATTTAAATTGAAATATTTATACATTTCTAAATAAAATCTGTGTATATCTATATTTTGATATATTTAATATTAAGTTTATTATATCTACATTGTATTCTCATTTAAGAAGGGGTGATTATATCCTAACAGCTCATAGTTTTATAGTTGAAAATCACATCATGATAGTATAAATAGATAAATTGAAAAGTATTGAACGGATGCAATATAAATACTTTCTACATAGATTATAAATAAATGTTAGAGCTAATATAAAATAATTTTGTATGTTTAATTAGAGTGTATTTTAGTAAGAAATAAATCAATAGAAAGTAATAAATTGAATCATAATTATTAATTGTTACTCATTAACTCATAAATATCTATTAGTTTGAAAAAAAAAATTGAGGGCTAAATATCTAGTAATTCTTTTATCACAGACAAATTTAAAGATTTATATTAATATTAATTTTAGGCTGCATTAATATAAAGAGAGATATTTATTAAAAGGAAGAAAAGGGAAACTTTTGAGTATAAGAATAGAATAATAAAATATAAAGTTAAAATCTCATTTATTCATTTCATTCAAATACATCAATAAATTAATAAATTAAGTAATAAATTGAATTATAATTCTTAAATTATAATAAGTATCTTATAACTTATATTATAATTTACACTGAGTAAGTGGTCATCAAAAGGGAAGAAATATTTCTGGTTAGAAATATTCAATAAATAACAGATATGGATATAACATAAATATTTTTAATTTTATTTTATTTATGATATATATGTAAGACCAGGCTGTGACGACATGAATGGCTGGATGACGTCATATAATTTTAAGTTTCCGGATTTGCACCAAAAGTTGATCAATTCATCATACTGATGCATTAAGTAAATATACCAAATTTCATCAAAATCCGTTGAGCCGTTCAAGCTGTACACATTTATACGGACACACAGCGGACGGACGGACGGACAGACATCATGCTAAAAATACTTTTTTCTGTTAAGAAAATGCATGATTTGTGGAGATATGTAAAAATCTCCACATGTGAAATTTGGTGTGAAAACAATACCTCCCTTACTATCGTCGGTCGGTAATAAAGTGCAATTCTTGCTCTTAGATAGATAGGCCACCAGCTTTACGGTTCATGTTTGTCATTATGCTACTAAAGCATCTGTCGCAGTGAACATGTGAGTGCATAGGTGAACATATGACAGAAAAGATCACTTTCAATATATCTGTTGCGTTGGTTAACAAGTAAATAAACAATTTTTACCGACCGACGATAGTAAGGGAGGTATTGTTTTCACACCAAATTTCACATGTGGAGATTTTTACATATCTCCACGAATCATGCATTTTCTAAACAGAAAAAAGTATTTTTAGCATGATGTCTGTCCGTCCGTCCGTCTGTCCGTCCGTCCGTCCGTATAGATGTGTACAGCCTGAACGGCTCAACCGATTTTGATGAAATTTGGTATATTTACTTAATGCATCAGTGGGATGAATTGATCAACTTTTGGTGCAATTCCGGAAACCGGAAGTGGTAGTATTAGCGATCGACGATAGGAAGGAAAGGGTTATTTTCACACCAAAGGAGATTTTTTTATATATCACCACGAATCATGCACTTTGTATTGGTTTTATCCTCGAGAAAAATCATATTTATTAGTTTTTTCTTGATTTAAAATTATATGACGTCATCCAGCCATTTATGACGTCACAGTCTGGTCTTACATATATATTATAAATAAAATAAAATTAAAAATATTTATGTTATATCCATATCTGTTTTTTATTACATTAATAGATATATTAAAATTATTTGAAATTGTTTCTGTAGCTGGAAATTAATTTATTTCATACAGTCGGTCGGTTCGGACCTGGCCACAGGTCAAATTATTATAATCTTATTTTGTGATTAAAAACTTTTTATAAACTCTTTATTATTTCAATAAAATTATTAAATTGAGTTGCTTTAATTCAATAATAGTATAATACAATATTCATATACCACACATAATAAAAAAACCAACATATCAAGAAAACCCATGGTAATATTGAGTTTTTTACAAATTAATATCAGGTCTATTTGGCATTATATAATAATTTACCATTGGTTTAATAATAGATTTTCAATTTACAAATATTCTTATATTTCTTAGTTTATGAAACCAATTATTTTTGTTTCATTTTTAAACAAATATAAATTCCAGCCGTTCTAGACTTATAATTCTTATAACTAACAACTTTATTTTATATATTAAATATCAATGATTCATTCAATTTAAATTCATTATTAAATTATTAATTAGGATTTGTTTACTTTCTGTGTTTTTTTAAATTCTAAACTTAAAAACAAAAATTCAGCATTTAAATTTAATTTTTTCCCCAATTCGCATAATTATACATTAATATTTATAAATAAGTTGACCTGTGGCCAGGTCCGAACCGACCGACGGTTTGAAGTAAATTAATTTCCAGCTACAGAAACAATTTAAAATAATTTTAATATATCTATTAATGTAATAAAAAACAGATATGGATAAAACATAAATATTTTTAATTTTATTTTATTTATAATATATAACTGAAGTAGCCGGCGTTACCCGAGGCTGTGACGTCATGAAGGGCTGGGTGACGTCATATAATTTTAAATTAAGAAAAACATAATGAAGATGATTTTTCCCGAGGATAAAACCAATACATTCGTGGTGATATGTAAAAAAATCTCCTTATGTGAAATTTGGTGCGAAAATAACCCTTCCCTTCTTATCGTCGATCGCTAATACTACCACTTCCGGTTTCCGGATTTGTACCAAAAGGTGATCAATTCATCCCACTGATGCATTAAGTAAATATACCAAATTTCATCAAAATCGGTTGAGCCGTTCAGGCTGTACACATCTATACGGACGGACGGACGGACGGACGGACCACTTCCGGTTTCCGGATTTGCACCAAAAGTTGATCAATTCATCCCACTGATGTATTAAGTAAATATACCAAATTTCATCAAAATCGGTTGAGCCGTTCAGGCTGTACACATCTATACGGACGGACGGACGGACGGACGGACCACTTCCGGTTTCCGGATTTGCACCAAAAGTTGATCAATTCATCCCACTGATGCATTAAGTAAATATACCAAATTTCATCAAAATCGGTTGAGCCGTTCAGGCTGTACACATCTATACGGACGGACGGACGGACGGACGGACGGACGGACGGACAGACATCATGCTAAAAATACTTTTTTCTGTTAAGAAAATGCATGATTCGTGGAGATATGTAAAAATCTCCACATGTGAAATTTGGTGTGAAAACAATACCTCCCTTACTATCGTCGGTCGGTAAAAATAAAACAAATTAGAATAAGATTCAAGTATAATTATTAAATATTTATTTCATAATTAAATAATATTAACTTTTTAAATTTTTACAATTCAATGAATCTTGAAATAATTTCAACTTACACCAAATAATTAAATATTTATTCAAACTAATAAAATTATATTATTTATTAAATGGACTAACAATTTTTTTTTATAATATCTTTTGTCTTTTAAAAGTCATTTGATAAATTATTGGACAATATTTAATTGATTGAAAGATTCAATGAACACAATTATCGATAGAATTTAAATAGAAAAAAAAATAACAGAATTATTCAAATTATCAGTTAAAATAACGTTAATATGATTACATACGTATATAAGAAAATAAATATTTACCTATTTATATAATTATATACATAAATATATTTTTGAATGAAAACTAGTTACATATAAAACAGAAATTGTGATCCACTGAATTTCTATATGCGCGTACATATGTTCTTTTATTATAACTTCATGAACATGAGCGGATTTCAATTACGATAATTACATACAGAATTTTTATTATATCAAATAATTGTTTTTGTTGATATATATATATTCTATTTAAATTAAATAACAAAAGAATTAAATTATCGACAAAATTAAATAGAATTAATTTAGAGTTCTTTAGTTAATATTATTTTATATCATTGTGTTTTAATTTAATTTTATTAGAATATTTTTTTCATTCAAAATATTATTTTGATTATAATATATTTCATTCTCCTAAAAAAGTATAATTTTTTTTCAAATAAAAATAAAATTCATGGTGAAACATTTTTTAATTAATAGTAATATAAATTGAAATAAATATATATATATACAGTGCCGGCTCAACGATTCGAAATTGAACAATAATTGACAAATAAAAGTTTAAAAAAATTGATTTTATAATTTTTATTGATTTATTTAATAAACAAATAAAATATGATTAGAATTACAAACAACAAAATGAAATAAATATTTTTATTATTTATTTATTAATTATAATATTACTAAAAAGAAAAATTAAATGAAAACTAAAAATTATTAAAAAGATAAATGTTTTAACATACATAAGTTCAGATCCCCGAGGTTAAAATTCAAGAAAATAGGTAATTAAAAATAAGAATATTTTTTTATTTTTTTTTTAATATTTAAAATAAATTTTATTTCAAAATTTTATAAAATATAATAATTTAATAGTATTGATAAAAATAATTTTGAATAAAGAATTTATGACATTTATATATTAATTACAATAAATGATGAACAAATTAATGAAATTCTAATGCCTAATATAGTAAATATAGAATTAATGCATTTTTATATAAAAAAAATCTAATCATTTTATTCTTTTTGTTTTAATTAAATCGCGGTTAATACGATAAAGAACCGAAACATTAAATGAAAATTTTCTTCATTAATTGTTAGTTGAATTTAATGAGACAATTTTTCGTCGTCAGCATTTGAGAAGAAGCCTAAGCAATTGAAATTACTTTGCTGCCAGGCTACAAGAATATAAAAATAAATGTTCTCTTTCTTCCTTTTTCTTCATTTTTCGTTCTTTAAAATACGAAAATGAGCTCGATTTTAGAATTAATGTTTAAATGTGGGATGAGTTAATGAAGAAGGGTTCATTGGCGGATATGTAGTATTATACATACCATACAATCTTGAATGTTTTCCCATTTGGGTTGCCCCGAAGGGTAAGAAAGGACTGGTAAGAAGAGAGAATTGCTCGATAAAATTCTTCGTTAGCCGCCTAATTGGCAACCGCCAATGAGCCCACTAAATAACTGAATGGGTAGGGGAGAAGTGGTGGGAGGAAGGGTGTAGTGTAGGCGTTATGCAAAACGACACCCCAGGGACATAACGCCCCATTGAAATCTGAACCATCCTCTCTGCAATCTCTCTAGGATTGTGCAATATTATAGTCCAATAGAGAAGATTTCTTCCTCTTTCCCTACCACCAATTACACACACACTAAGCACAAATGCAAATTAAGAATTCAAATAAAATATGTGCCTTGACTCTACTAAGTCCTAAAGGAACTTTTACACAAAAATTTACCAATACTAATGTTTAACTTTTATAAATATTTTACTTTATTTATAATTATCTGTGGCTCTTCACAATCCAGGATTCAGCGTTTATATTCAGAGCACCCAACTCTTTTTTGTTTGAAATTCTGTAAAAATTGCACAAGGGGATTTTAAGGACATAAATCAAGGAGTACTAGAATTAAGAATCTACATTGCAACTTCAAAACAAGAATCTTGAAACCCAAGATGGCTGATTAAAAATGTGCTTCCTAAGGCTTTTAAAAAATTTGAGTCTATCAATTCCGCCATGTTGTATTATTACAAATGACTCTGATAAATTGTAGCTTGAATGCCATGAAACTGAAAATAGCACCTTCGAATTTTTCTATTTTGAGTTTCGGAAGGGTGGGCCCAGGAGTAGCTATGTTATGTTCTGTTTGTTTCGACCCTGGAATGATTTCTATTTAAAAAAATAATGAATAATAAAGGCAATTGGGTTTCAAGAACATTTTATTACTCACAGCTTCATATAATAATATTTTTCAATTAATATCTAGAATGAAAAAAAATAAATCGTTTATCCTTTAAGTATTTCTGAAAATTGATTCAGAAATTTATTTTCTTGATATTTATTATCTAAATTTTGAATAAATGGAATCAATAACCTGAATATACATTGCAATTAATGTCTATCAGTTTCAAACGTGTTTGACGATACTTCTAGACAATATAAATAAATATATAAATTAATAAAACAAATAAAATATGATATTTTCTTTAAAAATAAAAAAAAAACTCATTTAATCGTGAAATAGATTTCTGAACCAATACGTGTTTATTCTGTCACGGGTCGATAATTTACAATTTATCTATCTATCTCTGTGGCTCTTCAGAACTCGAAAGTTCTTGGCCGCAGCAACCACATTTCTCCTAGTGGGCCAATCATGAGTTACACTCCTTTGACTACTATTTTCTCCCATCTCCGTTACGTGCCTTCCTACATTGTCTACCCACCGGTCGCCTCTCAATCCGTCTCCCCACAAATAGACTTTTCGCCAAAAGGATTTAATATAAAGAATAATATGAAAATTTAATACAATGAAATAATCAAAAGCTATATTATAAAAAAGCTTTATAGAATATTATTGTTTTTTGAAAGGGAAAACAAATAAATTAAATTGAATTACAAAAATTAAAAGAAAATAAGTTAAATAGATAAAAACAATAAATTTAAATACCAGTTTGTAACAAAATTTATAATTTATAATATGACAAAACAGATAATGATTAATCTGAATTCAGAAATATGGTTCAGAACAATGGTTTAGGGGTTCGTTTATAGACTTCCGCAAAAACAGTAAAAGTTTTTAATCATCCGATGTTACCGTATATTTAATCCGGGAATGGTAAATCCTAGGGAACATGCCATTATGAATATTATACAAATTTCATTCTTTTCTTCTTTAATAATGTCTTCTTTCATTTTGTAAATAAATAAATATTATACTTTTTTTTATTAATCATAAAATATTTTCATAATTAATTATAAATATCATTTAATATTATAAATTATTTTTTTTACTATCTCGCCAGAGATAGTATTGCGATCACGAAAATTTTCGATATGAAGGTCCCTGAGTCATTGTCACTAAGGTTAAGAAAAATGTCTGTGTATGTGTGTGTATAGACAAGATAACGCAAAAACGGTTTGAGCTAGCTAGAATAATGAAATTTGGAACACGGGCATTATTCAAAATTCGTAGTTTTCTATTAACTTTTGAGAAATGTAACTCATCCGAAAGCGGGTAACCTACATTTCATTTTTTTTCCTTTAAACTGACCGTAAAAATAAAGATGTTTGATAGTTTTCCACATATTAAAAATTGTATAAAACTGCTATATATAGAATTTCAGCTTGATTGAATCGATGAAAGTACCGGAATTAATCTTTTAACATTGCAAATCACGCGCCAGCACGTGACGTGGTGCCATCAACAAAGAGCCAAACACGCGCCGGTTTAATAAATATTATTTATTAATTTGAATTTATAATTTATAATTAATTAAATTTAATTTAAATATAATATATGTTATTTAATCCAATTTAAATTTGCGAGATAGTCGAATGGAGACACTCCAGATTTTTTAAATAGTATTCAAGGGGTGTGTAGTTGTGGGTCCCCCAACATTTTCTTTAAGGCCAATTTAACAATATTCATAATAATATTTTTCTAATATAAATGTTTAAAAAGTTTGATATTAATATATGTAAAATAATAACAACAGAATTTATTATATCCAAAAAGGAATAATTAATTTTCAAGTTTATTTCTTTTAAATTATTTTACAAGTTTATAAATAAAAATACATACAAATGGATAAATAATAAAATGAGTAAATTAGATGTCGATAACACATATAAATAGATAAATAATAAATGAGTAATTAGATGTCCGCTAGAGGGTGATATAAGTAGGTAGAGGTAAATATAAATATTTTACATATATATATAATAATAATAATAATATATAATATTATATTAATTTTAAAACCAAACATTAATAAAAATTTCGAATAAACTCAAAACGTCATGTTATTCTTTTATATACATATCAGTGAAAACTCGAACAAATAAATAAATTAAATCACATATAATTGAATTTATTTTTACTTATATATTTAATATTATATTATTATTATATATAAATATGTATCTAGAAGGTTTATTAGCGGAAAGCAGAGTGGGGACGGTGGTATTTCATTGAAAACCATAAACTAAGTTTCTCTAATATAGTTAGTTGCCTTGTATCTAATTAAACTCGCCTATTTCCTACCAACTTTATGATTGAGCACTTCATAACCGAACTTGCTAGTCCATATTATATATATTATACACTTGGATTTTTTTTTTGTTATGTTTTCTGATTTACATCACGTATCCTTTTCTTTCTAAGCTCCCTTCCCCAATTTCCTCTTTACATTCATTTTATTATAAAATTTTCTTAAGATATAAAACATATATATTTTTTCCACTCTTACTAACTTCATCAAATATATATATATATGTATATTCTATCTTTTTAATTAGAGATTTTTAATTAATTTATATAAATTAATAAAAAATAATTAAGGTTAAAAACTATTTTAATTAATTTTAGGGGAAGATTTTCTAATAATTAATATTTTTAAAATTTACTTTCTTAATTAATATAAGAAATCAATATAATTTTTTTTTTTTGTTTTATTCGAATAACCACTTTTTGGGGAAATGGTCTAAAGTAAATTTAAAGAAAAATGCTTTTAAAAAATGTTAAATTTCATAGAAAAAATTATAAATTAATTCTTATAAATAATTCCCTACGCTTACACTTCCTTTTCCAAGGTAAATTCTTTTTATATATTTAAACTTTTTTCCCATTTATACTACTGCACTATACACATATACATATATCTACGTACCATTTACATTTATTTAAATAATTCCGATGTATTTCCAAAAAAAAGTAATTAATTCAGATTGGAAATCCATTGCACGTACTTAACCCTTCCAATTTAAAAAAAAAAAGGATTTGATCTATTAAATCTATTCCTATTATCCTATATCCCATTAAGCAGTCTTTTTTTACATTTTCAAAATGAATATTTATTTCCCTATGCCTTTCAATCCGCTACTACTTTTTATACGTTCTCTCTCTCTCTCTCTCTGACACATACACACATACATACACCACCCACACAAACATACCGACTTATAAACAAATATATATATATATATATATATATATATAAAATAAAAACCTTGATAAAATTTTAAAAGTAATGTTTATATAGTATACCTATTGTCATCACTATAATTTTATTTTTAATTAGTGTCAGACGTTAGCTTATTATATAATAGATAGATCTTCCTATAAATTATAAAACATTTTTTGATTCTGAAAAATCCATTAATTTAAAATTAAACAACCAAGAAAGATTAATATAGTATTTTTTAATTTCGTTAACAAATTAAATGGTACAAATAAATAAATTGGTAAAATAAAAAATAAATGAAAATCATTTAGATATAAGTTGGATTTACATTAATCGGAAAAAAATGTTTTAGATAAAATTAACTTGAAAATTAAGCTACTTGTTCTAAAGATTGAAAGGAACTAGGAACTATTATAGTTCCATAAAACAAAGGTACTAGCCCTGGTTGAAGTGATTTCGGGACATAAATATATATTCATGTTTCATAACTTGTAGTAATACATTTCAGAATGTCACCACTCAAAGAAAGAAATTAATTTTTCCATTTTATGAGAGAAATCGCTGAAAATTCTTTTTAACAATTAAAAAAGACACTATAATTTCTGACATAACAAACGAAATCGTAAGAAACTTCTGTCTGATTTCATTGATAGCCATATCAACTTAGTATCAAATGATTGTATATGTTGTTATTGATATATAAAGCCACGTAAATATATGTAAAGCTTTTACTTTAGGGAACAAAACTAACTTCCGGAGCACGATGAATTAAAATTTGGTACCTGTATAATATAAATATCGATATAATATAGATATTGATATTAATATATTAAATAACTCTTTATTTATAAAAATAAATAATAATAATAATAATAAGTTTAAGGAAGCAAGTATAATTTTTCAATTGGAAACGATCATAAATTTGTTATATTCAGATCATAGAATATTGTTAAGATTATCTACAAATTTGGAAATAGTACATATATGATTTTGAATTGGAATTTAAAATAAAATTAGCTGGAGTGTCTCCACTCGACTATCTCGCAATTTGAATTGGATTAAATAACATAATATATTATATTTAAATTAAATTTAATTAATTATAAATTATAAATAATAAATATTAAACCAGCGCATGTTTGGCTTTTTATTGATGGCACCATGGCACGTGTTGGCGCGTGAGATTTGCAGTGTTAAAAAATTAATTCTGGTACTTTCAGCGATTCAATCAAGCTGAAATTCTATATATAGCAGTTTTATACAATTATTAATCATGTGAAAAATTATGAAACATATATCTTTATTTTTACGGTCACTTTAGAGGAAAAAAAATCAAAACGTGGTAGGTAATGACCCTCTTCCGGTTGATCTACATTTCTCAAAAGTTGATAGAAAACTATGAATTTTGAATAATGTCCATGTACCAAATTTCATCATTCTAGCTCAAACCGTTTTTGCGTAATCTTGTCTACATACATACACACACACACACACACACACACACACACACACACACACATTTTTCTCAACCTTAGTGAAAATGATTCAGGAACCTTCAAAACGTATAAAAACATCAAAATCTCAACATCGAAAATTTTCATGATCGCAATACTATCTCTGGCGAGATAGTAAAAATTATGTTTATTTGAATCGTAAGTTGATGGAGATGCGTGGGTTATCACCAAATGTCTATCACTAGAGCCTAAACTGCAATTGTCAAAAAAAAACAAAAAAATAAACAAATATTATCTAACTATTGAAATTTTTTCTTGATTTGAATTTATGATTGTATAGTCGAAATTTAAAATGAAAATCGGAATTATTATTATTATTAGATTGCAATGTGATATATGATTGATTTGAGAGTGTATGTTCTCAATGTCAAACGCCATCTTGCAAGCCCTAAATGAACTAATCAAATGTCTGATTTGGAAATGGGGAGGAAGAGAGATGGTTGAATGGAGGATATACAAGTTGTTACCAATAATATTGGCAATATGAATAAAAATGTATTTTGAAAATAAAAGTAAAAAATAAAAATATAATTTCTATTTTGGACATTTTTTAAAAGCAGGAGGAATGGTCAGACTTTTATCTTAAAGCATATATATATATAAAGGCAAGTGAATTCAAATCCCAAAGATGGTATAATATCATGCAGTTTACAAACTGTATATATATATGTATCTAATATAAAAAAAGTATTTCTTTAGATTAACAAAGCAAATACCATTGTTTTTTAAATTTCCAGAATATCATTAGAATTTGACAAGTTTAGGGTGAATAGATATTGAATACTGGCAAAGAGAGAGATAAATATGAAATTTCAGTATTTTTTTATATATTTATTTTCTCAAAAAGAAACGATAATTATGGTTGGAATAATAAAGCCTTCCATGTTCTTATTCTTTCCTTTTTCTTTCACTTTCTCTTAAAAATATCTAACCTTCATCATTTTTTGCTTTTCTTATTCCATTCCGATTAAGTGCAAAAAGAAAAAGGAGGTGAGAAAGAAGCATTAAATTCCATCCCACTTCCCAACCCCTCTCATCACCCACCAATGGAATATCAGTTTAAATTAAGTCACGTTCTGAGTCTTTGAGCCATGGCGCTAATGTCGACACATAACAACGCCAGACCCATACTTCTTCTTCTCTAAAACACCTCCTACTCCTTCCCATCCCTTCCTTACACAACCATGTCTCTACCAACACTCTGCAAAAAAACATTGCCATCAGTAAAACACCTTCATATTATGCTTATGACAAATTTATTACAAGCATAATTTTATCAGTAAAATTATTTGACATATTTAATTGACACATACCTAAGAAAATATTATCTTATCTTATTATACTAACAAAAATTGTATATATATACATATATATATTTGTATATTTTAGAGACATTAAACCGCTTAAAGGAGTTTTTTGAAATTCACCCCATATATAATATTTATAAAGAAAAATCGATCTGTTTTGGTTTCAGCCCCGAGAAAAACTCAACTTTATTAGTTTTTTCTTAATTTAAAATAGTAAATTTAAATGATGGTACAAATTAGGTCATCCATATTGAAATTTACCTATTGTCATTCTTTTTTAATTGTATTAATATTTTTTTATATTTAAAATACATTAAATTTTTTTATTTATTTTCGAAATAAAATTAAGAATATTTATTTTAATAATATTTTAGAATTACAAAATATATTTATTTATTCCCACTCCAAAAAAAATATTCATGAAGTTAGCAACATATAATTATAAAGGAAGGAATTTCCTGATATAATAATATTAATTAAATTATATTATAATAATTAAAATGTTTTTTAGGTTAAATTATAAATAAAATAAATAATATTTGATTATTATAAATAAAAAGAAAAAAATATAACCTCCTTTCTTAATCTCCCTTTCTTAATTAAAATATAGACAAGTACAGGATTTATATTATTATCAGTAGTAATCTTTGTGGTCGAAACAGTCTATAAGCTATTGCTACTTTGAAAAATATAAAAGTCAAGCCAACATATAACAACAACAACAACATATAACAACATCTTATATACTAGTATAATATAGGATCAAATATTTTTTTATCAAGTAAATTTGAATATATTTTTCATCTTGAAATTAAAATCAAGTTATTTTAATTAATAGTTAGTACCATTTTAGGAAACTAATCTTTGATGGGTCATTTTTAGAAAACCTATTTAACAATTGTAATAAATAACTAAAAAAATTGTAAAATTTTTAGCTTTACAATTTATATATAATATACTGCAAACTCAAAATTAAATAATATAATAATATTACATTCTAATATGGAATTAATTTTTGATAAACAAACAAACAAATTTATTAACATTGATAATTTTTAATGGTAGATCAAATTCTTGGCCTCAAAAGTGAATAATATTAATTAAAATTTTTACAACACCACAACCATTGATTTATATATAAATAAAAAGATATTTAGGTTCTGTAATCACGAAGGATAATAATATTCGAGAAAAGAATTTAAATCGAGGTTGTAATCGGGTAACGCCTATTATCATGCTGTAAAAGGGCTTATCTCGTCAAAATTATTATTAAAGAGGACCAAATTTAAAATATAATAATAGAATTCTTCTTATGGGACAAAGAAGGATGAGGTATAATGTAAATAAGATCATAACAGAGTGATTTTTCTATTCAAAAATATCCCTAGTAAGTGAATATAAACATAATTGATGTCGTCGATATAAAGATACATATATAGTAAATGTCTCAAATTAATATAATTGCAATAATTTAATTTATAATTAATTAAATTTAATTTAAATATAATATATAATATATATATATATAATACATATGAAGACCTTAGAGCGAAACAATGGTAAGCCACTTTTGTAGAAAATTGTTTTATTCTTAATTATATATATCTAAGAAATAATAGTTGCTGACTTTTTCCCTTTACTGATATTACATATTGAGCAAATTTGAAATACATGCAGTAAACCCAATGTTTTCTATCTTTTCTCTAAACTTTAAACTGCAATATCTCAACATTTTGATTTTGTGGCTTACCACTGTTTCGCTCTAAGGTCTTCATATGTTAATTAATCCAATTCAAATTTACGAGATAGTCTTGTGAAGACACTCGAGAATTTTATATTAAATTTAAATTTCCTCTTTTTCACTTCTTTACGTATAAAATTTTATTTAATTATATAATTTTAGGGATAAATATTATAATATTATTTTATATAGATCATTATTATTTTTTTTATTCCATAGGCATTTACTATGTAGATATATGTTTCGTTAAAATTTAAATATTTTTTTTCTAACAATAGATGTATTATTATTATTATAATTGATAAATTCCAAAATTGGATTTAATTAAAAGTTTTGTCACTTTGGCCGTCATCAACATCCGATTCCTTTTCCTCTCTCTCTTTCTCTCTTTCTGTTCCTCTACGTCACTTCTAATTTACTCACTCATTAAAGTAATAAATTTCGTTGAATTCTAAGTTATATAATAATTCATTTCTCACATTTCATATAAACATTTTCATATAAATGGCTTCAGTGATTATTTTTTTAAAGATATATCAACGATTTTATTCTGAAGATGTGGATATATCTCTATTTAGTTTCGGAGAGAAGAGAAATTGGGAACTTTACTCGGCAAATCTACAAGTCAAATACAATGAGGATTTGCTCAATCATTAAATGATGATGAATCATCTATTTCCAAACAGGTAGGAGAAATGATTTTACAAAAAAAAATCCATATTAAAAATTGTAGATAATGTTTCTATTTTAATTTTGTTTTTCTTTCGAGTAAAAGATTTAAGTTTGATTAAGAAAGAAATGACAGGTCGGTTGGTATTTAAGACGGGCTGTTAATACAGTAACAAATTGAACATTTATCATTCAAAAAATAATATATATATATTGAGAGAGAGGGGAGAGGGAGAGAGAGGATAAGAAATATAATGTATCCACTAGACTGGTTTAGGATCAATGAAGAGCATAAAAGTCAGTTTATTGGATGTAGTAATAGAAGTGGAGTGGAATCGGACCGAAGGGTGGTTAGGGGAGAATTATTATAGTATTCGATTCGAAGGGTATATGAAAAATAATGACCGAGAAGGAAATTGCAAGTCTTTAAACATATATATATATATATATATATATATATATATGATGCATTAAAAGAGTTTGAAATCATTTTATTGAGCCCTCATCAAATTTTATTTGATATGCGTTTAAAATATCCCTACAGCCCTTCGATATACTCTACTAACAATAGATTTATTACTTTGCGTTATTGTTTATATTATTACAACAATCTCATAACAATTGTACAATAATGAAATTATATTCATTTTATTGTTGAAAATCAAAATAATTTTTTTAATTAAAACTATTAATCAATTAAAAAGAAAATTTTAATTTAGTAGAAGTAATAATCCTCAGTTGCAGAAAGAGCAATCGAAACGTTGTGTATTTTTTGTTTTTTAAGTAAAATTACAATAAAATATTAATATGTGATATTATTTACAAAATTGCCTTATAAATAAACATAACCACCAAAGTTTTAATAATTTAATATCAACAATCCTCAACATTTATCCATATAATTTTTTTACATTTAAGTATACTTAATTATTTTTACCGACCGACGATAGTAAGGGATGTATTGTTTTCACACCAAATTTCACATGTGGAGATTTTTACATATCTCCACGAATCATGCATTTTCTTAACAGAAAAAAGTATTTTTAGCATGATGTCTGTCCGTCAGTCCTTCTGTCCGTCTGTCCGTCCGTATAGATGTGTACAGCCTGAACGGCTCAACCGATTTTGATGAAATTTGGTATATTTCCTTAATGGATCAGTGGGATGAATTGATAAACTTTTGGTATAAATCCGGATACCGGAAGTGGTAGTATTAGCGATCGACGATAGGAAGGGAAGGGTTATTTTCACACCAAATTTCACATGAGGAGATTTTTTTATATATCACCACGAATCATGCACTTTGTATTGGTTTTATCCTCGGGAAAATCATATTTATTAGTTTTTTCTTGATTTAAAATTATATGACGTAATCCAGCCATTCATGACGTCACACATATTATAAATAAAATAAAATTAAAAATGTTTATATTTATTATTTATGTATCCATATCTGTTTTTTATTACATTAATAGATATATTAAAATTATTTGAAATTGTTTCTGTAGCTGGAAATTAATTTACTTCAAACCGTAGGTCGGTTCGGACGTGGCCACAGGTCAACTTATTATTTTTAATTTTATAGATTTATTTGAATGTTAGAAATAAAATTAGTTTATTAAAAGTTCAAAATATTTTATTTATACAATTAAATATATAATATATAATGTGTATAAAGTACCTGGAACACCGAGCTATCGCTCGACCTTTTAAATAAGTTGACCTGTGGCCAGGTCCGAACCGACCGACGGTTTGAAGTAAATTAATTTCCAGCTACAGAAACAATTTCAAATAATTTTAATATATCTATTAATGTAATAAAAAACAGATATGGATAAAACATAAATATTTTTAATTTTATTTTATTTATAATATATAGCTGAAGTAGCCGGCGTTACCCGAGGCTGTGACGTCATGAAGGGCTGGGTGACGTCATATAATTTTAAATTAAGAAAAACATAATGAAGATGATTTTTCCCGAGGATAAAACCAATACATTCGTGGTGATATGTAAAAAAATCTCCTTATGTGAAATTTGGTGCGAAAATAACCCTTCCCTTCTTATCGTCGATCGCTAATACTTCCACTTCCGGTTTCCGGATTTGTACCAAAAGTTGATCCATTCATCCCACTGATGCATTAAGTAAAGATACCAAATTTCATCAAAATCGGTTGAGCCGTTCAGGCTGTACACATTTATACGGACAGACGGAAGGACGGACGGACGCACGGACAGACATCATGCTAAAAATACTTTTTTCTGTTAAGAAAATGCATGTTTCGTGGTGATATGTAAAAAAATCTCCTTATGTGAAATTTGGTGTGAAAATAACCCTTCCCTTCCTATCGTCGATCGCTAATACTACCACTTCCGGTTTCCGGATTTGCACCAAAAGTTGATCAATTCATCCCACTGATGCATTAAGTAAATATACCAAATTTCATCAAAATCGGTTGAGCCGTTCAGGCTGTACACATCTATACGGACGGACGGACGGACCACTTCCGGTTTCCGGATTTGCACCAAAAGTTGATCAATTTATCCCACTGATGCATTAAGTAAATATACCAAATTTCATCAAAATCGGTTGAGCCGTTCAGGCTGTACACATCTATACGGACGGACGGACGGACGGACGGACGGACGGACGGATCACTTCCGCTTTCCGGATTTGCACCAAAAGTTGATCAATTCATCCCACTGATGCATTAAGTAAATATACCAAATTTCATCAAAATCGGTTGAGCCGTTCAGGCTGTACACATCTATACGGACGGACGGACAGACATCATGCTAAAAATACTTTTTTCTGTTAAGAAAATGCATGATTCGTGGAGATATGTAAAACTTCCACATGTGAAATTTGGTGTGAAAACAATACCTCCCTTACTATCGTCGGTCGGTAAAAATATTGATAATAAATCTTTAATTATTTATTACAATTAATAAATGTTACATCATTTCATTAATCTGATTAAAATGAATAGAACTAGGGGTCCTTAACAATAATAAATAATAATAATAAATAATAAATAATATTTTAATGAAAAAATATTAAAAATTATAAAACTATCTAAAAATTAATTAATTAAAAAAACAATGAATAAATAAATATAAATTAGTAATTTAATAAATGCAAAAATAGATAAAAACAAAATTAACTAATAAAAATTTATAAGAATTTACAAAAAATTAAAAACAAAACATTAAAAAATTATTTTTAAAATATCATAAAATAATTGCAAGACAAGTAAATTTTTTTTTCATTTGTCACGTTATATAAATTTAAATTAAGAAAAAACTAATTAAGATGGTTCTTCTCCAGACTGAAAAAATACAGATCGGTTTGTCTTTATAACTATTATCTATGTTGGGAATTTCCTTTGAGTGGTTAATTAATAAATTAATTCTAAAATATACAAATATATATGTATATACATATATATATTATCATTACTATCAGATTTATATATATATAAGTATATAATTTTTGCTAGTTTAATAAGATAAGATATATTTTTAATATATTCCATATATGTAAGCATAATACTTATTTTTAATTTTTATTATTTCTTACTGTCATTTGATTAATATACACGTGGTCACCTTCACGTGTTTGCCTTTTCCCTTTCCTTGCATGGATCCTTGTTCGTCTCTCCTCATTTCACCCTTCAACCCCGTCTCTCGTCCCTTCAGAATGAGAGAGAGAGAGAAAGAGAGTGCCGCAACCAAGAAGACGACGTTTGCATTAATCATTGGGGATGTGCTACCCCTAACCTCCACTACTCCCTTCCCCCTTCCACTCTCCGGACGATAACAACCCCGACAACGAAGACGACGACGGCAAAAAGTCATTATACCAGGGTGTCTCGCATCTTGTAGGTCCTTAACAACCAACCCATAGAGTAGTAGGGACCAAGAAGTGAGAGGTGGAAAGATGAGGGAGGAGGGAAGATATAAATTCTTCCTAACTCAGAAAAAAACATTTAACCTAATGAACCATTTGATTTGCACGACATTTCGATTTTTTTCTAATGACAACAATTTAATTTTCTCATGAGTAATAATAAAACAGTAATGGCAAACTAAAATAAGGTAAATGTACCAGTGGTGGACCATGTTAAGAGAAATTTTCATTAAAAAACACTATTATTCTGTAATAAAAGTGAGAATAACAACAAAACAAGTGCTAACATATTGTACAACTATTTTTAATTATCACTACAACACAAACATTCGGTAAATTTATATTTATATATTTTTTATTAATTTTTTTCAAAACGTATTTTTTGTTCTAGTAGTGGGCCATCTGAAAATCGAATGTTTCAGTAGTGGATCACTTTTTGATCCAGTAATGGACCATCATCCTAAAATGGGTTTAAAATAAATAAATGAAATAAAATGCACTAAGGATTGGTTTTATTAATATTTTTTATAATTTCTTATAATTTTTTTAATTTATTTTAATTATTCTTTATATTTATAGTTTATTCAGTGGCGTACCTAGAACTTTTACCGCCCGGGGCGATATCCAGTTTGCCGCCCTTTCTATTATAAGTCAATCAAAAATAGTGGTTTTTATAAATTAATACACATAAATAAATTATTAAGTTATTTAATCAATATTAATTAATACACAGAGTAAATTTTTTTACACATATTTATATGCACTCGTAAACACATTTATATAATATTTACTCTTCTAGCTTTCAAACTATAAAAATCGTGTATAATGCTGTCAAAATTTATATTATTTGTAATTTCTTGTTCTATTGACAATATTGCAAGATTTTGTAGTCTTAATTGCCGAACAAAATCTTAAAGATGCGTTTACGAATTCAACGGATTTTAATGAATACAATAAAATAAAATTATTATCCTGTTCTTGGAATTAGAATTCAAAATTTACACTAATATGCATTTATATACACCGAGGAATAATATTCGAAATCATATAGTTGATCATAATTTATATAAATCAAATAGTAAACTTATAATAATCATAATAATCAAGAAAGAAAAAAAAATAAATATGAAATGAATAAGTTGCTTTTTACAACTATAACTAAATATAAAAAATGCCGCCCCAAGATAAGTGCCGCCCGGTGTGGACAGCACCCACCGCCCCCCTTAGGTACGCCACTGTGTTTATTTCTATATATTTACAATTTTTATCCATTTAAACGCACGGTTTTTAAACAAGAAAGAAGGTCAGTTAATGCAATCGAAAAGAGAAGGATAATGACATTAATATAATTTAAAAAATATATTGGAAATTTTAGTAATATTAATTTAATATAATTATAATTATTCATACTAATATAATAATAAAGTACCGGGACCCCGAGCCTCGGCTCGGTACTTAAGTTAAAAAAAATGATTCATTATTATTGGGTTTGGCTGGTAATATTAATACCTGGGATACCGAGCTGTCGCTCGAAAAAATGTTTAGACATTATTATAGACATTTTCATTCTGTAAATTAAATAATTTTATTTCATTTAAATAAATATCTATTTTTAAATAATTTTTCTCTCTACATTATTTATCTAATTCTGACAATATATTAAGATCACACCGGGACCCCGAGCCTCGGCTAGGTAATTAAGTTAAAAAAAAAAAATTCATTATTATATTGGGTTTGGCTGGTAATATTAATACTTGGGACACCGAGCTGATATACAATTCTTTAATTATTTATTACAATTATTAAATGTTGCATCATTGCATCAATCTGATTAAAATGAATGGAACTTGGGGTCCTCAATAATACATAAATATGTATTATTAGATATGTTTCTAAGTGCATGAATATTTTTTTTTTATTGGAAGAATGATAAATATATATCGTAATTTATAATTATAAAATATTATTAAAATATATATATAAAGGCGGGAGTCAAATTTCAATATGAGTGTCATTTGTCCATATATAAATTAATAATAAATAATATTAATAAATATTAAATTTAATAAAAGAACAATGAATAAATAAATATAAAATAGTAATTTATTAAAAAATAATAGATAAAAAAAAAAAAAAAAATTATTTTCCGCCGGTTTCGATCCTGCGAAGTTGACTCGTCAAAACAGTGCCTTTACCCACTTGTCTCAGATATTTAGATAATCTTTTTACCATCTTCCGACACCAAATACCAAACCATTTTTTATTTTGTTGTTATTTTTTTTTTTGAGAGAGATTAATATATATTTTATTAAAAATAAATATTTTTAATTTTATTTCGAAATTAAATAATAAATTTTAAAATATTTTAAATATAAAAAAAATATTAATACAATATCCTTTAAAAAAAGGCGGGAGTATGACGTCACCCATATATAATTTTTAATTAAGAAATAAATAATGAAGCTGTATGTTTCAAGAGATATGATCAATAAAACTTAATTTTTCTTTATTAATACTATATCTAGTGTGAATTTGAAAAAAATCGTTTTTGAGAACCAATATATATAGAAATATAGATATATACAATTTTAGCTAGCATAATAAGATAAGATATAATTTATTAAATTTATTATTATCAGTAATAAGATGAATAAATATAATAAATTGTTGTTGATTTAATTTCATAAAATATAATTATAAATTTAATAATGTTTATAAATTGGGAATTAACATATTTACACAATTTATTAACAGCAAAAAAATTTAGTTATCTAAAGGAATCTGATGAAAATATAATTTAAGTTATAAAGATTTAGCGATTAGCCATGTTTATATCCCAGTATTTGGGCACGTGGTCCACTACTGAATAAAATTGTTCTAGACAATTAAAACAAAAAAATTTAGCATACATCACATTTATCTTAATAAAAAAAAACGATTTTAGTAAAAAAAAATTTTAAACGTATTTTTAGTAATGGGCCAACCCGGTCCACTTCTAAAAAAATGAGATATTTGTTTTAGTAAATGACCACCCCCTTAATAATTTATAATCATCACATGAATTAAATATTTCAAACTGATTAATTTAATTTTTAGTGTCAACTATTGAATTTAATTTTTGGATTGCAATTATTATTAAATAAAGCATAATATATTGAAAATAAAGTGAAGCATATCCTTAACGTTTTGCATAAGAAACGAACCTTAAAATGCAAGAACGCTTGCCTCGTGTTTTAAAAAATTCATAATTATAATATAAATGCAGCGATTGGTCTCTGTTTCATTGTTAAGCAATCCGAAAAAGGCTCTTCTTGATATTTATCGATATCTCAATTTTAATTTGAAATTAAAAAGCTTATTTTGATCAAAAATCTATCAATCGTCCATTACTGGTACAGTGGTCCACGACTGGTACATTTACCTTAATAGATTATTATACTTACTAATTTAAAATTGATGTATATAAAGTAAAATTGAGTATTGTAAATTACTATACTAATAATACTATTATCAATCTCTATTGTGTAAGTAATAATAACTAAGTTTCTTGTAAATTGGATGCTTCGTGTGTCGTTAATTGAATGGAGGTTGTCTGTCGTCCAAGGCAGAGAGATTTTAAGTGGCTATTATTTGTCAATTATCACTTGGACCGGAGAAAATGATGGCAGGGGAAATTTGGTACGTTGACAGCTTCATTAGATCTACTGGACCATATTCGATTATTTCAAGAGTTCCCCCTTTCACCTTCTCGACCTCTCTCTTTCTCCTTAAGGTCCTGAGAGTCTTCAGCGAACAAATTGGATAGATATCAAATGAGACTACTTCTAATACATTTTTCATCAACATTCAAAATAAAAAGAGTATCGAGTTAAGTATAATTAATAACAAAAAATATTTAAGAATATTTATACAAATCTTTTAATATAAAATAATAATAAGTAAAACAAAAGTTTTTTGATCACTCTTTAGATTTTTAAAATTTTATTATTATATAAATGGAATCTAATATTTTTTGACTAAAAACTTTTTACTTGTTTTTTGTTTTTAAAAAGTATACAAACTATGTTTTTTTAGAATAAATGAAATAATAACATATATACATTTCAAGTGTTTTTCATTAAAAAATTTTTGATATTCAGAATATATATATAAACATTTACGATCTTGATGTCCCCCCTTAAGAAAAACTTCTGGGCCTGTCCTTTTATATATATATTGGCTTTTTATTTTTTCTCTTAGCCGCCCCTGCATTATACCAACAAGCAAACACCCCCATCTACCAGTTTTTTAATTTATTTTTGACACCCTGTAGGGAGTCGGAGGAAAGAGAAAAGCGAGAGAGTGTATGGTAGCATTTAACAACCATAAAATAAGCAATCGGGGAGAAAATTGCCTCACGTAGTTTGTGCAGTCATACTCATACTTTCTGCCATGCAGAGTGGAGAAGTAGGAAGGAAATGGCTCTGCAGACTTAACTCCCTCTCTCTTCTTCTTTCTCCTTTACTTTTGCACACATAAACACACACGCACACTTTTTCTACTTATATATATATATAAGATAAAGTGAAATACGTGATCAAGTAATATTTGTATAAATATAAATCATAAATTATCTATCTATAATAATAGTAAACATTATTTTTAAATAAACTGAAAAAACAAAGATTAGCTTAGTTTTATGTTTCTTTTATTTTTTTATTATAGAAAATTTTTGAATTTTCAAATATTTAGGAAATAAGAAAAAAAAAATCTCTGTCTTTTGTAAGTCCTACGCAAGGACAACGCCTATCAAGTAGGTTATATCAACTAGGTGTCCTATGATCAATAGAACGAGTCTTATCAACTATTACCTTGATTTTCTTGATCGGAGGCGCTACATTTTATCAAGTAGCTATTCCCCAATGTTGATCCCGTAGGCTGGGTTGACTCCGTCCCATATACCCCAGCTAGAGAAATTTCCTTGCCATGGACCAAGTGAATGTGAGACAGCGACGCTAGCCTCTCACCATGTGGCGCCTTATAAATAAGAAAATATAATCTACCTATAAAATTATTTTTTTTAATTTTCCATAAAGTCACTCAAAAATTATTTATTTTTGTTTTTTATTTTAAATTTTTAATGTTATTTGTAATAATTTTTTGGTGAATAAATGGCCAATATGTATGTTTGTATGTAAATAGAGTGACGGTGGCTGGTACTGCTGCTGCTGCGGTAATTCTGTAGAAGGGGTGGCAGAATGTCGCAGCACCTTGGGACATGTTTGCTTGCCCTCGTCCTCGCTCTTTTCCTCCCTCTCTCACCCTCACCCCTCCCCTTCTTTCACTCCTTTGCCACCCTCCACTAACCTCCATCTAGGTTATAAACGTCAACCGGGCTTGCTAGTAAACTTGTGTGAGTTACATCTTACGTCCGAACAAATTTTTACTTCATCCCCCAACTCTCCTTGAAGGCAGGCACAAAATACACCCTCTCTCCTTCCCTTCCACTCACTTTCCTCTTCACCCTCTCACCGTTCCATACATACACACATTCACTAACCACCCACCCTTACCCTCTCTCGTCACGTTCCACCTTAAGCTCCCAGGATTCACATTTGGTTCTTTCCCAACACGAGAAAACGAACCAAAAAAAAAACAAAAAAAAAAAATACCGTTCACTTCATCTCTTTATTTTCTATAAAAAATTACATTAAGAAGCAAAATAAACAATACTAATTATTATACATCTTAATAAAATTAATATAAATAAATAATTAATTAAATTAATTATATTTAAAAATTTACAAAAAATTGTTGATTTTTTTCTATTAATCCAATTTAATCCAAATAGATACTAATTTTTAATTAATACATAATAATTTAAAATTAATTAATTTATATTTAAATGATTATTTAATTTAAATTTCAATAGATAATAAATAATAAGTGAATAGATATGCTTTTTATAAAATTAACTTTAATGAATTAAATAACAGAATTTGATTTTAGATAAAAATTATCTCTCATCCTGGACGATGTAGACAGGAAAATGGAAAGGGGGAAAGATTTCGTTTCGTATTTCGTTTTTTTATACTAGCCTGGCAATTTTAAAAATTAAAATTTAATTTTCTTTTTATGTTTGTAACTCACTCCCACCTCCCATTCGTAAAACGTGATGTAATATTCGAGTAGATGGCGCTTCTTTTCCTTTCATGTTTTAATAAAAAAAAAAATGGTGTGGTTCCTCTTCTTCTATTTATTAATGATTTCCTTATCGTAGTTAAAGTTAAGTAAATTCGGAATGGTGTGATGAATCTATAATGATAATTAGAAATGGATTGGCGCCTGAGTGTAAAAGGGAGTGGTAAAGAAAAGATTGAAAGATGGAAATAAAATGGTAAACCAAAGTAAAAAAAAAATTAATTCAATTTCGTTTTTCAATTTTATAATAAATGTCTACTCAATTTGTAGAAATATGAAAATTCCATTAAAGAATAATAAAATTATATTAATATAGAAATTTCTTTACTTCTCGCAAGACGAAATCATTACTTAGATAATTTTATATGACAAAATTTTAATCTACATAGAAATGATTATAAAATAAAAAAACACTATCTATCTATCTCTGTAACTCTACGGAACTCGAAAGTTCTTGGCCGCAGCAACCACACCCCTGCAAGTATTCCTATTCTGAGCCACAACCTTCCAGTCCCTACCCTCTCCCATCTCTCTCACGTCCTTTCCCACATTATCCACCCACCGTGTCCTTGGTCTTCCCACTCGGTCTCCCTACCAATATATTTTTTGCCATTCTATCTTCTCCCATTCTAACTACGTGTCCTGCCCACAGTAGCCTTCTCGATTTTATAATCCTAACTAGGGTGACCCAGCCAGTAGTTGAACAAATAAAGCCAGTTTACCACGGAACCTGTTGTAAGTTCTATACTATTAGCCGTAAAACTAAGCTAATGGATTTTTAACAAAGCTTTATTATTGTAGTTATTAAAAAAAATATTAAACAGTGCTTAACTGAAAAATAAAAAGCAAAAAAAAATTCACAACATTTTTTATGATTTTATCCCAGTGGTTGAACAGACATGTCCAGTTTTTGAACGCTCGATATTCCAGTAATTGAACACCCGTTATTTCATAGTTTTTTTTTATTTTAAGTTTAGGTACACATCCAAAACGACTTAACAAATATCTAGGCCTATAGCTTGAGCACTCATAACACAATACAAGGCTGATTCACATTCCAAACATTGCTCAATGTTTAAATTATAATAATAATAATAACAATATTTATTTATTTATTTCAAACAAACACCAATCGGCAATATACACATAAGATACAAAATTAAAAATATTTTTAAAATTTTTTTATACTTTTGATACGAAATTGCTTTGGGAGTCGAGTCCCGTTACTGCATACAGATTCCTGGTTTTACTTTACTTTACTTTAGGCGAGTCCGTTTGTCTTGAAAGTGTTGCTTGGATTGCACTAACATTCAATGCTGAAGGTGAGGCATCAAAATTATGATTAATTTCGGGCTCTTTTTCAATACACTCAGACAAAAGGCCATTTGTCTGAGTTTCATTAAGACATTTGCTCCGAAGCCTTTTACAAAACTGAAACAGTTCACGGGCCTCAATATTACCCTCCCACTCCTCCCCTGCACTTTTCTAAATTCTTCAGGCCTACCCTTGGGGAAGAGGGATTCAAGGTATAAGAGGGATTGAACATTCACAGTCTGGTGATCTTCGATGGCGGGCAACGTTCACCACTGTTCAATTACTGGAATTTGTGCATTTTAACAGTGCCATTAGTTGAACAGTCAGTTTAGAGCTCTAAAAAATAAAAAATATCTATACCTTAATATCATGCTTCAAAATGTAGTCCTTTAGCTTTAATTTAAGACCAATTCGGTAAAAATATCTCTAAAAATGACTAGGATGCACGTGGATTACTTTTACTTACCGTATTTTCAGTAGACTAGTCGTGAATGCAAAAACAAGCATTTCATTTGAGAAAAAAAATAATATCTCTGAGTACTTAAGTCACGTGCAGCAGACGATAGGTGTTTCAGTTGTGACAACATATCAACTTAAAAATAAAATAAAATTTCACGTTCCAAGCATGTTTCCTCTTGAGATTTAGGAGGATTTTTGGTAATTTGTTCAACTACTGGAAGGGGTTCAACTACTGGCTGGGTCACCCTATATTGTAACCTAAAATAAAAAAAAAACACTACGAAGAATAAAATAAAAATGTTTTTTTCCACTATTTACTTAAATTCTAAAGACTATGTATAAATAATGATAAACCCTTCCTAACTATAAATATAATTTAATATTTTAATGAAAATTTTAATAGTTTGATATTCGGAATTCACTTCAGTGCATGCATGAATGTCGATTGAAATCGGAATGTTGGCCAAATGATCGGAAGAACCAATTAGATATTTGAGGGGAAGAAAAGGAAGGTTGGTTTGGATGAGGTCCAGAATGTCTGGACAATCCTTGTTGGAGTACAAATTGTTGAAAGTCTATCTATCCAAATCGATATTTGCCAAAATTATATTGCAAATGTCTATAATTAATTTCACAATTAAGATTAGCACTGTAATTGTGAAAATAAAATAATTTCATCTATATATAAATTGTATAATAAATAGCTAATAATATTGCTGTTATTATTATTATAATTATAGGATAAAATGAAATTACAAAATTGCAAGGGTTTTCTAATTTTGTACTGTAAAGTGCGGCATATGCACTTAATAGAGGTTCTTGAAGGTGAATGCGGATAAAAATCTATATACATTCTACAAGTCCTAAGCCGCCATATGATGTCGAATATCTAAAATACCAAAGTAATATAAAAAAGGTAGGTTAGATATATTGTAATGTATTTTATAGTCTACATTCAATCCTAAACAAAGTATATTGTATTGGGAATTTTTTTATATTGCTATTTCTTTTCTATTGGTTAAAAAGGCAAATGTAAAATCAAAGAATATATTATCCATATATATATCCATACATGAATTTTATTTATTGTAAGTATTTATCTATTTTATTATACCTATATTATATTTATATATTTTTTATACCTGATATAAGAAATAATTAAATATTGAAAATATGAGAAGAGAAAAGATTTAATAGAAATTGGATACAATTGTAGAATATGTTATAAATAATTAAAATAAGCTGGAGTGTCTCCACTCGACTATCTCGCAATTTGAATTGGATTAAATAACATAATATATTATATTTAAATTAAATTTAATTAATTATAAATTATAAATAATAAATATTAAACCAGCGCATGTTTGGCTTTTTATTGATGGCACCATGGCACGTGTTGGCGCGTGAGATTTGCAGTGTTAAAAAATTAATTCTGGTACTTTCAGCGATTCAATCAAGCTGAAATTCTATATATAGCAGTTTTATACAATTATTAATCATGTGAAAAATTATCAAACATATATCTTTATTTTTACGGTCACTTTAGAGGAAAAAAAATCAAAACGTTGTACGTAATGACCCTCTTCCGGTTGAGCTACATTTCTCAAAAGTTGATAGAAAACTATGAATTTTGAATAATGCTCATGTACCAAATTGCATCATTCTAGCTCAAACCGTTTTTGCGTAATCTTGCCTACATACATACATACACACACACACAGACATTTTTCTCAACCTTAGTGAAAATGATTCAGGAACCTTCAAAACGTATAAAAACATCAAAATCTCAACATCGAAAATTTTCGTGATCGCAATACTATCTCTGGCGAGATAGTAAAAATAGATGAAAACAAATAAATATAAAAATATCTCATGAAATACATGTATAATATTCTAATAAAGTGTCATATATGTGTATATGCATGAGTTTGTAGAATTTGATGAATATAATAATAAAAATAAATATAATTTGAATTTATAAAAATATGTCACCAATCATCATTTCAATTCATATGATCAGTCTATTGATTTAGATCATTTTTGTTAACAATGAAATATATCGAAGAAAAAATTTAGAAATATTTGTATTAATACAATATAATAGAGTACATTTTATTATATATGACGGTGGACCAATAAGTGTAGCTCATCCCCAATGATGTCACTATCTTAAGAGAAATTTTCGATCTTGTAGTACACTTCGGCGAATTTTAAGAATATTTAAACAAGTTTCTTATTTTATAGTTTAATCATAAATCATAAACATAATTTAAATAAATTTAATTGAATTAAAATTTCAATTCAAAAAAAAGAACATTACCAAATTTTATCTGATTTCAATTTATTTTTTCCGTTAATATGAGAAAAAGCTTTTATTTATATTTAAAGTTTTTATTTATTTATTTATATGGAAAGGGAATGAATACATACAAAAGTATAATGTGTTTTACAAATGTCGTAAAAATTTTATCTGATTTTTTTGATCTCTTTATTTTGTCTTGAGTAATATTAAATATGTCTGTTTGTATGTCTAACTTGTTCGTTTAATAGCTAACATATTTAATATGATATATTTTTCTTATCTCCCTCCCTATCTCTTTTCAAAGTGGTAAAAGAAAAATGATTTTTTACGCAATTTTTTTTGGACCATAGCCTAAACTCAATATCCATTTAAAAAATAAATTCTTTTCTTTTTTTTATAGTAGTTTCACTATAATAAAATATATAAAAAAATGACTATTTTTACCCATTAAATTAGTAGTAAAAGTGTAGATATTATTGTTATTCTTTGATATTTGCAACTTAAACAAGCAAATTAAATAAAAAAAATTTTAACAGAAAATGAACAAATAAAAAATTGAGATATATATACTATTAAGTATCATTTATTAATTACATATTAATTTATATGTACAAAAAGTAAATTGTGCTAGATTAATATTTTTTACGTTTCATCTTTATTCGCGAATATTATAAATCTGATCTAGATATTATATAAAGTATCTATATAATTAACCGACTACGCAAATCCTAAACTCCTTCTAAACGGCTTCATGGATTTTGGTCGGGTATCATTAGAACCGTCATGACCCAAGGTTAAGGTATAAGGTTGAAAATTTCAAAAAAGTTGATCCGTTACAAAGTTATGGGCATAAAACCAACCCAAATGAACAACGCTCTATGTGGCGCCTCTGGTGGCTAAGTTAAGAAGTTGACACTCAAACTAAAATTATTATTAATTAATAATTATTGAATTGCTATTTTCTTTATACACATATTTTATAGAATTATTTATTTCTTGACATATTTTTTACTTTGTATTCCATTCCTACTAAAAATTAGTAGTAAAAATTTATAGCGTAGCTCATTTTATTTAATTTTATTAAATATTTTTTTTAACTAATATGTGTCGTATGATGATATAAATTAAACATTGGTTTATTAAACTTATTCATTTTTCTGAGGACATCTATACAAAAACTTCCATAAAATAAAAGAATGTGTTGTTATTATTATTAATAATAAGATATATAAACAATTTAAAAGTCGAAAAAAGAAGATATGCTACTCAAAAGTGAGTTATATGCACTGAACCCCGACGTGGGTATGAATATTTTAATATACTGATTGATACAAATGAATTAAAATCTTTTGCATACAGACATTCAATAAAATACTACCTATTAAATAATAATTTAAACATGCTTCACTTATCTTTTCTTTGTATCTTTGTTTGATATTTTTTATTAAAAAGAATTTGAAATAAATTGGATGTTTTAATACATGTTTATTCATTACTATATCTGTGCGAAATCTTCGCATTGGCCAGCTTGTATTTATTATATTTATTACTAATATTTTAATAATATTTTTATATTAATTTCTAGAATTAATAATTAAAATATACTTAATAGTAGTTCTTGTAATTCTATTTTATTAATTAAGTTTTCTAGATGATTTAATTTATGATGATAATGATAATGATCGAGTCTGAGATGATACAATCATTTTCTTATGTAACTCGTCTCATTTCTTCGCTCATTCATCCCATCCCACTTTCCCACCTTATCCTAACTTCCCTATCACCCCATACAAGATGTCATTTTGAAACTATTTCAAAGGACAATTTAAACTCAGAATTAATTATCCTCTTTAAGAGAATGATGCGATTTTAGTTGGGAAATAATTTTAGGTTTGTGCGTTAACAGAGTAAGAGAGCGGGAGAGGGAGATGAGGGGAGGAGGTGAGGGGAACGCCTACATTTCTCTCCTTCCACATCCCACACTCATCCCCAGGGGACTGATTTAAGAGGGTAAAATGGAGATGGGGTTGGGGGTAGGGTGCGCTATACTCTTTAGGAAACAGCAGCAGAGCGCACTTTCAAAACACTGGCTGGCATCTTAACTTCGAATTCCTAGTTCTCTCTCCTTCTCTCGACAATTTAATTAATTTTTAATTAATTCTACGACACACAGAAGAAGAAGAGAATCAAGAAAAAAAAGGAATGGGGAAATAAAATATATTTAAAAAAAAAAAAATAATTTAACGAACGTCGCTTATCTTTATTCTTTTTGTTTCTTTTGGTTGAGTGTTGCAAATTTAAAATATTTTTTTTATTAATAAGTTAAACTGGAAATTAATTTTTAAAAGAAATTTATACAGTATCACAAAAAATAAAATAATAATCAAAATAATATATATTTTACAAATTAAATTTACAGAGAATTAATTCGAAAAATTAAAAAAAACTTTAACTTGTTTACTTGTAGAGATGGATTGAATTTGCGATATAATATACCACCAAGTAACTAACTTACCCTTATTTCTAGATTTTGATTCTTTGAAGAAAATAGGAAACAATAACATTTACAGAAAGATAAATAGAAAATAGCTAGTATTAACGAGAAGAAAGTTAGTTATTTTATTTATAGATTGAGTATTAAATTAAAAAATAAAATCACCTTTTAAGCCAAGTAGCCTAATTTGAATCTATTATCTATATAGTATATTATTTCAATATTTGTTTTTATTAAAAATTTATTTTACATATTCACATTAGAAAATATTTAATAAATTCTTCTAAATGAAAAATATAAAAACGATTTTATTTGTATGAATTAAATATTTATTTATTTATTTGTTTAATTATCAAATAAACTACGACCGGAGCGGTATTAACAATTTAGTTTCATGTTTTAGATATTTGATAATTTATTTTTAAAAAAATTAATCTCATTTTTTAATTTTATAATTAAATTATACATACTACCAAATATATATACTTGAAAAGCATATGGCGGGTGGGGGTTAAATGTCCAATATATATATATATATATATAATAGTATACGTACGTATCTATTGGACTCAAAACCAGGCAGCAGTAACATGGAAAAGCGTTTATCGTAACCTCCGCTTGTCCTTATTGCCATTACTCCTCCTCGAGACGTACACGCGCACCAGAGAGAGAGGGTGGTTGGGCCAAGGACAAGGAGGGTTGGTAGCAAAGAGGACCAAATTGTACAGGGCCAAACAGAGACGACAAGAGAGCGAGAAAAAAAAATTGTGTAAAAGCACATAAACTTTCAATAGTGAAAAAACAGAATCCACCCCCTTCATCATACCCCTCGAAAACATCATCCTTTTGGTTAATTAATTTTGGATTATAATTAAGTCATAAAAGCATCCATCCAAAAAGGGCTTTCATGACTACTTACACTATATTTCGTAATATTGAAGTTTTTTTTTTCATTTGACTCTTCATATTAACAACTAATATCCAGAACAAAAAAGCAAATATGAGTTAAAACAAACCAATGGATATATTAGAAAAAATATTATAAACTGTAATATTCAAATAAAATTCAATAAAAAAAAATAATAATACTATAATAATAAAATAAATTCCTAAATAAAAAAAATTACTATTAAAGAAAATTAAATAATAATAAAAATATTTCTACTCTAAAATTTAATTTTTTTAAGATCCAGGATGAAAATTATCTTTTTGTAAAATCTTTTCATCTTTTTCGAATAATTTTTGGCTGATAAGGTAATTTGTTTCAAAATAAATTAATAAATTTAAATGTAAAAATATTTTATTATTTTATTTAAATTCCAAATAATTATCTTAATTATTTTACCAAGACGAGCGTATAAGCGCATAAATATTGTGAGAATTTATTGAAAATTTTGAAGTTTCTTCATTTTTGGATTTTCAAGTTTTTAACCCCTTGAATGAATCTGAGATGAGTAAATAATTATTATTTGTTTTTTAATTCAATTTTTTTATTTTTAATTTAGTAATCTAATTTGCTTTTTCTTTTATTTCAGGATGCAACCATCCACGCTTTTGTTGTTGATTCCACTTCTTTTCCCCCCGCTTCATCTCAGATATACATAAGGTAAACGTACCACTAGTGACCAGTAATTGACAATTTTATAGATTTTCGATCAAAATAAGCTTTTTAATTTCAAATTAAGTTCGAGATATCGATAAATATCAAAAGAGCCTCTTCTGGATTGCTTAACAATGAAACAAGAGACCAATCGCTGCATTTAATTATAGATATGAATTTTTTAAAACACGAGTTAAGCGTTATTGCATTTTAAGGTTAGTTTCTTATGCAAAACTTTAAGGATAGGCTTCAATTCATTTTCAATACATTATGTTTTATTTACAAATAATAATTTCAAACCAAAAGTTCAATTCAATAGTTGATACTACAATAAATTTGAAATATTTTCTTATTATTACATTAACAATCAAGGAGTGGTCCATTTTTAAAACAAATATCACATATTTTTTAGAAATTGACCGGGGTAGTCAATTACTTAAATATTCGTATTAATATAATAATAAATATCTTTTATTAAATTTATGAATTATTAAATAAGAATAATTAGTAAAGATTAAAAAATAAGCAGCTTAAAATGGCAAAGGAAAAAGAAATGAAGGAAAAAGTTGGATAGAGCGAAAGAAATTAAAGAGAGAAAAGTCAGTTTATAAGGAACGAGTTAATAGTTCTGAATATTGTGATTCAGTTTTAAAATATCACACAAATGAAACTAATTGTCTTAAAGTCAGTGATGAGGATCAGAAAGCTCTAAAATTCAATGGTTGCATGTTCGAAAAAGATAAACAAATACGTGGTATTTTTTTATATGGGAGATTACTTTCCCGATAAAATCATACAATTTATTGAAGAAGAAGCCACGATTTCATCTATGGAGAATACAGGAGATTTATGGAAATATCCAAAACCTCCTGACATCCTTGATTAAAATTGGAATAGCGTAGTAGACCCCTCGAGCAATTAGCAAAACAAGAAATGTTAACTAATTCCCAATATGAACTGTAAATATAAAGAAGAATTAAAATAAATTATAAGAAATTATATAAAAAATATTAATAAAACCAATCCTTAGTGCATTTTATTCCATTTATTTATTTTAAACCCCTTTTAGGTTGATGTTCAATTACTGGATCAAAATATGGTCAATTATTATAACAAAAAATAGGTTAGAAAAAATTTTAAAAAAATATTTAAATATACATTAACCGAATATTTGTGTTATAGTGATAATCAAAAATAGTTATACAATATGTTAGCACTTGTTTTGATGTTATTCTCCCTTTTATTACAGAATAATAGTGTTTTTTTATGAAAATTCATCTTAAGGCGGACAACTACTGTTTTGTTTACCCTATATGAAGTGACAATAAATTGCACTGAAAGTAAGTTTATATTCTTCTTTATTTACTTAAAAAAAATATATTAATAAATTAATAGTTTTGAATTCAATTAATATTCATAATGTAACATGAACATTAAAAATTTTCAATAAGACATATTATTGTTAACTAACCCTTATCAATTTTAACTTTATATATCAATAAATAGAGGTAATTACATTTCTAGTTCTGTAATCCTCTTCATTCCCTCTATTAAATGTTTCGATAACATCCTGAATCTAATCTCGAGTTCTAAAATCTTCAACCATGCCTAAGTATAATAAATTTAGCAACTACTCTTATCAATTGTTTGTCAGTGGAATGTATAATCCAATTAAAATTCAAAGGGTATTTAAGATTTTTTTAAAAAAAACTCATCTTTTATACTACAATTCAAAAAATGTAAAAAAAAAATTTTCAAATTCAAAAAAAAGTCTAAGTATATTCTTTTACTAATCGATAATGTTGACGTTATTAATATTAGAAATCTCTTTATTTTTTTCATATCATTTACTAAATTTCATTGAAAACGATTAAATATTTAATCCACATCCAAGATTCTTTTGCCTATGTATATATTTAATTTAAATCTAATTCGTTTGGTTTAAATTTTTTTTTTTGTTTATGTCTACTATGGATGTATCCTAATTAAGTAAATAAAATAAATAGTTTGTTTGTGAAGATGGGAAGAGAAAGGGAGAGGATATTTTTATTTTGTTACTCAATGACAATTCCTCCTTTATTTAACAAACAACCTAATTAATCTATTGCTAGTGTTGTTGTTGTTGTTGTTGTTGTTCTGTTTGAATTGAGACAGAAAAAATTTTAGAAAAAAACAACAACAATTTTGTATATCCTGACAAAACGTGAGTTATTTTTATTTTGGATATAATACATAAATATATATACATATATGTATATAATATACATATATATGTAAGGGGGATGGAATAAATGTGTGACTGATGACGTTTAGAGGACCCACTCTTTATATTTGCATGGAACTGACGATGGCGGTCCCTTTAAGGGCTCTTTTAAAATTGAAAAATAAATAGATCCAGTGATATCCATTTTTTATTAATTCTCATTCATTCACAAATTTCTATCTATTGAAACAACTTTTATTATCGAACCAATTGAAATCATTCAATTTTCATTCATTCAACCACTTTCTATTCAATCCTTATCTAAACCACTCTCTTTCACTCTCTCTCCCTCCCTATTGCGATTTCATTAAATAAAATACTAATAAATAAACAAAATATATAAAATATTTTTAAACAATCTAAATAAAATTTACATATTGATAAATCTATATTTAAAAAAAAAATGTTTTACAAGATTTTAAAAAATAATTATCTATTAAAATCATATTATCTTATCTTATTTATTTTAAATAAATAATTACAAATAATTATTTATATTTTTCACAAAGTCTAAATATTTGTCCAAATAAAAAGAGTATTTATCGATTTCTCAAAGTTCATTGGTGATGTAAATTATTCTTAATACTACAAAAAACAATAATATAGGAAATACATGTTAGATTTTTACTATACACCTATATTCTTTATTGATATTGAATATATATAAGCTATAAATCCAATATAGTAATATTATTTATTATTAGTAATTATAAAAATATTTAATACAATTGGTGAATTTTGTATTCTACTTTGGTTGAGATGCAGCAACCTGGAAAGTAAATTCGATACCTCTTTCTTACTCTTTATCTTATCTTATTATGCTAGCTAAAATTGTATATATATTTCTATATATATATAACCATTGGTTCTCAAAAACCGCTCTAACGATTTTTTTCAAATTTACACTAGATATAGTATTTATAAAGAAAAATTGAGTTTTATTGATCACATCTCTTGAAACTTACAGCTTCATTATTAATTTCTTAATTGAAAATTATATATGGGTGTGACGTCATCAATTTTACTTCAATTAATATTTTTTTTATATTTAAAATATTTTAAAATAAAATAAATTTCGAAATAAAATTAAAAATATTTATTTTTAATAATATATATATATATATATATATATTTATTAATCTTAATTAATTAATTATTAACAAAAAAATACGGTTGGTTGATTCCCGCTTTTTTTTAAATGAATTGTATTAACATTTTTTTATATATTTAAAATATTTTAAAATTCATTATTTAATTTCAAAATAAAATTAAAAATATTTATTTTTAATAAAATATATATATATATTTATTAATCACTCTCAAAAAAAACAAAAACAAAAACAAAAAAAACATATAATTCTTGCAAAGAGATTAAAAATGTCATTTTATAGAAAGAAATATAGATATATACAATTTTAGCTAGCATAATAAGATAAGATATATTAGTCTATTGGGTAAAGGCACTGTTTTGAATAGTCAACTTAGCAGGATCGAAACCGGCGGAAAAAATTTTTTTTTTTTTTTTATCTATTATTTTATATTTATTTATTCATTGTTCTTTGATTAAATTTAATTTCTTTTATTTTATTTTATTAATTAAAATGATGCAACATTTAATAATTGTAATATTGTAATAAATTTTATTTTTTTTATTTTATTAATTACTTATTAGTCATTAACTAATAATTTAATATTAATTCAAAATTTTATAAATTTTTATTATTTAATTTTGCTTTTGTTTATATATATATTTTAATTAACTTATCTTATCTTTTAATTTATATATGGACAAATGACACTCATATTGAAATTTGACTCCCGCCTTTTTTTAAAAGATATTTTTTTTATATTTAAAATATTTTAAAATTTTTTATTTAATTTCGAAATAAAATTAAAAATATATATTTTAATAATATTTTATAATTATAAATTACGATATATATTTATCATTCTTCCAATAAAAAAAAAATATTCATGCACTTAGAAACATATATCTAATAATACATATTTATGTATTATTGAGGACCCCAAGTTCCATGCAATGATGCAACATTTAATAATTGTAATAAATAATTAAAGAATTGTATATCAGCTCGGTGTCCCAAGTATTAATATTACCAGCCAAACCCAATATAATAATGAATTATTTTTTTTTAACTTAATTACCTAGCCGAGGCTCGGGGTCCCGGTGTGATCTTAATATATTGTCAGAATTAGATAAATAATGTAGAGAAAAATTATTTAAAAATAGATATTTATTTAAATGAAATAAAATTATTTAATTTACAGAATGAAAATGTCTATAATAATGTCTAAACATTTTTTCGAGCGACAGCTCGGTATCCCAGGTATTAATATTACCAGCCAAACCCAATAATAATGAAGCATTTTTTTTAACTTAAGTACCGAGCCGAGGCTCGGGGTCCCGGTACTTTAACTAGAAATTAGCTGGAGTGTCTCCACTCGACTATCTCGCAATTTGAATTGGATTAAATAACATAATATATTATATTTAAATTAAATTTAATTAATTATAAATTATAAATAATAAATATTAAACCAGCGCATGTTTGGCTTTTTGTTGATGGCACCACGTCACATGTTGGCGCGTGAGAATTGCAGTGTTGAAAAATTAATTCTGGTAATTTCAGCGAATCAATCAAGCTGAAATTCTATATAGCATTTTATACAATCTTTAATCATGTGAAAAATTATCAAACATATATCTTTATTTTTACGGTCACTTTAGAGGAAAAAAAATCAAAACGTTGTAGGTAATGACCCTCTTCCGGTTGAGCTACATTTCTCAAAAGTTGATAGAAAACTACGAATTTTGAATAATGCTCATGTACCAAATTTCATCATTCTAGCTCAAACCGTTTTTGCGTAAACTTGTCTACATACACACACACACACACACACACAGACATTTTTCTCAACCTTAGTGAAAATGATTCAGGAACCTTCAAAACGTATAAAAACATCAAAATCTCAACATCGAAAATTTTCGTGATCGCAATACTATCTCTGGCGAGATAGTAAAAAGACTTACTTCTGGTATAATCTATAATTTAATGGCAAAATGACAAAAAAAAAAGGAAATTTATATTTTTTAGTTAAAGAAAAAAAATCTATTTTTTTAAATTATTTCTAAAAAATAAAAGAAATATTTTTTATTATTATTTGGAATAGCAAGAGATAATCGAAACGTAAAAAAAAATTTAAAAAAATAAAACATAAACATTTTTTAATTAATTACCTTAGATTAAAGATACCATAGCCCTTGCCAGATGTTGGGGCAGGGTCAGGTTTGTAATATTGAATTTTAAGTCCAAAGGTTTTGATTGACAAATTATGTACAGGTATATGTGAGATAAAATATGAATGGATGCGTGCAGACATAACTCCTTTTTGATTCTTTTAACAAATAAATAATTTAAAAATTAGTTTTATTTTCTTCTAATATTTCTTAATTTAATTTTTTTTATTATTATTATTTGACAATTTCAACAGAAATATTAACTCTTCAATATTAATCGATGTAATTAAAAAAAAAATCCCAGTGTTATATGATAATTTAGGGGACGTTAATGAGTGAGGATTATATCTGATGAGATGCATTAAAAGAGAGAATTATTGTTTGTACGTGAACAACAACACATAATGAATCTGTTTATTAAACAACAGTGGATTTAAAATATTATGCTGTCATTTTTTTTATGTAAAAGTAATAAAGTATACAACTTGACTTTTTTTCATTTAAATTGACAACAATGTGAATGGATGAAAAATACATCTTTCATCATTTTATTATTAAATTATTCATAATTAACGTAGAGAGTAAAAGAGAAAAGCCTAAACATCAATATTTTATTTTTAAGATGACAATAAAATAACATCATCCGAGTAAAACTTTTTATTGCTATTTATAATAATAAATATAAAATATTATATTATATATTATATACAAATTATTATTAACATAATAAAGGTAATAATTGTAAATTTAATCTTAATAATCTATTTAGATTATTAGCTTTACAAGAGTGATATCTTAAATTCAAAGACTAAATAATTTAAATGTGTTTCATGGGTTGTTTATTGAAACGAAAATGGCGAATCCATTGCAGCATACACTCCAAGTATAATATAATAGATGAACAAGAAAGTTGGAAAAAGGAATGTCTTAATTAAAGTCCTTTGAGCGTGTGAGGGCTGTTATCAACGCGATATATAGAAGAACATATATCACTCGGCTAGGCTGCCACCAAAGAAGAAAGAGGATGGAGAGGAGGAGGAGGAGAGTATGGGAAGGAGGAAGGGGCTGTAATATCTAAAGACAAATCTAGCGCAGCACCACACCATCTTAATGGCTAAGAAGAAAACGTAAGAAAATGGAAAAGAAAAAGAAATAACAAAAAAAAAAAGATAGAAATGTTATGATACAAAGATAATTTATATAAATAAAAAAAAGAGTGAGAATGAAAAGATATTGAAAAAAATACCAGATGGTAAGATATTACTTCATATCACCCGATATAATCTATCATTATACAATTTAAATAAAATTAATAATAATCTTCATAATTATATATAATATAAGTATTAACATATATCTATTTAACTTTATTATATTAGGATAAATTAAACATGGTGGGGCAACTTAACTTGTTGATTTAGAGTTAATAAAACAGAAGTGATTAGAAAGTTATTAATTTATTTCTTTTAGACACTTATTGTACAAATTTGGATTCATTTTCAAGTAGTATTGGATAGGTGACGCCCTCCATTAGTAATGGACTGATTTGCTCAATTCTTAAAACTTTGGCAGACTCTTTCCAACAGCAACCGACAAAATATGCGCTTCTGGAGTGATGCCATTCTCAGAGAACTTCATGAGAGACCACTTCATTGTATCACTGCGTGGTGTGCTTTGTCGTTCGTAAGAATTATTGGTCCTTATCATTTTGAGGAATATAACGTTGCAGTTACAGTAAAACCAAAATTTTTTTTTCTCTCAAATCTTAATCAAAGAGATTTAATTCCAGCACGATGGGGTCACGGCTCATACGGTGGTACTAGCGATAGGGATTTTTTGGAAACACCTCCCTTGACGACTAATCTTTTTGAGAGGCAATATTCAATGACCACTGCTTTCGCCAAATTTAGCACCTTGGGTTTTTTTATAGGGCTAAGTTCATTGTGTATACCGATCCACTAAGAACTCGTGCTGAACTTAAAAACAATATTCAAGTCGTGGCCAACATTACCAGTTTTTATGTTGGAAATAGTTTGTCAAAATTTTTAGAATCGAGCAAATCAGTGCATACCTGCCGGTACAATATTTAAAACAACTTGAAAATATAATTTCCAAAGTTGTAGAATACATGTCTAAAGGAAATAAATTAATACTCGTAACTTTCTAACCAATTCTGTTTTATTAACTCTCTAAATCTAAACCAACAAGTTAAGTTGTCCCACCCTGTATATATAAAAATCAAAATATTACAATGATTTAAGAAGTAGTTTAGTCATTTTATTTTGAAATACTTATATAATTACTTCATTACTATAATTACATTTTATGATTATTTTAATTTTTGTACATGATCCCACTATCTCCCTCTCCCTTAAAGTATCTATCTCTTAAAGTAATATTCTTCTTCTAAAATGATAATGAAAGTAATATTAAATTTTATTTTTACTAAAATGTTAAATAAACATGGTATACTAATTTTATTAAAATTAATTAAAATATATATATTCAGTTCCCGGCTTGGAGATCCTAGGCACTTGCTATATGGTCCTCCTTCATCTCGAAGCTATTTTGTAAATTTAACAAATTAATTGCACTAGAACATTTAATTTTTAATCGACTTTAATGACTTAAATAAACATCAGAATAATACAGTTTCTGTTAAAATAGTTATATTATTCTATAAAATTTATCTAAAGAATCTGTCATTGGGATCCTAAGCCAAGACGTGTGAGTGTGAATGAGTGAGAAAGAGAAATCGGAAACTGAAAAGATTTACATTTAGATTATCAAAATCAAAAATTACTATGACTCACGACTAACTGTCCTGATATTGGAAACAAGACAAAAGAATATATCTATAGATAAATATACATATTAAATTTTTGAATCTGAATCAATAAATAGAAAATAATAATTAAATAAATTAACCAAACAATTATAATTATAATTATAAAACTTCTACCGATTTATAAGACAAAAAAAAATAATAAACCATAAAATTAAGATTTCAAAATAAAATATATAAATGAATAATATATAGGGTGGTCGAAAAAGTCTTTTCGTATTTTGTCCATAGATGTCGTTGGAATCGTATATCTCCAGTGCTACCAATTACATTGTCATACCATATAGTGTTGGAAAGGTGAAATTTCAAGCTTCATTTAACCTTAAAGAAAATTAAATTTGGTGAAGCTGAACAAAAGTTACAGCTTTTCAAAAATGAGTGAAAATAATGAAGAAATTCGCTATATTTTGAAATTTTTGTACAAAAAAGGGAAGAATACCACGCAAGCCGCCAATGAAATTTGTGAAGTTCACGGAGACGATGCTATATCAGTTCGTGTAGCACAACAATGGTTCGCTCGCTTTCGTTCTGGAAATTTCGATGTGAAAGATGCACCTCGTTCTGGTCGACCTATCGTTGAAAATTATCACATACATTGACATTGCCAAGGAACTAAACATTCATCATCAAACGGTTTTGAACCATTTAAAAAAGGCTGGCTACAAAAAGAAGCTTGATGTGTGGGTACCACATGATTAGAAATACGAAAAGGCTTTTTCGACTACCCTATAATATATTACAATATAATTATATAACCGATTGGATATAAATATATAAGTATATATCAATATAAATTAATGTTATAAAATAAACCAATAATAAGAAAAAAATTCTAAATTTAAAAATCCAAAAATAAAAATATAAATTTTAATTTGAAGACTAATGATTTGACTTCCAGATACTACTACTATTATTATATATGATTACTACATAAATGATAAGACCTTAATATGAAACTTCTAATTGGAAGGAGAGGGTCTCTTGATGGCTTAATGTTAAGACAACCAAAGAAATAAATTTTAAATAAATAAATGTAGATAAGGTATATATATATATATATATATATATTATATAAAATAGAATAGAATGGAATCAGAATATATATATATATTATTATTATTATTATAAATAAAATTCTAGTCTCTGGTGGTGAGATAAGTCAAGAGTAATGTGGCTGGTTGGCGTGGAAGGAGTAAGTGAGAAAGGGAGGAGAGGTTAAGGAAAAATGGGTGTGACTATGACGCAGAGGGCATATACAAATTGTCGTCTATGGTTGGCTGTTGGCTCGCTATACAAAACGAGATAAGCTACAACAACAGGCAACAAACATCCTTCATTCATTCTTAAACTAGTATTTGAATAAGAATTTCACGTTCAAAGAAAAAATACATCAACAGTAAAGATTCAATTCTATCTTATCATAATTTATTATTATATATATTACACTGTTGTAAATATAAAATAGAACTTTTTTATTCTTATAATCTTATGTTTAAGAATATCAAATATGAAATAAAATGTGAATACATATTTGTGTTTTCACAAATACTTAGATTCTTGCTTATTATAATAAATTTATTCGTAAAACATTTTATACTTTATTTTTTATTTAAATATTAATCTTGAACATTAAAAAAATAACAGGAATTAATAACTTTCATTATTTTATGAATGCGCTTTGTGGTAGATACACCATCATCAAAAGTTTCTTCGTTTTCTTATCATTTTAAATGTGGATAATATTAATAAAATATTATAAATAAACCAAAACAAATTATCAAAAAATTTCATTTTTTATACATCAGGTGTGGCCAAACTTTTAGCTTTTAGGGGCTACTTTTTCAATAAAATATAGTCTGCGGTCGACTTTAGATATGGGCAAATAATTTTAAAATTTTAGAAGATAATTAAAGAAGTCATTATATCGCCGATTTAAATTGCAAACCTCCACTTTTGGTCAAAAATTACATTTTCACACTATTAGAAAGAGAAAAACATCTTACATTGGCTATGAATAGGGTTAAATATTATTTAACATTAATAATTAATTAATTAATATTATTATTATTATTACTAAAGATATTATTACGGAATATTTAAAACAATAACTAACATACTTACTTCTGTTCTCTACCACTGACTGTCACTTCACTTTACAATCTCTCTAACACACTGATACTGATATGCGCTCTGACTATGTTCGCTAAAGAGAAAAAAAGCAATTTGAGACACAGGGCCACACAGCTACCAACTAGCGCGACAGAGCGCGTTCAGTATTACTACATTGTTTATCTTATCAGGATAAATATAAACAGTATATGTATGTTTCACAAATAATTTCAATTTCAATTTGATTGAGCGAACAAGTAGGAATTGAAATGTTGAATCTTGACACAATCGTTTTATTTCAATTGAATTTATTTTTATATATTTATCTTATATAATAATATAATTATCTATTTATTATGTAATAAATAAATATATTTTATATGTATATTATTTTTGATCAACGAATAAAAAAATTAAAATATATAATATGTTTGTAATAAAGTGCTAAAAAATTGGAAAAAATTATATATTATTGTTGTATTTTTAAAATTAGTCATATATTAATATGAAGATAACCCCTCCTGGTGTCATTACTTAAAAGCACTACTAGCTTTGAACAGCTGATCTGTCAAACGACACACGCTTTATATTTCAATGCTTCGCGATTAACAACGCAAGCAGTAAACTCTCTCACCTATATGCCCATCTGTATATATTTTCATATATAATAAATATTCTTATATTTAAAAATACAATATATCTTTTATTAACAAAACCTCTAGATCCTACAATTATTAATTATATAGTCAAATACTAAAATATAGAAAGGTTAAATCAATAATATATTTATATATGTTCTTAGATATATGAAAGATATGTTAGTTTTAATTATTATAATAATATTAATAAAAAATATTGCAAATGGAAAGGCTGATATTTTTCATTTAAATTTATAACTTCAATTAAAATAAATACTTCATTTTGGAATGGATATGAGAGGAGGGGGAGGTAGAGGCGAAATTTGGGTAGAGTAGAGGAGTCTAGGACTAAACGGTGTTTTGAGAAAGGAAGTCCTTGGATAAAAAGTATATAAATTATCGGGATAAGAAAAATATAAATATATGGTATATAAAAGATGTAATAACATATAGGATGATTATGATGTAAAATTATTTTTTAATAAATTTAAAAATAATATCCCGGGTAGCGAGTAGATTCTTTTCTATAAATCCAGTAGAAAAGAATTCTATTTCAGGGATTGGCGTCCCTGCCCTCACGTGAGCTCATGATTTCTTCTAAATCCCTCTTCTACCTGGAGGAATCATGTCCTTTACCCATTGACACCTTTCCATCCATTCCCTTACTCTTACTCTCCCCACCCCTCCCCTGATCATTCAAAAATCAAATTGATTTGGATGAAGGAGAATACCTAGCATAGCTTCATTAAAAAGAAAAAAAAATTGAAATCTTGTCTCTTATAGGAGACTCTTTAGTCTCCTATATATATTTGAATTAACCCCCTTCGGGGGTTAATTCAAATATATCCAGATTACGTCGATTCTCAGATTAGCAAAACCCGGTATATTCACGAGTGAGACATGTCTTATGAGCCTCTGAGAGGACCCACCTCTCCTACGCTTCATATTAGTAAAAACTTGGAACTCATATTTATAGAACGCTTTGGAGAATTAAGAAAAACCAATCAAATCAATGTTTATCATTTTATTAAAATTTTTGACTAAATCTTGTAAATTGTGACCAAGACCAATCCATTGAGCATAATTTTAGCCAGATTCTAAATAAAATTGATTTTTTGTATCATTAAATGGAAATTTTAAATTAATTTTAATATTGGTTTATTTTTACAGTTCAACAAAAATCTTGCCTCATAACAACAGATAAAACCTATACGAATAGATTCACCATGAAACGTAGATTCATTTTCACTACTATTATATAATTTTACGGTGCTTCGTTGATTAAATATTAATTATTGAATTTTGACAGATTGAAAAGATTTGCCGCCATGTTGCCCCCCTCCTCCACCTCTTCTCACCTCCCTCCTGGCCCCCTCCCTGCCTTCCTCCCGGTGAGCTACGAGCGCAATCAGTTCGCATTCCCTTTCCAGTCGAAGTCGTTGACCGGCGTCACCACCGAAATCATCCCTCAATCAAGAATTAATTGTAAATTTACTTATTCCTATTAATTTAAATGAAGTTTAATACATTTTAGAAAAGATTCAAATAAAAATTTAATTTTATAAAATATAGATTATTAACTTTTTACTGATATATTAATTATATATATTTAATAAATTTCGCCCCCACCTCCAATGCTTTGCTTTTCGGTGACCTTGAAGGGGACAGCATAGCAAACTCTTGCTAACCCCCAATGGATGAGATTCAACTGCCTTTGACTTTATTTTCAAAATAAATTCTATTATTTCCCCTTCGTTAAATGGAATTATATACAAATTAATTATACTACGTATTATTCGACAAATAAATTAATACGAATTATATTAATAAATCGATTTAACCAACTTTCCTTCTTTTTTGTATTTTAACATTGAAACATTTTTCCTGCTATTCTATTCTATTTTCAAATTATATATTCAAAAATAAATAACTTAAAATAACATAAAAATTACTTGAAAAGGAAGGAAATAATTTTATTGTTTTTATATATGAAGCAATAAGAAAAAATTGAATAAGTTTCATGAAATGTAAAATTAATTTTTAATAAATTTAAAAATAATATCGTGGGTAACGGGTAGATTCTTTTCTATAATCCCAGTAGAAAAGAATTCTATTTCAGGGATTGGCGTTCCTGCCCTCACGTGAGCTCATGATTTTTTCTGCCTTCCCTCTCCCATGGAAAAATCATGTCCTTTACCTTTTCACTTTTCCAACTTTGGCTTCACGGGCTATTTTAAAGCCTTTGCGGTCGACGTGTTGGCCACCCCTGTTATACATATTAGATAACTCACGTTTTTATTGATGTTTTCATTTTTGTAATCATTTTAACTAACTATTCATTTTCTTCTCATTAGAGATCTAAATTTCATAAACTATGGGCTGTGATCTCAAATAGAGTCACGGGACTGACAGTTATCCAAAAATTTTAGTATTTTTTTTTTAAATATCATTAATTTTAAGATATCATTAAAATGTTTTAAGAGTTGTTAAAATTGAAAATTATTTTACATAAAAATGTATAAAAACTTGAAGAAGTGAAATCGAACAATATTAGTGAATGTTATTAATATATACTAGAGCTGATTAACCTGTGGTTCGCGAGCCACATTTGGGGTCTTTGAAGGATTATTTATGACTCTCAAAACATATAATGTACTCGAGTTCCCTTTTCATTTTTGTTTTATTATATTTTAAAAAATTATTAAAGTTCCGTATGTGTGTTTCAAAATTTCTTCAAAAATTACTATTCACTAAGTACAACGTTGTAATCAAATTGTAGATTTGTTTGATTCAATAATTGCATTTCTAAAAGAAAAGTAAATATCCTATTCCGAATTAGACGAGTAGTTACAAGATTTAATATTTTTGACTGATATCATGGAATATTTGCAAACACTGCATTTATAATTGCAGGTGAAAGATTAGATAATATCTGACTTTTCAAACAGTGTATATTTAGTTTCCAAACTAAAATACAACTTTTTTCAAAAGGACATTAAACATAAAATTCTTTGGATTTTTCCTTGAATTAAAAAAAATAAAATAAAAAAAAATTCAACTAAAAACCACGATCAGTACTAATTAAGTAGGAAAGTTTAAAGAATGAGAAGGAAAATAAAGGTGTTTATTTTTTTAAAAATTTAAATTCAATACACATATTATATCTACTTTTAAATATATGTTTTCAATAACTAAACTTTCTGTAAAAAACAAACTTTTTAAATACGTATTTACTTGCGGTTGGCAAGAATTTTCAAATTTTGAAAAATGGCTCAGTCTATCAAAGAATTTGGCCACCCCTGATATATATTATATCGGGCATTAGATAGTAAAAACATTTACATGAAACCACGTGGTTAGAATCCATGCAAACGAATGGATTACAGCATATATATATACATGCGATATCTAATTTGACTAATAGTTACTAATATGTAGTTTTGAGCTTAAATCACAAACAATAATAAACAAAAAATTTTTGAAGTGAAACTTCTTTAGCGGCGTCCTGACATTTGGTTGAGAATGGAGAGTGAATTGAAAAATTGAAATTTCGTAACGCGTTACGAAACGCAAGAGAGAAAAAAGATATAGATATAACGAGTGAGAATGAGATAGCCTCTATCTCCGTCTCTCTTTTGTGCGGTGTTTCGTTCTTGAGAGAGAGGCTATCTGGGTCTTTCTTTTGTCCGGTCTTTCGTCTTTGAGAAAGAGGCTATCTGCGTGTTGCTTTTGTGCTGTCTTTCGTTCTAATACCCTCTCGCTAGGTCCAAAGTCCATGGCGCGCATGCGCGCTAGTTAAGTCATATATAATTAGCTGGAGTGTCTCCACTCGACTATCTCGCAATTTGAGAATTGGATTAAATAATATAATATATTATATTTAAATTAAATTTAATTAATTATAAATTATAAATAATAAATAATAAATATTAAATCAGCGCATGTTTGGCTTTTTGTTGATGGCACCACGTTACGTGTTGGCGCGTGAGATTTGCAGTGTTAAAAAATTAATTCTGGTAATTTTAGCGAATCAATCAAGCTGAAATTCTATATATAGCAGTTTTATACAATTATTAATCATGTGAAAAATTATCAAACATATATCTTTATTTTTACGGTCACTTTAGAGGAAAAAAAATCAAAACGTTGTAGGTAATGACCCTCTTCCGGTTGACCTACATTTCTCAAAAGTTGATAGAAAACTATGAATTTTGAATAATGTCCATGTACCAAATTTCATCATTCTAGCTCAAACCGTTTTTGCGTAATCTTGCCTACATACATACACACACACACACACACACACACACACACACACATACAGACATTTTTCTCAACCTTAGTGAAAATGATTCAGGAACCTTCAAAACGTATAAAAACATCAAAATCTCAACATCGAAAATTTTCGTGATCGCAATACTATCTCTGGCGAGATAGTAAAAATTGATATTTATATATATATATATATATATCGTGAAATAATTAAAATTCTCAAGTCAAATATACAGCGTGCACGCATACCGACGCATGTAATTGTGTGTGTGAACATGGTCGGCGATTCACACGCCAACACATACAGTTATGTGCGTCGATGACCATTCACGTTATTTATCCGAATCTCAACATTACTTTAACACTACTAAATCGATTTAAAATTATTATTGCATTTAAAACTGCTTTTCTCTACTCCACAGATTTCACTATGCCGAAAAAAAATAACGACCAAAATTTAGACGATATTATTTATTTCATACACCGTTCACTACTGGTTTATAGCCACACAGGTGCTAATGCACTTGAACGAGGCGAAGATAAAATCCCTCTAATTCTCGGGGGAGATTTTAATGTAAATTTTGGATCTGATGATTCGTTGCCGTTGATCAACTTTCTTCAAGAAACATTTGGTCTGCTTATAAATAACGATCCCAAGGAATCAACAACAAAATCTGGAACTACAATAGATGCTGTTTTTACACGTTATATAGAAAATGTCGAATCACGAACATATATATCTTATTTTAGTTATCACAAGCCATTAATATCAGTATTACCAATTGAAGCACCAACCGACAATAGTACAGGCAATGTAGATATGATGATAGAGTAGATAATAATAATAATAAAGCGAATATTTGTTACGAAAATTTTATACTGTTATATGTCTTTCGAAATGATCCCTTTATTTTTCTCTATTTCTCTCTCACTCACACTCTCAACTAAAATTTATCTTATTCTCTAGATTGTAAGAAGTTTCACTTCCGCCACGTGTACGATGCTGCACATTTTGCTTTTTTTTTAAAAATAAAACTTAATTATTAATATTTCATGATAATTAAATAAATGTTTCTCTTCATTTTGTAAAGTAATTATTTGTTTCGTTATTTCACCATACTTTGTTCCAAAAATTACAAATTTTTCTGTCCCTTTATGTTTCGTGGTTTTTCATTTAAATAAAAGTTTTGATTAAAAATTACAAGCCCTCTTATAAGTAAGAATAAGGGAGAGAAATTCGTCAATGACCCATACAAAATCATTCCAATTGATCTAATAATGGCTTATTTACTTAATTTATAAATAGGAAAATTTGTTAATAAATAAAAGAATTTATTATTCGAAAATTTCAATTACATACAATATAAATAAATCTAAGAAATAAATATATATTTTTTACCAAGTTCAATCTCTGTAAATTTGTCCAATGGTCTTTAATAGAATATATATATATATATATATTCTTGTACATTGCTGCGTAACGTAATCGGGAGAGACGGCGAATGAAATTTTCCCCCCCATTTGATGTTCCATCCACCGTTAATAATCGGAGATTCAAGTTGCAAGCTGTTTGCTCATCTTTCTTTTAGAATTCACCCACACTACTCGAGCCCTTAAAGTCAAACTCACCCTTCCATCATCAATTCTGTTCTTCATTCATCTTACAAAAAGGATAGAAACCCATCATTTTGCACATCTTTCTCTGTGCCGCTGATGAACTCGAAAGTTGACCACGTCATTTCCTCTTACCTACATTCAATTTGTATTATTTTATTATTTCTGATTTTATATTATCTTCCAGCCAGATTCTTTTTGTGTGTATATTATTCTCTCTATAATAATAATAATTTAATAATAAATCATAATAAATATTATTGTTGGTGAGTAATGTGCCTAACACGGAGTGAACTCGGTTTCGGTCTTCTGATCTGGAATTTTTCTTTCTGAGGTTAGGTAGCAATCACTCTATGTAGGTAATTAAATTGATAAATTTAAAATTCCAGTCTCCAGTCAAATCAAAGTAAATGTTGAGAAGAACCGTTGTCTCAATCTTCCCTAGACGTCAACTGTCTCGATAGAACATTTTATGAAAATATATTAGAGGAGAAAGAAATATCAACCTAGATTTCCTATATAAGAATAATATATTTTCATAAATAGTAAATAACTAAAAGATCTAATGAATTTCAATTCCTTTTTAAGTACTCCTAAATGCCAAAACAACATGTAACGACATACAATAAATTTAGCCATGACAAATTTTACATTTAATTTTAAATTTTGAAATTCGAATATCAAACAAATTTATAATGAAGATTTAAATAAAATCACGATCACGAAAATTTTCGATGTTGAGATTTTGATGTTTTTATACGTTTTGAAGGTTCCTAAATCATTTTCACTAAGGTTGAGAAAAATGTCTGTGTGTGTGTGTATGTAACCAAGATTACGCAAAAACGGTTTGAGCTAGAATGATGAAATTTGGTATATGGGCATTAATCAAAATTCATAGTTTTCTATCAACTTTTGAGAAATGTAGCTCAACCCGAAGAGGGTAATTACCTACAACGTTTTGATTTTTTTTCTTCTAAAGTGACCGTAAAAATAAAGATATGTATTTGATAATTTTTCACATGATTAAAAATTGTATAAAACTGCTATATATATAGAATTTCAGCTTGATTGAATCGCTGAAAGTACCAGAATTAATTTTTTAACACTGCAAATCTCACGCGCCAACACGTGACGTGGTGCCATCAACAAAGAGCCAAACATGCGCTGGTTTAATAAATATTATTTATTAATTTTAATTTATAATTTAATATATTTTATTTAATCCAATTCAAATTTGCGAGATAGTCGAGTGGAGACACTCCAGATTTTTACCGACCGACGATAGTAAGGGAGGTATTGTTTTCACACCAAATTTCACATGTGGAGATTTTTACATATCTCCACGAATCATGCATTTCCTAAACAGAAAAAAGTATTTTTAGCATGATGTCTGTCCGTCCGTCTGTCCGTCCGTCTGTCCGTCCGTATAGATGTGTACAACCTGAACGGCTCAACCGATTTTGCTGAAATTTGGTATATTTACTTAATGGATCAGTGGGATGAATTGATCAACTTTTGGTGCGATTCCGGAAACCGGAAGTGGTAGTATTAGCGATCGACGATAGGAAGGGAAGGGTTATTTTCACACCAAAGGAGATTTTTTTATATATCACCACGAATCATGCACTTTGTATTGGTTTTATCCTCGAGAAAAATCATATTTATTAGTTTTTTCTTGATTTAAAATTATATGACGTCATCCAGCCATTCATGACGTCACAGCCTGGTCTTACATATATATTATAAATAAAATACAATTAAAAATGTTTATATTTATTATTTATGTATCCATATCTGTTTTTTATTACATTAATAGATATATTAAAATTATTTGAAATTGTTTCTGTATCTGGAAATTAATTTATTTCAAACCGTCGGTCGGTTCGGACCTTGCCACAGGTCAACTTATTTTTATTTACTTACTTAGATATCTAAAAAAAACATAAAAAAATTAAAAAGATAAAAATTTAATTAAATAATAAAATGTTATTTAAAATGTTAATATAATAAAAGAACTAAGCGAAGATAGAAAAAAAATATATTTTTTATCTTCTACAATTCAAATATAATTTCGTTAAGCTGTTGTGATATTGGCAATCAAACTAAAATTGATGGTGTTGTTATTGGGATGAAGGTGGGTGGGTGGGTTGATGGAGGGAAGTGAGAGAGGATGGTGGGATGTTCATGTGATGGCATGTTCTAATTGGTTCAATCTCCTCTCTCTCTCGCTATGGACCATTCATCTCGTAGAGACCCTTCCTAGACAAACATTGTGTTAATTTCCCAAGACCCTTAAGTACACACAGACAAACACACACAATCACTCCATTTTCAGCCCTTCTTTGTCATAAATATACTTGTCCTAGTAAATCTTAAGTCCTTTTAAAGAAGACAAAAACAGATTCTAGTTTTATGAGATTTTGAATGAAAGACATTGGGTGGAGGGAGGGAAAGGACTGAGGGGGCAATTCAAGCTTCCATCTTGATTTCCTCCCCTTGGGGAATGTTCTTATTGTATACTAATTATATGAAATGTTAAAATATCTAAGAATGAAATTTCATACGATCATAAAAACATGCCACAGTTTATGAAGAAAACTGAATAAGTGCCTTGGTGGATGGTGTCATTCATTGAGAGAGGGAATTATCTTATACTAAAAGATATATGTATAATATAACACCCAATTATATACTTTCTAATAATATCATTATCATGATCCAAATAACAATAACTATATATCTAGGTATATATCGTATATACTAATTAACTGATAACTCGTATATTTAATATTTTATTTTATAACAACATATAAATGGTAAATGTAAAATGTAAATTAAATAAATAAATTATTTCATTTTATTTGAAAATATTCATATTATAATTATTAAATTTATTTAAAGATTGATTATGAATTAATGCATCTAAAAACGCAGTTTTTCAGTTATTACCGACCGATGATAGTAAGGGAGGTATTGTTTTAACACCAAATTACACATGTGGAGATTTTTACATTTCTCCACAAATCAAGCATTTTCTTAACAGAAATAAGTTGACCTGTGCCCAGGTCCGAACCCACCGACGGTTTGAAATAAATTAATTTCCAGCTACAGAAACAATTTCAAAGAATTTTAATATATCTATTAATGTAATAAAAACAGATATGGATATAACATAAATATTTTTAATTTTATTTTATTTATAATATATATATGTAAGACCAGGCTGTGACGTCATGAATAACTGGATGACGTCATATAATTTTAATTAAGAAAAAACTAATAAAGATGATTTTTCTCGAGTATAAAACCAATGCAAAGTGAATGATTCGTGATGATAGGTAAAAAATCTCCTCATGTGAAATTTGGTGTGAAAATAACCCTTCCCTTTCTATCGTCGATCGCTAATACTACCACTTCCGGTTTCCGGATTTGCACCAAAAGTTGATCAATTCATCCCACTGATGCATAAAGTAAATATACCAAATTTCATCAAAATCCGTTGAGCCGTTCAGGCTGTACACATCTATACGGACGGACGGACATCATGCTAAAAATACTTTTTTCTGTTAAGAAAATGCATGATTCGTGGAGATATGTAAAAATCTCCACATATGAAATTTGGTGTGAAAACAATACCTCCCTTACTATCGTCGGTCGGTAAAATGTATTTTTAGCATGATGTCTGTCCGTCCGAACGGCTCAACGGATTTTGATGAAATTTGGTATATTTACTTAATGCATCAGTACGATGAATTGATCAACTTTTGGTGCAAATCCGTAAACCGGAAGTGGTAGTATTAGCGACCGACGATAGGAAGGGAAGGGTTATTTTCACACCAAATTTCACACGAGGAGATTTTTTACATATCTCCATGAATCATGTACTTTGTATTGGGGGTCTATGGGACTTCATGGGGGGGTCTATGATCACCAAGGGGTCTATTGGGGGTCTATGGATGTCTCTTTAGTAAAAAATAAATTAAAAGGGGGGATTTAAGAATAAAACTTAGTAATTTTAGGCCAAACATAAAAGAAATCGCACAAAAACCTCAAGTACAACCATCACACTAATATTATAATTTTGTAAAATATTAATGTTTTTTTTTATTATGTGTTAAATTTAATCATTAAAAATATAGATATAATTATTGATATTTCAGTTTCTTTCTTCTATACAATTTCCCCTCATTTTTCTATTACTATGTGTTTTAAAATGAGTCGTCTGTGGTAGCTTTTGCACACACACAATTAGATGTATATATATATATTCCATAGGTAGGGGGTCTATGGAAGAAAAAGTTTGAGAACCCCTGTTTTAGTTGATCAGTTTGAATATCAGATCTCGAAATGGCTGCTAAAAGGGAGGCTTGATATGTACAAACACTTTAAGAAAAAAAGTGCATTTGTTGAACAAATAAATAATATTCAATTGTAGTATTTTTTCTGCATAAGGAATATTTATATTAATATTGATTTAATTCATAAAATTTAGATCTTTTAGGAATGAGTGTTGTCCACTGTCATCGATAGATCAAAATTATCCCTTTTTGTTACGTTCATGTAATCTACAATAAACGAGCAAACTATTCGCATACAAGAATCGCCTCCCACCCCCACCCAACCGCTCCTACTATCCCCGTTGTCTTAATCCCATTTTAACGAGCTATTCGAATTAATAGACTAAAGTTACTCTCGGAAATGGGCCGGAGATTATCCACCCACATTCAACCCCTTCAAACCTTCTACATCATTTACATTGATCTAAAAACTCTATCGAATTTCAATAATCTGTAACAAAAATATTCAACTAAAATACAAGAATACTTCTAAGTAATAATACTTGTATAATGATAATATTATTATACTTATTAGCACAGTAATTTTTTTATATTTTATTTTATTTTTACAATATTAAATTAATTTGGATATAATGAAATTTTAAAATTACTACATGAACATTAAATAAATAATCAACTCATTTAAAGTAACTCCGAAATAAAGTAAAATTTAAGTTTCTATGAGGCTTACAAATAAAAGTGACTTCTAATATTGATTTAAATTAAAATAAACCAGTCAATTAAAATTTTAAGACATATTTCTTTTCTGTATGATTATATCTGATCATGTTCTAATTTATTATAATAAAAATGGGCAGAAGTAACACTTCTTTAAGTAACATTATTTTAAGTTAAGTTAAGCACGAAGTCAATGTTTATACAATTATATGCGACAATATTATTTAAAATATTAAATAGACCGCAATTCCGAGTTCAATTCAACTTTTTTTCAAATTTTTATTTCTATCAACAGTAATTTATTCATTATGTAATTGCTCTTTATAGGTTTACCAAAATATATGTTCCAAACCGAAATTGTTGAATAAAGTAAAATTTGGAAAAACCTTAGTAAATATTTAAAAGAATTAACGAAAAATTCTTAACAGATAAAAAGAATATTTTTTATAAAATATTTTTTTTATTTTTAATGAAACCAACCTTCTAAAAATCGAGAAGATATGAATTAAAATGTTGATTCATGACATAATTATTAAAAATTAAAAAAATAACTATTTTAATTCTTTTTTTATTATTTATTATTTATAATATAATTAATAATAATAAATAAGATATAAATTCGGTGATACCTGTTACAAAACAGGAATAATTTGAATAAAATAAATTATAATTTAAAATGATTTTAGATTCTTTTTAGAAATTTGTATAAAAATATATTTCTATTTATAAAAATAAATTGATATCTAGTCTCCAAAAACATTGCATATTTCCAAAAGAAAACAAAACTTAAATTTTATCAATTAGTAAAAAAAATAAAATAAAGTTTAGTTTATTTTTATTTTAATTACATTTCAAAATTTTCATTTTCAGACTTTTATAAATCTTAAATTTAATATAAACTTTTAAATTAATTATAAAAAAATAATATTAAAATATATTCAATGTGTCTCCATCCCTTTTGGTATTATTATAATTTACATAAACATTTTTTTAACTTTATTTCTAAATATAAACCCCACACATGTATATAATTTTACCACTAATAATAACAACAATAGATTCCACTGATAATAATAATTAAGTATGAATTTCTCATTTGAATGAATATTTGAATTCATTATTTAAACATTTTGTGTATATATGGCACAGATAATAACGAAAAAAAAAAAACGTTTCCACCTCTATACATACTATAGATAGGCAAGTTAGATACGATAGATATATGCATATATAAATAAATACAAATGCTAATTAATATGAATTAAAATGTTGTTATAGCAAAGGAAAATTGGATTATTTATGAATTATTTTTCTATTATTATTCAATAAAATGATAATCATTCAAGCGATATTAATTCAAAATGACAGGAAATTTTCCATAATCCTTGTATTTTGTTCTGCTTCTTATATAATATTATAATAATAATCTATCTATATAATATATATAAAAAAGGTTTTGGTCTGCACATTATTCAGAATTTAAAATTTTTTGCATATCTTGACGTTTCACGATCTCTAGAATCCAAAAATGACTTTAGAATTTTTCATGTCTTTCTGTCTGTCCGGAAATTGTACCATATAGACTCAAAATTGGCTGAACCGATGAAATTACATCACAATATTCTTGCATATCTCTATTTGAATATATTCTATAAATTTTATTAATATCTAATCAATAACTGTAGAAATTAATTTTTTAAAATTTTTATTTATTTATTTATTTATTCAATTTTTAAATTCACGTCCGCGTAAAAAACAAATTTATTAGTCGAATAGATTAAATACATTAAATATTATTCCACATGAATCAGGTTGCAAAGCTTGATATGCGTTTTTACCGGCTACTAACGTTTGGCTTGCGTATGACACTAACGTGGTGTCGCCGGCTGTTAGTGTATGACTGGCGTATGGTACCAACATGGTGTCACCGAACATGAAAGTGGTAATATAATAAATAAATTTAATATATTATTTAATTTTTTAGGCAATTTGATAATTTTAATTTAAGATTTTAACCAATCCAATACACATAGTATCATGAGATAAAAGAATATTAATAATTATATTTATTTAGAATTTTACAGTACTTTACTAAATAATAAATTTTTATACCAAACTAATACGATATATAGATATACATTGGATATGCATTTTATTTTTATCGAGCATATATATAAAATAATTAATTAGAAAAAAACAATCTAATATTATATAACTTATAACAATAGATCAGTTTTTCAGTTTGAGCAGTTTTATTCAAAATTAAAAAAATAATTATTTTGTTCATTAAGAACAATATTACTTTACAATATTAATTGATTTTTTTGAATAATATTTAAATAATATAATAATTTATTCACTATTTAAGAGAAATAGAAGAATTATTTAATGAATATTTACACTTCTTAGATATTTATCTCATTTTTCTAAATTTATCTATATGCATTCATATTAATATATTAAGGCCGGTCCAGACGCTCCGTTTTGCACAACGTTTTGTCTCCGCAGTTCAAGACGTTGCAGACAAAACGTTGCGTGTGGACCGGAAAACTGTGCAGTTTTGAGTCCGTCGGGAGGACTGCACAGTTGCAGCGATAACTGAGCTCGTGGGCTCTGAAAACCGTGACCTGCGCAGACATGTCGTTGCGTGTGGACACTTACTCCGTTTTCCAATCCGTTTTGTTCCTCAGTTTTCTCTAATCATGATCTCTAAACTGACCGTAAAAATAAAGATATATATTTGATAGTTTTTCACGTGATTAAAAATGGTATAAAACTGCTATATATAGAATTTCAGCTTGATTGAATCGCTGAAAGTACCGAAATTAATTTTTTAACACTGCAAATCACGCGCCAATAACAAAGAGCCAAATACGCGCTGGTTTAATAAATATCATTTATTAATTTTAATTTAAATATAATATATATTATTTAATCCAATTCAAATTGCGAGGTAGTCCAGTGGAGACACTCCATCTTATTTTTTTTATAAATGTGAGTTTTCTACTTTATTTATTTATTTATTCTTTAGTGGATATAACATAAATATTATTAATTTTATTTTATTTAAAACTAGCTGCTCAGAGCGCCGAATAATAATAAATAATTAATTTTACCTTTACAATTAAATAAAAATCAATCTTTTTCTAACAATTTTTAAATTTAATATTTTATTCATAATCATCTAAAAAGGTATACACCTAGTTTTTTCTCACAGAAAATATTAAAATACTTCTTTAAGTATTTGCACAATAAATAAATTATTTATTTAACGTTATTAAGGTATCACTAATTTATTTTTTAAAATTTTTGTAGTTTTTGTTATAATTATTATATGGATTTTCATTTAAAGACCACATTATTTGTAAATATTATTATTATTTATTAAATTAAAATAATAATTGTACAATGTTTCGATTGCTTTTTCTCCAATCGTTCTCAAGTACTGTATTTCACATTTAACATTTTCATATGTAAAAGGGAACAACGGAGAAAATAGCGTTAAATTTGACGAAGCACAATCAGGTTAACATTTAAATCATACAGACAAATATCCTCTCTTACCTCAAATATAAAAGATAGAATAAAAATGAAAATAAGGAGTATATAAGGTAATTTGTGAATGTGATAAAGTATACATTGGTGAAACCAGTAGAAAGATCTCGACAAGAATGTCTGAGAATGTTTCGCCAATCATTAGGTTCGTCACGTAATTCACGCAATAATCTTATATGGGAAAAGTCCCGCCTTTTTAAAAGCCATTTCCGTGACCATTTTGAACGAACGGTTCCTCTGATGTGTTCCAATCTTTTTTTTTTACAATACTGCAGGCGAAAATTGACCACAGGAGAACCTCCTCCATGGCGATATCACACAAAACTGAGCGGAAAATACAAGACTGCACCGTCAAGACTGTACCGTCTGGACGCTCAAAGTTGCAACGGTTTCATTCCGTCTTAAAACTGCGCGGATTTAAAACGTTGTGCAAAACGGAGCGTCTGGACCGGCCTTTATATATCTACAATTTATATATATTTATTAGATTACTTAAAGTAATATTCTTTGGAAGAAAAAGATGATTTAAGATATTAATGATTGAAATAATAAATAATAATACAAGGAAAATATAAATTTAGGAGATATATAATAAATTTCGATCAATTTGTTAGTCAAAATTTCAATATTTTTTCCAATGTAAGAAATTTAAGATTATTTTTCTTTTTTAGATTTTTTTATTCTTTCTTCAAAAACAAAAGATAATAAGTATATGTTTTGATCTATTTATAAAGAATATATTTTTTTTTGTTTATTAGTTAATTTAAATTATTAATAATTTCTAATTTCAATAAATTTTAATTATAGCACAAATATAAATCAATATTAGTTTATTTATAAATAATTAATTAGATATTTTGTTTAACAATATAAATAGATAATATTGATAATTAATTAGATATCTATTATTAAATGAAATAAATATATATGCATTCTCTATTAATATATTCTCTATTCCTATTTAATTCATTAAATTATTTTTTTTTAAATTATAATAATAAATATGCCACATTTTAATAAATTATACTTATAAATATTATAAATATTGTATGTTTGTAATGCATTTATTTATTATTACGATATGAATTCTAATTATTATTAAAATTATAATTTCATCAATTTTGCAATTAATTCAGAGAATTTAATCATAAATTTTGATACTATATATATATATAAATTGTGAATCATTGGTGACGCTAATCATCTGTGAGGAAAGCTTCAGGGGAAGTCCGGTTGGCAAAAACTAACGCGTTGGGAGTTGAGGGGGGATGTGGGTGGATAAAACGTGACGTGGAAGTATAGAAGAGAAAAGAGACAGAGGTGGGAGGGGTGGAGAGTAGAATTAACAGCAATTCATTTGACAAACTACATTCAACCCAAAATGATGGTAGTTGGAGGGCCATGGGGGCGGAGAAAAGGGATATAGGAGGATGGATAGGGTGGAACACACTAATAATACTTTATTCTCTCTCTCTCTCTCTCTCTCATACATGAATATACAGACACACCGATATACAAATACACAGACACTCTTTCGATCTGCCTGCGGCTTGCTATAATTTATTTTGCCATAAATGAGCTCTACTACTATTAATACTTCTCCTACTACTAAGACTATTATTCCTATTACTACTATTTCATATTATACTAGATCTATAGTTAATATATTATAACTTAACAGCTTATAGATAGAGAGATAATGAGTAAAATCCCTAGCGATGGAATATATATATATATATATATACATATATAATACTAATATTATATACGATGAGTAGATAATTACTAAAAATATATCATTTAACGCCTAAATTGCCATCTAGTCTTTATACTATAAACATTCGATTCATACTTTTAATATATATATATAATAAAAATTATCATGGTAACATCTATACATCTAATTAAATTAATTTATTTATATATCTTGGCGCCATTTTCAGAAAAAAATTTGAAAAGGAACTTTTATGGAATTCTTGGAAATTTTTGACTTTCTGAGAATTGAAATTCCGAAGAACATTGTTATTGCCCACCCATTCATCCCAAAATCCCATCATTGGTCAAACAGACTAAGACCCAGTGTCCCAAAAATTTTATTTCTATAAATTGTGCCACAAAGAACGTCGAGATTTAAATTTCGCAATAAAACTTTTCATAATAATAAAAACTTTCAAGGACCTAAACTAACATATAATATCTATATATGGAATATAAATGAAAATATTTTTCATTTAATATTTACCTATATTTTCAACGAGAATGTTGTATTGAGATTATAGATTATTATAACGTTTAAATTCGCAATGATATTGAAAAGATATGGTGTATATAAAATAAGGTTAATGATTTTGATCAATATCTATATATCTATCTTTTATATATATACACATTTACGAGAAATATATAACAACACTCACAATTAAACATTATTAAAATTTCATAATACATCTCTTACTTATAAATGTACCTTGAATATTATTAAATAAATCATTTTATAAATTAAAACTTTATTTAAAAAAATATATACTTAAATTGGACTTAATATACCTTTTAAAAATAATATAAATTTAAAGAATATTTATTTTTTTTTGTTTAAATTTTGAGAAGATATTAATATAATAACACTTTAGAGTTGATTAGTTTAGATATAAAGGTTTATAAATATATTGTTTTTTTTTTTACCTGTCAGCCATTCAATATCTCTTTCTCTCGCTCATTTTGAATCATCATCCAAGCTTTATCCAATATCCAATTAAATTTATCCGCCTCGTTGTTATATCATATATGGAAAATAGCTTCTAATATAAATTAACCGGATCAATCGAAATAACAACCAACTTTCCTCTATTAATGTAAATTATCGATTTTTATTATTATTATTATCAGTGTGTATAATTTTTTTCCACAAATTATTAAAAACTCCATTGTGGTTAGATAAATAGGGAGAGTAGTAAATGTTCAGGTTCAGGTGAAAATATTGAGAGAGAGAGAAATAAAAAAGAGTGTGGTGGAGGGTGATAAGAGGGGATTGGTAGGGGGATGGTGGTTATTTTAATAAAACTGATTATCATCATCATAGATTGTGTAGATTTATTTTTATCTACTCAATCTCCCAATCTCTCCTCCTATCTACTTTATAATATACATATACATGACTGTATACATATTTCAATTTAAATACCAATAATAGAAATAATAGAAAACCATTACATGTACCCTTCCTTCTTTCTCATTATGATTTGTTTGGTACATTATGTTTGATATTATTATTATTATTATTATTATTATTATTATTATTATTTACATTTAGAAATGCTGAATACTTTAACCCATTTAGACCGAAGGTTTTTTTTAGCGAATTTTTTCGTGATATTCGAAATGTTACATAAAATGGTGTAAAAACAAAATTGTTTCAAATAACTTTTTTTTTTATCTTTTCTAGTTTTTGAGATACAAGGTGTTCCGAAATCGGAACACTAGGCACAAGGACTACCTTCTCATGACATTAGAAGAATATACATATAAACTGTTTTTTCATAATTATTTGGTGACTTTTGAATACTAAAACTAGTCTTGTTGTTGTTATTATCATAAATATATTTATTATATATATTACAAATATAAAATTATTAAAAATAACATTTACAAAAAAATATTTACTTATTTTGTGTATGATATTTCGTCGAACATTTAACATATAATGCAGCTCACACTTTTCACATTTGAATGTTGTGTTTTTATGGCAATGTCGACAACGTATTTGTTTATTTTGATTCACTATATTATGCTTCAGACCATCCTATCTTGAATCAATGCTGCACTTCTGTGATGGTCTTCCCTTTCTTCCAGTCTCTGCAGGTTGACCGTAGGTCTCCATAAAATTGGATGCTATACGTCGACGAAACTCCAGAAGATCTAAAATCTAAAGGCTTTTTTTCTATTGTCCTTTGTAATTGCCAAGCATTTTGTAAAATTACTTCGAAACAAAATAACAGAGGGCTTGAGTACTATTTTTTTCCACGTATGGATGCTCGATATTTCGCAATATTTTCATCAGCTCTGTCGACAAAAATTTTAACATGTTTGGTTGTTGAATCTGTATTCTCTTTTTCTTTTTGAGAATAACGATTAACTAGGCCGGAGGTTCCCAAAGTGGTCTATATCGACCCCTAGGGGTCTATGACAACCTTCAAGGGGTCTACGGCAGCGAATAACAAATTTGGGTGTCCATGAAATGAATATGGAGGTCTATACGTGTTTTCCCGACATGGCTCTAACATTTTTTGATTTTTTCAATATGTTTCTAAAAAAAAAGGTAAATTGTTTTTCAGACATGGCTTTTAAAACATATTTGATTTTTCAATAAGGCTCTAAAAAAAGGGTAAAATTTTGTTATAAAAAATCAAAATCAATTTAGGGGGTCTACGACACAAAAAAGTTTGGGAACCTATGCACTAGACCAATAGGATTGATTCCAACTCCTGATGAAGCAACAGTGACAACACTGTTGTCATGCCATTTGCAAACAATATTGTCTGCTATCACTTCTGTAGTCAAATGCACCTCTTTCTTTTTTCTTCATAATTTTGTCTGATTGAAGTGAAGGCTTATCAGTCCGATCTTTCCTTACGGTTCCTGTCGCATGATGGCCCATTGATTTTATCGAGTTTATCGAGTAAAGAAATGCTTGTAAAAAAATTAAATATGAAATAATATTCTCCAGGATGTTTCTTTGTTAGTGTCTTAACAAATTGAAGTACCACCGATGCACCGACGCCATATTCTTGAAATTATTTTCTTCGTTCGAGAAAGTTCCTGCACAGTAGAAGTAAAAACATCTTCTTCATCCAAGTTGGAAATAAAAGTACCATCGTAGACTAAAGAACCTGGTAAATTATTTATAGTTCCGCCTTCTTCATCTCCAGAATCTTCATCCGAATGCTTTTTCAGGCGGCTCGATGATTATACCGGTTGCTTCAAAATTATGTTCTACTTCTAGATTTTCTATGATTTCATTTACAGATAAAATCTTGGGCATCTTGGGGAAGGGCAACGAAATAGAATTCATTGACTTATGAATGTTTTAAATTTAATTTATAGAAAATTTTTTCTTTTATTGTATGAAATTACAATTATAATAAATATATATTTATTTATTTTTTTTTATTATAAAAGTAAAGTTTTTTGAAACAAAATATTATAATTGTTACTAAAATAAATCAAGAAATAATCAGAAATAATTAGAAATTATTAGAACAATCATTTCTTCACTATCATGTGATAGTAGTGTATGTGCCTAGTGTTCCGAAATCGGAACACCTGACTTTATGAACCCATAATTACGACAATAACAAAAATTTCTGTGTAGTGTGTCTACAACACGTTAGTGTATATCCAGAAGATAAGTAATAACAAAAAAATATATTTATAGAACCAAAAAAGTAAAAGTAATACTAACATGAGTTGAAAGAAACGTTGCAAAAACCGTCCTATTTTTTACTTGAATCTTTTTAACCTCATAGCGACAGTGTTACAGGTCTATGCACATTTAAATAATTATTACAAGCAAGCAACACTATCACTATCACCGACTAGGTGATCAGAACGCACTTTGGTGTCGACATTAATAAATAAAAAAATAAAATAATGACTCGAGTCGAGTGTTCCGAAATCGGATCACTAGGCTCAAATGGGTTAAAGTGTCAGTCAACTTTTTTCACCTATCCAAAAAATTTTTCTGATGATTAGGCTCAAGGTTACGATGGAGAGGGAATTCACCCTAACCCACAACAATCTTTATATTTCGTTTAAGGCGTTTGGACTTTTCTAAGAATGTAGTAAGTTTCTAGAATAACTACTTTCTGGATAATGATGGAAAGTTCATCCGATTGTCCTAATACCTTTAAATTATCTTTAAAGTTCTCTGAAGATATTCCTTCTACCAAAATTACAATTGGAACTATCTTTACGCTACTCAACTTTCACAGAGATTTCAGCTCCATCGCAAGATTTTGGTATTTGTTTTATTTTTCCTTCTCGGTTTTTGAGATGTGAGATAAAGGAATCCCCACCTCTATTATTGTCGCCTTTTTCTCCTTTTTATCAAGCAACAAAAGGTCATGGCGATTGTAATCGATAAATTTATCGCATATAATGGCACATTCCTAGTACAGTACATATGAATCGGATTCTAATCTGTATAGCTCTTCGGTTGTTAGTTGAGATATACCATGTATCATTAAATTTGAATGAGTTATCCATTCCAAAATTCATTTTAATGTCATCGGTAAACAATTTAGTGGTGTTAATTAATGTTGACAATTCCCACTTTGACTCCCCATATAGCTTGGGGTCGTCCATATATAGAATTGTATTCTTTTTTTCCAATCTAAAACCTACTTCGATTCTGTTTAGTAGAGTAGATAGAGGGTTAAGCGCTAAATAAATCCACATTGGGCTTAAGGATCTCACTGAAATATCCATTTTTTATTGAAATTTCTCAGATATTATGGCCATTTATTTTTAAATTAGTAATGAAAGGTTGGAACCTTTCATTAGATAGTAAAGAAGGTGGATAATTCCTTTATTTATTTTGTAAATTGCAAGAGATTTCACAGCCAATTATGAGGAATGGAGTCGAAAGTCTTTGAATAATCATTGTAGCATGTAAATAAATTTCTTTTATTTGGCAATTTTGTTTCATAATAATCGAATTAAGTATGAGTTTCTCCTAACATCCAAGGCTACCCTTTACGCACCCCTTCTGTTCAAAAGCAAGGATGTTATTTGCTCACAATGTTTATATATTTTTTCATTTATTAAGGCAGTGATCAGCTTATAAAATACACAAAGACTTGGAATTGGTCTATGGTTTTTTGGGTCGAGTGGGTTTCCTTTTTTAAATAGAAGGTAGATGGGACCTTTTGTTAGAAATTGAGATTTTTAATAGCATCAGAATATATTTTGGCCAAAGAATGATGTATTCATGAAAATCTTTTAATACAAAAATTTTGAATTCCATCAGGCCCTGCCAACTTCCAGTTGATTGTCTTTTGAAAGATAGTTTTGCAGCATTTTCTGAGAATGCGATAGGTGGCATTTGAGACCCATCCCAATTGATCTTAACAACATCATCAATCCGTGCCGCTTCGAGATTAGCTAGAGTTGACCACGGCAAAATAGACTCACAATAGTCTCTACATTTTTCAAGACCTAACTCGGGTTAAGAGTGTTCGCTCGAGTTTTTATTAAGTGATCGATAAAACTGTTTATCAATGAAACTGAAGATCTTATTTTGTTTCTTACGTTTATCGCATTCATTGTACTATCTAAGTCTGGCACCTTTTTCTTTTGCCTTTTGTCGCAGTTCATCACGATAGTTATTTAATATATTGAAAAGATTCGGGGTTTTCTGATTAATATTTAAGTTTGTCATAACCTCGACCTTAGTGTAGATTTTCAGTAGGTTTTAACTTTTAGGTATGGCACCATATTTGCTTATTTTAAATTGTAATAATCATAAAAAAATAAATTAATAGTTAATAGTAATGTTAATTTTTGCAAATTGCAGTACATAAACTTCATTCTGTTATATATACCTATATAAAAAAAATATATAAATATAAAATTTAGCATTTACCTAATCTATATCAACTAATTAATTTTTATATTATTAATATGCTTTAATTTTTATAATTATAATTATTAAATAGATTAACATTTTTACAATTTTATTAATTTAGAGATAGATATATTTATTGGCTGTCTGAAAAAATAAATACATTTAGACAGTTTTATTTTTAGATAATGAAATATTAAAAACTCTTTATATACCATATAACTATTCTAGTTAGAAAGTTTAAGAGTTAATTAATAATTTAGATTAAGTCAAGAAATTAGAACGTAAAGGTGAAACTAAAAATAGATTCTTCCTTTTATTAATATTTAAATGATAATATAAAAGTTATAAATTAATAAAATTTTAATAATATTACATCTTGGCATTTAATAATAAATAGATAGTATGTGTTTAAATTTTATAAAATATATCCTATATATATATTTATTAGTCCAGATGTATCATTTATGTATTAATTATATGATAAAAATATTGTATTGGTGGATAAATTGTGTTTGACATCACGTTGGTAATTGGTATCCGTGGGTTGTCTGCCACAACCAATCAAGAAACATGTTGCGTCGTCGTGGTCCACCCCGAAGTTGGACGTGTCTCTTTGAGCCCCCGGGATAATATAAAAATAGAGAAAGTCAGGTTGATAAGATAAGAGATGAGATCAAGAAAAGATGGGTAAGGAGGATGAGGGGTGGAAAATAAGGATGAGCAAGTTTTTCTACTTATGTTCTTAATTATAGTTCAGACAGCGTACTGAATAGTAAGTGGAAAAGTTTTTACTCAACAGAATGAAAGAGTGAGAGAGAAGAAAAAGTCTGAAATTAGTTATAAAAATAAATATATATATATATATATATATATATATTGCTATAAATAGATAGCTATGAATGATCGAATTATGTATATGGTTAAAATATAATTCATTATATTATAAAGAGAAGAGGGTACACCAAAGAAAGCCTGTTCTTTTATTCCTTTAAATTCAAATTTTATATTAAACTAAAGGAATATAAATTGTATATGTAATGTAAAATTATGAAAAATAAATTAGTTTTTTACATGGTAATTGTTCAGTTTAACGTATGTATGATGGATTTGGATAAAATTTTACAGTGGATTCCTTTTTTGATTCCAAACAAACTTACTTTATGCAATATTTGTTGGTCGCTTCTAGTTTTTAGATAAAAATTATTAAAGTTTGACAGATAAACTATTAGTTATGAATGAGCAGCCATTTAATATTGTTTTATTGACTAATTCACTAATTATTCACTTATTCATTAATTTTCTGTTATTTACTATATCCAAACTGAACTTATAAAAAAACAACAGAAAATTAGTGGAGCCCTCTGCTTGTCAAATGCATAAAACTGGTAGCTAAATAGAATATCATTGGATTTATATGAAAATTTTAATAATTTTCATCTCGTAAACTAGAAGCGACCGACAAATAATGCATAAGGTAAGTTTGTTTGGAATCAAAAAAGGAATCCACTGATAAAGATTTATCCATATCCATTAGTCATATGCTAAAGTGAACAATTACCTTGTACATAAATATAGCATCAAATTACACAATAACAGAATTAATAACTTCTTTAGAAATTATCCAGGGTCGGCCAAAAATATTTCTATTCGATATAAATTGTATTTTGGAAGAGCTGACAGTAATTCAACAAAAATTCAAAAAAAAATTTTTTTAACTTTAGAAGGGTGACATCTATACGTACCTTTTTGAAAGGGACAGTACCGTTTTTTCATATTTTTCGACCGACATGTCGTTTTAATAAAAATGTTAATTTTGTCTCCTATTTTTAACAAACTATTTTAAAAACTAAAATTCTGTTGTGGAGTGTGAGGAATTTTATGACAATCTGGTACTGAAAGATCGAAATTTTTTCTCTAACAAGAATAGATCATTAAAGAAAACACCCTTTTAATCGTATAGTACGTATTTTCTTTTTATATCTATATTTTTATGACTCTATCATTATTGTATTATTTGTTAGAGCATTATTTTTATGTATATTTTATACGTACTTTTTACGTTATTTTTACTTTTTCAAAAGATTGCTATGTTTCCTAAATCTATCCGTAGATGAAGAAGACTGGTTTTGTACATTATGCAAAAAATCTCGGCTTGAGAATATGATTCAATGCATAAAATGTAAAAGATTGGTGCACGGTGTTTTGGTTCGTGATAAAATTTACTATTGTCCTAAATGTCCTAATTAAATTAAATTTAATATATAGTTACTGATAAAATAATTAATATTGAATAAATAAATTATTTAGATAATATATTGAGATCTGCTTATTATTTACCTATTTTATTTTATTACTAAAAAAATAGGTACGATTTTGGAGATACCCCAGTACGGTTTATGATACCGGTTGCCAAAATCGTACCTTTTGACTTATTTTAAGAAAAAATGAAAATATTAATAATATATCATTATAAATAAAATTATTGTCAAAGATTGAAAACATAGGATTTAACTCTATAATTTGTTCTAAATATTTGTTTAAATAAGTAAAGGAAATTTGACTGAAGATCAAATTTTCTTAAAGGGTACGGTTATAGCAACTCTCCCTTATATAATATTTTTTTTATCATATAACTTATTTAGGAATACATAATATTTGAGAAGTTGAGAATTAAAAGCAGTGCCGATCCTAGAATTTTGGCGTCCGATGCAGAAAAGTAATTGACTAATGAACTAAAAAATAAAAAAGTGTGGGTGGATAAGATAAATGCCATGTCATTATTTAAGGGATGAATTGCTTGATCTGCATGCTAGGTGTGAATTCTAGCTTTTTGTATTGCTGAGAGCGTAGTTGGGGTGTATCGAATGAACAGGAATTCGGGAATGTAAGTGTACAGTTCGGAAATGACAATGGCCTGAACAAAAATATAATCGTCATATCTCACTATCTTACTGTGTTTCAATTTACAAAAAGTCGACTACAAATCTACAACTATTTTCATTGTTGTTTAAATATGGCGCCTTTATGCGCAAACGTTGAGCCGTACCTGATTATAGGAGTACAATCCTTTTGGCAATTTTTTTGTAATTTTTTTCTTATAGTTCTCAACTCATCATTGTATAACAACGTCCTGTGTTTGGAATTATATTATATTGTAAATATGGTCACCATAAGAGTTTATTTATGTTAAGCGTATTTTTAAAACTTATTTTTATACTAGTCCCTTTGTCTTGTATTCTTTTTTGAAATTTACAAATAACGAAGAGGTTTTCAATTTCTACTTTTAGGTCATGTTCTCTCTAAATATATTTATTTCTCTTGTACAAATTTACAATCGTTAAATGAACGGTGAATGTACACTATGTGGATTTAAAAGCGAAAATTTTGAACATATGATGGAATTTAAGATTTTGATGAGTGAAATTAATTAAATTAATTAATTAATTAATCTAAATTAAATTACGACCCATCTTAACCTACGCCGTAGAAACGAGAGCAGAAACCACCAAAACCAAAAACCGTCTGCAAGTAGCCGAAATGAAAGTCCTAAGATCAATCTTAGGGCTCAGTATAAGAGACAAAATTCGAAATGAGAACATCCGAGATCAATGTGGAATCATCGACATAATAAAATGGACAAGAGGAAGATGCCGAGAGTGGTACAAACATGTCATACGGATGGATGATGAGAGGCTCGCCAAACAAGCCCTACTGTCCAAACCAACTATAAAGAGACCTCTTGGCAGACCTCCAAAAAGATGGATTGACAGTTGGCGAGACTCCGGTGAGGTATCTGGAAACTAACAGGAGAAATCCTAACATAAGAAGAAGAAGAGAAGAAGAAGAAATTAATGCAAACCTACTTGAATGGAGAGTGAAGATGGATACAAATAGTGATTGGATTAGAGTACTAAATGGAGAATTAAGTGTAGAGTGTGTATATGGTGGAAGGTGTGGGAAAATGGGATATAAAAAGAAAATATAGCGTATTAAATGAGAATAAATGTAATAAAAACTGAATACTTAATTTTAGTTAATTAAAAAATTATAAATGTATATTTATTCGTAGTCTTACACAAAAATAAAGGAAAGGAAGAATTAAATAAATAAAAATAAATATTAATATACAAATTTGTCTTTCAATGACTTGGAAACATAATTCCTGAATATCGTTAAAGCATTATTTTTTTCTTATTTGGTTTTTAATTAAGTTTTAATTCGTTAAATAGAGTTTTAGCTGTTTTAAGTAGGAATTGATTTTAAAATTTTTTTTAATAATTTTAATTGGTTATATAGAACTGAGGTTTGGTATTTGAAAATTGTCTTAGTCATCTAGATGGCATTTAGGGATTTGGTGGATCTCAGTTTGTAGAATTTGTTGATATTAATTGGTTTTGAAAGTATTTTAAAGGGTCGATGAAAACGGAAGGCATTATTAATATAATTTTATCTGTCTGTAATTCAAGTAAAGGAAGTAAACTCAGAATAGGACTAATTCGAAAAATTTAGGTACATATTAATTTACTTTTTCATAAAAGCGAATTGAATCTTTAATCAGATTTTTTAAATATTTATTTTACATACTGGTCAAATGTGATTTTCGAATTAAAATTGTGTATTCGAATGTTTAAAAATACAAATAAGTATGAAAATACAAATAAAGAGTAATAAATGGAAGAGAAAACAAAATTGTTAATATTTATTCGGTGTTTATTGTTATTATTTTATTTATTTATTATATTGTTCCATTTTTTAAGGAAACAAAATCTTCATGTATATTTGTATGAAATGAAAGATTTTCTCTAATATCCAACTATATATATTTTCGAATCGTATTCTAATCTTAAATGAAGAAGATATTAAACGTGCTTATACCTTTGAATGTTTAGAAAATAAAAATTTCATCCTCCTCAATATAAAGGAATGATTTTGCTTTGTTCGTTTTTATTTGTTTATTAACGTATATACGCATACACATATGTAATAGTGTATGTGTGGTGTTGTAAGCTGCCAATGGCGCAATGCAGAGAGAGAAGGAGAGAGAGTGGATCAAGAATGGAAGTCAACAGTAAGAATAGTGTAAGTGGGAGGAGAATATTATAAGGTGAACTCATAACCCTTTCATATAATTATGTCTAAATATGTTACATGAAAACATCAAAAAAAAGAATAAAAAAAAACAAAAATGGCAAAAAATAAAAGTTAATGAATATTGCAAAGTGACACATTTAAATTTCTATATACCTTTCTAATTTACAATTTATAAAATTTATTTTTTATGTTATTATCAATTATATAAATTATTATAAATGTATATAAATAAAAGGATGGTGCAGGTACACCAACTTTCAGAGATGTTATGCAGGTTGATGTTAAGAAAGGCGCTATACCCTTTTTCCGCCACTAACTATAAATATATATACGAGAGTGTATATAATACAAATCCATACAAAATAGTTCAATCTATCGCCATGAACATTGGTATACATAAGTAGAGCATGTAGAATATTTCATTGTCTCATGATATCATTTCGATGGGGAAACATAATGATTTATAATTTTTAGTGTTTTCAATCCTCAATAATAACAAATTGTGATTATGTCTATGATTAGAAGGTAATTGGTAATGAAATGCCATTTCATTCGATTTATGTGAAGGTCTGAACGTTGAAATGAATAATTAAATAATAAAAACAATGGAAAATACGTTAAAATTGATCACATTATCCAAGTTTATGTATAATAAATATAAGTATATAAGCAAACTAACGACAATTAATTTTTTTTTTATATTTTAAATGAAAAAAAATTAGATAAATTACCAATTTATTAATAATAAATGTCCTTATGGCCAGGGAAACAAAGAGAGTATAGATAGATATGGATTTTAAAGGGTAGAAATTTTATAAGGTACAATTGGGGGATATTTAACACACTCACCCATTGGGCACAACTTTAATTATTTTTAATCAATTTAAAAAAAAACCATGTTGTACAAAATGATTAATTTTAGAAGGGGTTGAAAATAGAAAAATACATTGCTTTTAATTATTAATTTGAACTAGAAAGATTCTATATCATAATAACACTCGGTTATCTTTAAAAATAAAAATATAAATTAATAGATAAAATCAAACTAAGAAAAGGAAGGATTGCAAAATTTAAATTATTGTTAGAAAAATACCAGTATAAGAAGTCAATTTCAAATTTATTTATGTATCTTATATTTTACATTTTTTTTTAGATATTATTAGATTATTATTAATAATAAATATAATTAGGTATATATTTACTTATTATTTTATTAAATGACTTATATGTAGTAATATATAATTCTTATTTTTTTACGAACTTTGAAAAAAAATATAAATGTTTGAAAGTTTTTTTTTTTTCATTTATATAAAAGTTTTATTTATATTAATATATTTTAATAAATAAAAATATACTTAATTGATAAATATATAAATTAGTTATCTTTTTGGATTTGTATTCAATTCGTTGATTTGTTTGGCGGTAAGTTAGAGTGCGTAGGTATCGGCTTGATAGCGATGCGCAAATGGGATACAGCGCAGAGCCCGGAGGCGTCCGGCAACCCCCGAGCCCTTGACAACCCCCGCCGCCACCCCCGCCCTTAGGTAGCTAGAGCCGTGGCCGCTTGCGCTTGTCGCCGGCCAGTCAGTTATGGCGGATTCCTGCTTCTAGCTTCCTACTCTCGCCATACTCACACCAAAATTTATATATATATATATACATACACACTTTAAAATATATATATATATAAACCAAACTCCATATTATATATGTATATATCAATATATATATATAAATAACCAAAAATTAAAATTTTTCATTTTTTTTTTTTGGATTTGAAAAAATAATTCTTGAGCGCCTTCTCATCCCTCTCCCAAACTTACAACTCTCATTGGAAGAAAATTTATTAATTCCCACTATCGCCCGCGTCTCAACTGTTATAATCTTTAAATAAAAATCAAAATCCAAATTCAAAATAACAAACGGTGAGTGGAAAATAAAATCCCCAAATTTCTTATCTAGTAATTTATTTTTATCATTTGTTCATTTAATTTATTATTTCATTTAGACATGAATGTTATTAATTAACTGAGACAAATAGACAGACACCCAGCGACTAGATAAATTCAAGTCACATGGCAATTCGCTTGGTCGATGCTTTACGTGAATACACGAATTAATACGAACATTAGAAAGATATATATATTTAAAATACAAGCAACCCCCTCTAGATTACAACCCTGTTATTATAAAAATGTCAAAAATACATTCTTTATTCAAAAAAAAAGAAAAAAATCATTCATAAATTCAATAATTTAAATTAACAATAAAATTAAATTATTTTAAATGTAAAAGAAAAAAATATTTATGTTTGTACATATACATAAATAATAATCTTTAATATATATATATTTATATTATTTAAACTAGAGAATAGCTGATTTTAAAATTAAATTACTTTTTAAAGAAAGAAATATATTTTACTAATGTGCTAAACCACCCTAGAAAAAATGAACCGCCTGATAGATATGCAACCGCTCTTTTGTACTGTCACTTTGATTTCATACCCATTAGGCGGGATTTTTTTAAACCAAATTTTTTCTGTAATAATCACTTCCCATTAATAAATTATAATTTTCATTTTTTTATTAGTAGAAAATTTATTATTTTTTAATTTATTAATTGGCATGAGTAGTATAGTTTACATAACAAATCTGAATAATCTCAATTTGGTCACACACTCATTTACATATATATATTTTATTTTTAATACATAATTATATTTTATATAAAAATTTCATATTTTTAGATAATTGTAGTGTTTAGCTTTAAAATTATCCATGCTTTTTATGAGAGTCTATAAATTTATTAATTATAATTTTTAATTAATTTATTTATAAATTTATATACATTTTTATTTTTGTGTTATTTGGTTAATATTATCTTATTATAATTAATTTCATATTTATTATATATTTCTAATCTACTAAAATCCCAGACTTATCACTCTTACACATTTGTATGAATAATATCGAATAAATACATTCATGAATATTTATATTTTAATATTTAAAAACGAAAAATAAGACTAAGTTTAGTTTATTGAAATTATAACATATTTTTGTTTTTTGGATATTAAATTTTACTAGACTTTTGATCATATTATCTAATAAACAAGAACTACTCTTATAATTTTAATTAATATAGATTATTTAATAAGTTAATATAATAAAAAATATTTCGTAATATATAGATAGATTCAAATTTTTATTCATTAGATTATCTTAGAAAAGCAGAGATCTGAAAAACTAATTTAATATAATTATTTTAAAATAAATTGATATTAATTGAAACTTTCCTGAATAATGATTTATTTTAGAATTTTACTTAAAATATATAAATATTTATAATTTAGATTATTTAATAAAATTCTAGACTAATTGATTTTCTTCAAAATATCTTAGATTCTAATCAAAATTATTAACTAATTTTTAATTTTTATGAATTTTATTTTGTCAATTAATGATAATAAAAAGTGGGATTAATTTTCTTAAAAAAAAAAACAAAACAAATACGATGATGCAATTAATTAATTCAATTTACAAAAACACAAAATACAAAAAACTTCACTTAACACCCATCCATCTATTAATGATTTAATCATAGTTAAATTTCTCTTTGTAACTTTTCTTTTTAAGGAAAATATATTGAATAAAAATTATTGTATATATAATAATATATTCATTGAGATAATATTATTATGTAAATAATTTAAAGGAATTTAAATACTTTGTCTTATTTTTCTGTGTTGTATTATATATATTTAAAAACTCTTCAAAAAATATAAAATATTATTTAGTGTTGGCTAAAAAGGATTAGAAACGATAGGGGAAATAAGAACCAAAAAAACAAGACATGAGAGGATCGTTTTAGTAAACTATTAAATAAATTTGTGAATGTATTAAAAATTATAATGTCTGAAAAAGGTTGGATTCATGGGAACCAACAATTTGATATTTGTTTATAATAATAAGGATAATATAATAATAAAATAAAAAAACAATATTCGTTAATATATATATCTTATAAATATACTAAAAATTGAATATTCAATTTTTACCTTATTTTTATTAATTATTTTTATTTTTTATTTTTTATTTTGTTTTTATTTTTATTTAATATTCTATTCCTCTAATACTACAATATTAATATTTTTTATTTTTTTCATTCTTAGTTTTACTACCTTACTCTTTATTTTTTTCTTACATTCTCTACCAGTTACTAACATAAAATAAAATAAAAATAGTAAATATTATTATGTCATTTTCAGTTTTATTTTTTCTTATTTTTTAGATTAGAATTTTAAAAATTTATATTTTCATTTCATAAAATTTAAGAAAAAAATATATTAAACATGTTAAAAAAATTAATCTATTTTTTTATATTATTCCATATATGAACATAAGGGCGGGAGGTAGATAGATAATAAAGTGAGTTAAAGGGGATGTATATCTAAATAGCCAATTATAAAAGTTGACATTTGTCAACAAATATACTTATTTATTTATATGCCTAGAAATAAATAATGATAGTTGAAATATGTAGAAAGAATTAGTAGAGTGGAATAAGGAATTATTATTCAAAAGCAATTTTTAGTACTGTTAATTTTGTATATTCAAATGAGAATCTTTCTGGATTTAAATAAATATTTATAATATTAATTTGTCTAAAGAAATTATGCAATTAATTTAAACATTACAATGGTTCGGTTTTATTCTGTCGCATCAATAATTTTATTAAGTATATAAAAAAACGTTTTCGTATGAACATTGCTCAGAATTGAAATGTGTTTTTGCATATTATCACTTGTCATCACCTTTAGAATCCAAAAATGACTTTAGAATTTATCATGGCTGTCTGTTTGTCTGTCTTTATGTAAGTAAGTATATCAATCCGAAAAATTGTGACGGTATAGTTTCAAAATTGGCTGAGCCAATTACTATGAAATTCCATCACAATATTTTTATATACCTCTATTTGAACATAGGCAATAATTTTTATCAATATCATTCAATAACAGCAGAAATTAAATTTTACAAATTTATATAATGCTCCATGTTGTACATTCAGAGCCTCTCAGGAAGAAGTTGATTCATTTCTTTCAATGAATAAAAAATTAATCAATCAAGGAAATTCATTACAAAGAGTGATTGTAATATTTAAATGTTAAATTTTAATTTTAATTTTTAATATTCAAATATCATTTCAATTAAATAGTTTATCCTATATGTTCTCATTTTAATTAATTGAATAAAATATTTAGATCATTTTTATCTTAAATAATTATTTTAAATTATTCTTACTTCTTTTTTATTTAAAATTTAGGGTAAAAATTTTTTATGTATAATAAAAAAAAAAGAAATAACTTTTTTTTAGTGTCTTATGAAGTCAAAAATATTTTTAAAACGTCAATTAAAATGACTAAATAATTTGTCTTTGTTTTTGTTTTTAGTTTCATTAATTAATTATTAATTTCATTATATTTTAACAGCGAAACTAGTTATACATATAAAAATCATAATATGAATTTTTAGATATAAAAGAGTTGTTTTAAATTTTTCTCTTTTTAAAATTGGATAAATTTTTTAAATTTGTTTAAAATCCAAATTATTTTATTATATTGTAATTTATTTAAAGGTTTCTTTTTTAATTTATTATGAATAAAAAAATCTCTTTTGAATATCAACGTAGAATTAAATTCAAAAAAAGAGTTCAAAATTATAATATTATAAAATTTCTATATTTAATTATAATAATAAAATAAAGATATTCATTGAATAAAATTATACATTGATAAATTTATAAGAATCATTTTCCAATTAATAATAATATACTATTTGAATATTTATACCAATTATATAATCTCTCTCCTCTCTCTCTCTCTCTTTCTATATATATATATTGTTGATGGCACCACGTCAAGTGTTGGCGCGTGATTTGCAGTGTTAAAAAATTAATTCTGGTACTTTCAGCTATTCAATCAAGCTGGAATTCTATATATATAGCATTTTATACAATCTTTAATCATATGAAAAATTGTCAAACATATATCTTTATTTTTACGGTCACTTTAGAGGAAAAATAATCAAAACGTTGTAGGTAATGACCCTCTTCCGGTTGAGCTACATTTCTCAAAAGTTAATAGAAAACTATGAATTTTGAATAATGCCCATGTACCGAACTTCATCATTCTAGCTCAAACCGTTTTTGCGTAATTTTGCTTACATACATACATACACACATAAACACACAGAGACATTTTTCTGGTACTTTTAGTTTTCATTTGATTTCTATGCAATTAACTTCATTTATAGAGCTATTATTCATATACAAACATACATACCACTCTAAAACACTTCATTAACAAGTAACACTATTTCTTCTAATATAATCAACAATTTTGGATTTGATTGATAATTTGTAAATTTAATAAAAATTCTTTTAAATTTTGATACATACTTTGATATAAGTATATTACAGTGAAAAATAATAAAAATTGCATGATAAAAAAATTGTCAGTTTATGTGTTTAATAAAATTTTTATTATTACAAAAATTTGACTTGATTTTTCATATGAATAAATAAAACTAAATGCGCCCAAAGTTTTTCGTTCAATATGAAGCAATTCATTCATAAACTTTGTCAGGCTTATAGAAAAATTATTTTATTCATTTTAGTCCGTTGGACAAACGCTATTTTAAGAAATTTTTTATATTTATTCAATTTAAAAAGCACATACATACAAAAAATGAGTTACAATATTTACAAGTTTAAATTGTCTTTTTTGCGATTACCTACAGATTTGTTATTACAATTTTACTTAATTAATATTTTATTTAAAATCTTTTGTTTAAGAATAGTTTAAATTTAATATCGAATAGTAGAAACAGAGTTGTGACTGTTAACTAACCCAGAAAGGTTAAAGAAAAAAAATCGGGAGATTAATAGTATACCTGGCCTACTCCTTTGATTAATATCATTATTGGTCTCATATCCTCATATATGATATAAAATATTGTGTCTTTTCGTACTACACATTAAAAAACAAACTGTATTTATCTTTTAAATAAATTATTTTATTCACAGTTGTGAATATAATATAATTATACAAATTAATTAATTAATTTTGCAAGAGTAATAATAATAAAAACATAGAAATAATATTGAATTAAATTTCAAATTTATAAATCGTTAATTAATATTATTATTTTAAAGTAATTAAAGATTTATGATTGTTCTTTTTGGTCTTTGCCGCTTCCTCCCTAACATATGAATATATATATATATACGTCTCTTTGAGCCATCCATACTTAACTCGTTCCCTCTCTCTCGATCTTCTATAAAATAATTAATAGCCATTTATGAAGTGGTTAAATTTTGTTTCTAAAAGTCGATTAAATATATTTTCTTCTCTGCCTTTTGCTTTTCAAAGAGGTAATCTCTCTCTCTCTCTCTCTCTCATTAGAAGATAGAGAGGGAGAAAGAGAGGAATGGAGGACTTTATTATACCAATTCATTTTCCATTTGCGCTCCAACACAAATGAACAATCCTATCATTCATTCATTCACTTGATTATTATTTCATTACTTGAAAAGATTTATTTATTAAGAATTTAATAATTATATAATAATAATAAAAAACAAAAATCATATTTGAATTGAAATGATTATACAATTTATAAAAAGGTGATTTATTTCATATATTTATATGAAATAAATAAATCAACAAAAAGTTATTCACCTAATTAAATAAAAAAACAAATATATAAAAAACAATATATTGAAAATAAATAATCAAATAAAAATATTTATTTTTTAATTTAACGAACTTAATCACCCATTAGAAATTATTTTCCTATTAACTATAATAATGATCTATTTAAAATGATCTCTTAATAATCTAGAATAATTTTTATACTCTTTTTAATTATTAAATACACAGAATGATGAATTATTATTCTAAATTCTATTTTTTCTATTTTCTTTATTTAATCTCTTTAAAACTTTTTATCCTTCATTAATTATAATCATTCAAACAATATTATTTACAACTTTTGTTTATTTATTTTATTATGGCTATTGTAATGTAATTAATTTAATTTGTGGAATTTTAGATCTTTTATTAAATAATTATATTTTTAATTAATGTTTTATTGTAATTTTAATTTTTATAAACATGGTTTGGTTGTATCCCTTCATTGTTCAGATATTTTTTAATTTGGGTTTGTTTATGCAAATTTTTAATTCATTCAACACAAATTACTACAATATATTCTCATTTTTTTTAAATAATAATATTTGGTATTTTGAATTATTAAATGACTAATTAATTAATTAATATTATATATAAATTAATAAAAAAATTCAAATTATAAACATTGAAAATTTTAAACTTTATTAATGTTTATCTATTTGTTTGTTTGTTAATTTTATAAATCGTTTAAGCTATTGTATAGTATAGATTTATAGATAATACTAAGTGTGGATATATATATATATATATCTATAGCTTTGTTTATGACTGTGTGTGGGTATTGTATTCAATATGTATGCAAATTTTACGTATTAAGGGGACCGTCTCTCTTCAACTTGAACTCACCAACTATTAAATGATGAGAGCTCTGAAATTTTGACTTCTAATGTCATAAAAGACAATATTGAACTAGTCAGTGGTGCAGAACAACAACAACCTTATGAATAAATATAATTTAAATATTTTTTTAACTGTCTTAAATAATATAGTCTATTTTTTTTATTATCTACGGCCCTAGAAATTAACGAAAACCTTTAAAATATATCTATTTAATTAATATAAAATATGATTCAATTATATTTTATAATATGTTGGTTAATTTAATGATCATTTAAATAAATAAATCACTTAAGGTAAGTTCGGTGAAGTGCGCGCATGGGGTAAGTGCGAGTTAGGCCTCCAGAAGTCTTAATATTATTTTAAACTTGGCACCAATCTTTTGCATTTATTGGTGATTTTCTTGTTATGACAGCTAAGTAATCTGTTGGAACCCCTAAGCAAACAAATCAGGGCAATTGACGTTTATGTGAGACACATCCATTGATGGTCATCACACTAGTTAGGTGGGGGTACTTTTAAATCTAAATTATTTTCTCAATCAGTTGTTTTTATTATTTAAATTTCGATTTATTATCACTTTATTCTTTAAAACTTCTTACGGAGGAGATCATTCAAGGTGTTCTTGGGGGGTGCCTGCGGGAGATTGTGTGAGGCCCGCTCGGGCGTACCTCAGGGAAGTGTGTTGGGTCCCCTGCTGTACCTGATATATACAAATGACCTTCGACTAAGGACGTTTTCTGACGACACCGCCATTCTGGCCACCCAGTCCAGCAAAACCTCGATTTCCTTAAGCCTTGGCTGGACAAATGGAGAATAGTTGTCAACGAGGAAAAATCGACACATGTGACTTTCTCCTTAAATAAAAAGACCTGTCCACGCGTTAAACTGTATAAACCCATCCCCCAACGTGGCTCAGTTAAATACCTTGGACTACACTTAGACGTTTAACCTGGGGGATTCACATCAGATCAAAAAAAAAAAACAAACAAATTGACTCCAAACTTAGACAACTCTATTGGACTTTAGGACAAAACTCTCAAATGACTCTATAAACAAAGTCCTTATATACCATACAATCCTCAAACCAATTTGGACATACGGTCTTCAGTTGTGGGGCTCCGGTTGTGTTTCTAACATATGGCCACTTATGATCATCTACCGTCCATTAAAAAGTTATTTCCAAACCTATCGGTGTACCTATTTTAAAAGTTTTTGGACAATATTTTTTAGGATAGAATGCTGCTTCAACACACTTACCTCACTCGTAAAAACAGAATAGTTTGTTGGGGAAATGAGGCAAACCCGCACTTACCCCACTTTGACGGATAAGCGCTTGCCATGCAAAACTCTCACAAAAATGTTCAACTATTTACTCATACTTTCATATTTTTATTTCTCGATCCATGAATAAAAATAGCATAAGTATTTGCTATAAAAATTTTGAATCCACATAATTAATATTTACAGATACAGCGTCTCTCAAAAATGTTATTTAAAAAAATGGGCTCGCACTTCACAGAACTTACCTTACTTACTTTATTAGGATTAATAAAAAACAATTATTTACTTTGTAGAATTTTGTTTAAAATATTTTATTTTATCTATAGTATTATTAAATATATATCCACTATTTTGTGATTTTTAATAAAAATATTTTCTTTTAGGTAAGTTTTGCGCTGATGTTTCTGGATTTCATTTTTTACTTACAAATATTCAGGTATGCAAATTTAATTTTTCGTCAACTATATTCTCTAAATAATTTTAATTAATGAATTACCGTTGAAAATATTTATTTATTCCTTGTTCGAATAGGTTTTCGTTTTTGAAAATAAGAACATACCTATATAATCTAATGGTTTTTTAATGTCTTTATTTTATCTATGAGAGTTTTTTTTAACTGTTTCAAATAAAGTGTTAATTAATTTAAAATTGAAATTGGATTTCTAAATGGGAAAATGCGGAATATGTGCCAATAAAATTGAAGAAAATTCAGTCCATTAAGAGACAAAGAATTTCTATTGGAAAGAAAATTGGAATTTTTTTTTTTACTTTTCTTGTATGCTTCGAAACTTATCGGATGAATGAGAATGGATGAAGAAGAGATGGGGGGGGGGTTGTGGAGGGTGACGGGAGTAGAATGAGGTTAAGAGAGCAGCAATACAAGGGAAAGGGAATTATATACGTATATATATATAGGAAAAGCTTAACCGCGAGTTTCGATTCTCTCTCTCTTTCTGACTCATTCATTCATCCGAGAGGTTCTTCTTCTTCTTCGTTGTGGTTTTTGAAATTTGTGACCCGGTTCATGTTCTATGCGCTCTTTTAACTCACTCCAATCCCCCTACCATCTCCATTCCACCCTCAATGAACGAGGAATCCGGTAAATTATGAGACCATATACTCTTCTCTCTCTCTCTCTTGGTATATATATATAGTTCCCAATTAAACTTAGTCGCTTCATTCCTCAAGAGTAAGTTGCGCAAGAGTTGAGTTGAGTTGAACACATAGTACAACTATTGGATAGATTATTATTAGCCAGAAAACAAATAAACAGAGTATATGCCCATAGGATGATGGTAGACGTGTAAATATTTCTCTCAATCTTTCTCCTCTCCCTCTCTTCCTCTACTAAGTATAATACGATAGAATATTTTCAATTTAATAATTAATATTATGAGATCAAGAGTTGCTGCTAAATTTAGCCTAAGGCTTTTCCTAAATAATAGACATATTCAATAAAAATGCATTATAGTATTTTCATTTTTTACTTCAATTAAATTAATTGAATTAAAGAGTGTTTTTGTTGTTTATTAAAATTTCTTAAATTAACCTTAAAATTTGGACACTTAAAAATAAAAATAACATTATTTCTTTTGAAGTGGCTTTGTCATGATACATTAATTTCCTTGTATACAAAAGAGATTGTTTATAAAATATCTATTCCTAAGACTTAATTTTTAATATTCATATTCATTAGTTTAGTATATGTTTTGTGACACGATATTTTTAAATATTTAATGATTTATATTAAGTCATATCTTGTATTATTAGATAGAAGAAACTCTAAGATCGTAAAATTCCAGATATAGCATAAGGTATTACTGGTTTAGTCACACTACAAAATAACTATATAAAAAAGTTTATGTTTTAATTTAAGTAAGGTTTAGTATATTTAAAGTTATTGTTGCAAATAATAATTTCTTCTTGTATTAAAAAATTAAATGAATATCTTTTTTTCTATTTACTAATTTGCAAAAAGAGATCATCCAAATAAAGGGTGTTTTTTTCGAGGTATAGAACTTTAAGTTGGCATTACTGTTCAAGTTAACGACCAATTTAACAGCTGTCAAGTGAGTTATTCTCAATTTGGTTTGGCAATTCATCATGAATAGACTCACGTCTGAACAACGCTTGCAAATAGTGCAATTTTATTTCGAAAATAATGGTTCTGTGCGGAATACGTATCGTGCACTAAGTCCATTTTATCGTCAACAAAATCGTCCATCAGAGCAGTTAATTCGATTAACCCTGGAACGTTTTCGCACCACGTTTACTCTTATTGATAACTTGCATCCCCAGAGACGCCGTACGGAGCGTACAGAAGAAGCTATTGCTACTGTAGAACGGAGCATTGAGGAAGACCCGAATGAGTAGAGAGCCATGATTCCTAACTTTTTCATTCCTGAATTGAACAACCATGATGTCCAGGAGCTGTGGTTCCAACAAGACGGCGCAACATGTCACACAGCTCGTGCCACCATCGATTTATTGAAAGACACGTTTGGTGACCGCCTAATTTCACGTTTTGGCCTCCAAGATCTTGTGATTTAACACCGCTAGACTACTTTCTGTGGAGCTATGTAAAGTCATTGGTCTATGCGGATAAGCCACAAACGCTTGACAATTTGGAAGACAACATTCCCCGTGTTATTGCCGATATACGGCCACAAATGTTGGAAAAAGTTATCGAAAATTGGACGTCCAGATTGGACTACATCCGAGCCAGCCTTGGCGGTCATATGCCAGAAATCATATATAAAATGTAATGCCACAAGATTATCTTTCGTATAAATAAAATTCATGTCAATCGTTGTTTTATTGCAATTTAAAGTTCTATACCTCGAAAAGAAACACCCTTTATATTCAAATTTATTTACATAGACTTGAACGACATATATATGGTATATATATATATATCATTTCACATAGACATTTCTTTTAACCATTAAATAATAAAATTAAATTGATTGAAAAATTCTACGATAACTAAAATATGAATAATCGATATATTTATGATTCCAATTTAAAAAAAATCCTGAGTGTTTCATTTGATGTATAACAAGATTATTTGACAAATGTCAATTTGATATGGAAAGGATATCTGATTTTTTTACCGATTTATTATTTTATACTCAAAGGCCTTATATATATTTATAAACATAGACTCTACCATATATATAATTAATGTATAATTGGGATAAACGGTTGATGAGGTGAGTGGAGAAATAGAAATGATAGTAATCTTAAAGAATGTCTTCTCTATTTGTGTTTAAGTTTATAGGACTTCGAAGTTAAATATAATTCCAGGAAAAAAAAGGAAAAAAAAAACTCTTTCGGTTGTAATTCAAGTAGAAGTGACATTTATAGTTATTTGCCATGGAACTACAAATATAAATGAATAGATGACAGGAGAAAAGAGGGGAGAGATTAAATATTTTCTAGTTATACTTTCAAAACAAAGCAAAAAAACTAAAATAAAATAAAAATTAAAAAAATATACCTTCATATGAATACATTTTTTTATAATTATTTTACAGACATATAAATAAAAATATAATTTGAATTAAATTGAAATATTTTGGAATAGATAGATAATATACTGAATATACCAACTAAAACTCTTTTGAAAGAAATTTCAGTCGTGAGGTTATTTTTTTAATAATTATAACTTTTTACAATATAAATAAATTAAAAATGAATAAATCACATTAAAATTAAAATTTATGAAATTTGAAGTACTGAATATTTATTTATCTATCTTAGTAGATGAAACCGGCAAATTATACATTTTATTAAGCTGAAATATCGCTTGAATTCCCTCGCATTAAAAAAACATTCATGATAGATGATCAGTGTATACCCTTTGGACTTCTATTATGTCATTGCGTGTTGTTACCGTACAAATAGCATTGTTCAGGATTTAAAATTTTTTGCAAATTTTTACTCTTCATGACCTGGGGAACCCAAATATGACTTATATTTTTCGTGTCTGTCATTTTATTTGTCTGTTTATCTGGGAAATTGTGAAGTTATAAACTCAAAATTGATTGTGGCGATGAAATACACCTACTACCAGAATATTCTTATATGCTCTTATTTTAATATATGCTGTAAATTTTATCAATATTTATTAAAAAAAAAGAAAAATTAATTTTATAAAATTTATATAAAGTTTTACTTTACGCATGGAGAATAGTGCCAGAATCGCAATCTTTTTCTAGAATTTAACATAACATGAACAAAACAAGAAAATGTAAGTGGTTCACGGTATCAAATATAAATTTTGCTTTTTTGTCATTATTAACAACTAAAAACTACAAACAAAAATCAATCAAAGAATTTCCATACAATAAAAATAAAAAAAAAAATTTTAGGAAAGATATATATTTTTACCAAAAATAAATTCCAAATTTTTTAATAATCATTTTATTTTTTTGGAATAAAGTTTAATATTTAAAATTATAACACTTTTATACAGGATAGTTAGAAGTTATATAAAAATATTCGATTATATATTCAAGCTAAAAGGGGTACAGGTGGTAGAGAAAAAAATGACAATTTTGTGGCACGTTAGTTACTTCAAAAAGATTTTTTTATAATTTTGTGGCACGGTCATTGAAAAAGGTCCGCCATCCGTGACCTTATAGTATAAGAATATATATCTTTAAAATAGAGATATAAATTTAAGTAAATTTATCAGCTCAGAAACCTTGAATTAAAAATCACCTTTTTTTCAGAATCAAAAATCAATGAAAACTCTATTCAATTTACTTTTAAAATAAATAAATTCAGTATTTGTTAAATAAAATGTATAGAATAAATGTATATTAGAATTGAATTTCAAATTACTATTCTGAGAGAATTTCTTTTTACTTTTTTTTTTTGCTTATTTTGTTATTGTTAGATAGTAGTGTGTGGTGGTTAGCCTTTGGTTGGTGTGAGAATGGGATCGCATTACAAAACACTACTGAATGGTCACAACGTGAGCGGAAATCACAGAATTAGACGAATCGAAGTTGCCCAGAGTAGATGAGATGAAGTGGGTGGATGAAGGTGGTTTAGGTATACTATCCTACAGATATAGACATCTTGTTCACCCTAGCCCACTCAGTCCCTGTTGAAGATTCGCTTCACTACACTTTCTATTATACACCATCCATATACCTTCAATTCTATAAAAAGAAAAAGAAAAAAAAAAGATAAAAAAATAGCGTAAACCGGAAATTCAGAAATGTAATTTAATACATTGAATGAATTGAAAATTGACTTTATCTAAGGATAAATAAAAATAAATAAATAAATAAACTGACCAACATACTATAAAGTAGCGATAGTTATAATAATTATAATCATTTATATTTTCAAATTTCAAATATATGACGGATATAATTCTTTTGGTAATTTATCATATTTATTTAATATATTTTAATTGTTGAATAGTCTATATTTTATTTAATTATTTATTTATTGTAAATCAATGTTCAAAGAGGAAGGAGAATGCGGGGGGTGGATAAAGAAAAAGAAAGTTAGCAATCTCGATGTCTAAGCACTGAGCCGGAAATGAGCTTTTCGAATCTCAACTTGGAATCAGGTCAAATATATATATATATCATCTCTATTGATTTCAAAAATGGATTAATTTCAAAAGTATATCAAAAAAGAAAAGACATTTTATAACATAAAATAATTATATATATATATATATATATATTAAAGTCAAGAAAATTAAATTACTAATGATTAAAATAAAATCATTAATTCAAATTTTCAAAAAAGCTTAAAATTTATATTGATGGATTACTGAAAGACATGTTATTAAATCTAGAATCGAAAATGAGAACTCATTGAAATGATATTTAAAACTTTTAATTAAAAATAATTATTTAGCTATTATACATTGTAAACAATTATTTTGACGGTTGTATTGTATGGGTGTGAATCGTAGTCTATGACCTTGGGAGAGAGTAGTTTTAGAGCAGTGATTCCTAAAGTGAGCGCTACCCCTCCCCCCGACACACACACTCATGGGTGCTGCAGTGATGGCCACAGGTGCATTAAGAGTAAAGTGACCCCACGTCTCCCTTTTGGCAGAACAGTCCCTTTCTCTGGTGGATTGCGTCCCGTCGATTTTTAAAAATGTCCCGCTTTTTAGAAAATATCTGCATTTTTTTGAAAATGAAACAATGATTTTGAATTGGAAAGTAAAAAAAAAAACTTATTAAAAATATTGACCATAGCTTTCTACTCATTGGGACCATCTTTTAAAATTGTGAATACCATGCCATAAAGCCTAGTTTACACGGGCTTAGTTCTTGTCATTAGCCGGCCCGTTGAAAAAGTTGGCTCTTATTTTGATTTTTCGTTCAATATGTATCTAAAAAAATTATTAGTGTTTTTGAAATATGGTCCACTGGCCCGGAAGACATTTTGTAAATGTCATTTTGGCTCACGCTTAAAAGTATTTGCCCAGTTAATGACAAGAACTAAGTCCTTGTAGACTAGGCTTTAGAAATGTTCGTATCTTAACAAAAAATCCAATTTTCGAGATATTCGAAAAAATCGAATTGCTGCTCATCGATGAAAACAAATGGAAGTCAAAAGGACCCAAGTTTGGATAGCAGCTCCCAGCCAAATGTTGATTTTATTCTGAGCAGGTTTTGTTTTGTGTGCAGGTGCATTGTCGTGTAATAAAATTATTGTTATTATATTGTTCAAATTGATCATTTGTTATTTGAAGTATTAGTTGTATTATTAGTATTATCAGTTTCATTAGACTTTAGAAGTTCATAATACACCACACCTTTCTGGTCCCACCAAAACCAGAGTATTTCCTTATTGCAGAATTGATCTGGTTTTGCAGACGATGTTGATGGTTGTCTTGGATTAACCTATGATTTTTAATGTTTAGGATTCTTAAAATAATTCCATTTTTCATTGTCAGAAACAATTCGATGCAATACTGATTTTCTTTTGTGTTTTTCCACTGTCTTTCGTCCATTGAGGACCCATTTTCCACACATTTACTTCATACTGGTAGACTTGGTATTAGTATACCTAAAACCGGATACAGACATTTTTTTAATATCTTATTTAAAAATTAAATACCTATGTTGATTTTGAAAATTCAAAATTCCAATTTAAGTTAATAGTTAATTCGAATATATTTTGGTGGACTATCAGTAAATAAAATTTAAATGTTTAAGATTCATTCTCAAAATTTTGACTGTTCGTGATCTCTCACTTTTCTTATCATAGGACTTTACCACTATATTTCCCAATCCTCCCAATTTAATTATAAAACGTTTCAAAGTGGTACTATATTTGGTCCATTTCTAACTCAAATCTTACAACTTCAATTCATAGTTTCAATAGATCTATGCTAATATTGAAAATAACCGTATACGAATTATATAATTGTGCTAATAAAAAGAAATCATCCAAGATATTCGTTTAATGTTTTATTGATTTAGAATAGACTAAAACTCCACTGCCTTTCCATGTATTTATTTATTTTATTTTATTTTTTGTGTGCCAAATGGGACCTGGTAGAAGTGGGTGGGATGAAGGACCGGAGAAGGAGGGTTTTGGCTGCTGTTCTATTTTATCAAGACGCGTGTATGCGATGGACCTAGAATACAGAAACAGTTTCCTTTTCCCTTCTTCAATACATCCCCCCTCTCATTCTGCTTCCACCCACAATTTCCATCACCCTCACCTTATTCTCCCCTCATTTAGACTTTTTCACTACACCAGCCATCTTTTTTTTCCTCATTTTTTTTTTGGATTTTAATAAAATAAAACAAAAATAAAACTTTTTAAACAATTTGAGGGAAAAAGAATATATTGAAAAATTAAATAATTAATTTAATTTTATAATATAAATTTTAATTAATAATTCTTAGAACAGTAGTATTGTAGAAATTGATGGCTGAAGGAGTAGAATGAGACCAAAAAACATTGTCACAAAGTTGAATAATGTTAAGGGTGGTTCTTCCATGAGAAAATAACAGGTTTCTTTGCTTAGAAATAAGAAGAAATTCTTCATAGTATATACGAGGGTGGGTGAAAAGTTTCCGACCTAACCAAGAAATTATTTTTTGCTATATTTTTCAACATAATCTCCATCGACTCTGATACATGTCTCATAACCGTGATTGATTATTTAATTAATTAATTAAATTTGATTTAATTTATTTTAAGTCTCATCAACAGTTATGAATCGACGCAAAAATTCGTTTGGATTACGCCTACAGCGCCAAATTGTCGGTAGAAATGGTTTTTCGAAGCAGTTTTTGGTCTAATATTAGCAAACGCGGCACCCACGTTGCACACAGCTTTCCATATTCAAATGGTTGTGCAAAATATTTTGCACACGTTCAGCTGACATTGGTACAGGTCTCAGCTATCTTGAATGTTGAAAAATAAAGCAAAAAAAAAAAAAATTTAAAAAACATCGTTTTTCTTGGTCAGGCCGAAAACTTTTCACCCCACCCTCATAAAATGTAGTTCTCCTCTCCCAGATGACATCTAAAAATAGAAAATTTATTTTTAAATTTTTTTTAAATGAATCAAATGACTAATTCATTAATCCAAATCAAAGATAATATAATCAAATCCTAAAAACCTATGATATATCTATGCAATGACTCGTGCAGTCTTTTAATACTTTGTATTTTAATTTTTCCTTTTTGTTTGCAATGAAAGAGTATATTGAAAAAAACCCTTTCAGGTCACATTCTGATATGATCTCAATAATGTTAATAATGCAATAAGAAAATAAGAAAAACGTCACGGATAATCATTCTTTCCCTAAATAATCATTAAAATAATAATAATAATAATTAATTTATTTTAATTTATAGTAATCTAATAATATATAAATTACCCAACTTGTTCTGTTACCTTAAGGGACTATAAAATAAGCTATTAAAAAGGAGGTTAAATTCATAAGCAATCCAAATATATAATATTTTAATTAAGTACCCATACACATGTTATTACTTACTAATATCCTCTGTTTTAAATTAAATATTCCAATTTAATTTCTGTGTTAAAATAACGAACTTTTTTCAAATTTACATTCCATATATTCTTCGTATAATAACTTACAAGCCTTTAACATTTATCATTTAAGTTTATACCATGTGTATAATATCATTACGCGTTGCACTTTCCTATTGTGCTAAAATTTATTTAGTTACTAGCTGCTCAGAGCGCCTTCGTGATCATTTCATTTTGATATTTTATTTTCATTGCTAGATTATTATTGAATATTTTTAATTATAATGAAATTTGAGAAAATGCAAAGTTAGAGACTTGAGACAATGAACATAATTGCAATATGCAAAAATTTTTAAATTCTGAGCAATGTGCAGACAAAAACATTTTTTTTATATATATAAATGAGAGATTGTGATCACGAAAATTTTCGATGGCGAGATTTTGATGATGTTATACGTTTTGAAGGTCTCTGAGTCATTTTCAATAAGGTTGAGAAAAATGTTTCTCTCTGTGTGTGTAGACAAGATTACGCAAAAACGGTTTGAGCTAGAATAATGAAATTTTGTATACGGGCATTATTTAAAATTCGTAGTTTTCTATCAACTTTTCACAAATGCAGCTCATTCGCAAAAGGACCATTAAAGCTAAAAGCAGTTGAAAGCAAATACATTTCATAAATTTGCTAAACTCACAAAAATATAGTATTAATCCAAAAAGTCTTCTTATTTCAACAAAATGTTATCAGTGAAAATTTTGTTAAAAACTTTAAATCTTATGATCGGATAGATAGAATCACACACCTCATTCAATACAAAAGGGGATGGATGATCTTTTTTACCCCACTGTCATGTAAAGAGAGAAAATATGAAACACTAATTAACTTATTAAATAAAGTAAATTTTCAAATTTACTTATTCTTAATAATCATCTATACCTACGACTTAAGGTACCTTAATCAATTTTGTATAAATTTTGTTTAAATTTTCTTTTTTTATCTCGTATTAAATCATCTTTTGATAGCTCTTTACTTTTCTATTTTTATTAATTCTATTTAAACCCATTTATGAAAATATCCAAACAATATTCCAAAAAACCTAATATATATGATATATCTATCATCTTGATATTTTCTTGATATTATACTATAATTCATATTTTATTTTCCAATAGTTTCTTTAAAAATTTTTATTTGTTTATTTTTTTCTAAATTCCATTAAAATTGATAACCATTCGTTTCTTATATTAGAAAATTCAAATATATAAATTTATTTTAAAATTTTTGCAGGCTTATTAAAAATTTTTATGGAAATATTAGATGCAGAATTAATACGATTATTAATTAATAATAGAGTATACTATTTAAATATTTCAAATTTAAATTGGGTGGCTTGTATTTCTGGTTGCCTCAATGCCAGGGGCTCCTAGTCGAGTGAACGAACGCTCACTCAGTCAGTCAGTCGATTTCGTTGTGTGAGTGCGTATGCCAACTCAAACCAGGGGGCGGCGATGACGCTCTTTCTCTCTACTATATCAAAAGCGTAAGTGTATTTTCTATTGAAATTATCATAATTCACCAATATAAAGCGATCAATTAACATCACCTCTACCATCATTATAATAAAGTCTCAAATGATTTATTGATCCTTTTTAATTATTATTTTAATAGAAAAAAATATCATATTTGTTTTTTATTTCATATTCATATTATCAATGATATTTTATTTATTAATATATATATATATTTAACGTGAAATATCTGCACATTACTCTAAATTTAATTTAAAATTATTTACACATTTTATTAGAATTTGAAAATGTATATATCTTCTTTTCTTCTAATTAATCTCTTTTCTATTTCATTTTTATAATGTCATTTAATATAATAGGATATTATTATGTGTGTTTGAAATATATCGTATATATATATATATATATATATATATTGGTATATATATTTCTATTTATTATTATTATTCTATTTTTTTAATATTTTCTATTCAATATGAGTTGATTTTTTAATATATATTTGGATATTATTATTCATTTAAGTAAATATAATTTTTTAATTTCAATTTGAAGTGTCATTTATTCTAGAGACGCCCAAACGACAGAGCTAATTTATTTTCTTTTTTCTTTTATCTTGTAATTTACTGTTTAATTTATCTAAAAAAATGATAAATTCTGATAAATATTTATTCTTTCAATATCAATTATTTTCTGAGAATTCTACATGATTATCAAAATCAAAAATCAATTGAAATTTAAATAGAAATTATTTTAACATTCTCTTTTAATTATAGATTAGAGAAAAGGTCAGTTTTTAATACTTTCATTTATTAAACAAGAATTTTATTATGTCTGTTTGAAATATATCTAAATATTATTATTTCATTAAAAGTTATAATAACGAAAAATTAATATGTGATACATTGATTAACAACAGTTTCAAAGTATTTTTAATCTGCATTAAAAAAATACAACTGATTATAAAGGCAGATATTTTATTAGAATGTATTAATTATAAATTTGGAAATAATTTTAAAGCGTAGGCGTTACGTTATATATATTATATATTACTCGTATTCTATATTCTATTGTATATATCTCGAGACAACTCCCAATATATTTACTTGTTTTTCTTATTTTGATTTCAAGCAAGAGCTATTGAACTAATATATATATATATATTCATGTTATCTTTTTTATAATTACACACAAAAAAACATCTGATCAGTTAATTTATAAAATATTTCAGTCAAATAGAATTTCTATGCTGAATTTAAATTTGTATATAAGAAATAGAAAAATTCGTAATTCTTAAATGTTATACCATTATGTATTGCTAAATACAAATTTGAGAAAATGCAAAGTAAGAGACTTAGACAATTTATAAAATAAAATTAACATAATTATCGTTATAAAACTATAAATAAATTACCAATATATACATTCATTAATAGTATTAATTTAAATTTATTGATTTATTTGTTTTGTTATTATTAAGTTCATTTATTAATTTTTTTAGATCATAGTTAATTTCCTTTTTTAAAAGAAACTTATCTAATTCTGTGGTGCTAGGGAATTTGAAAATTATTAGTCGCAACATGAAGATTTCGCTTACAGTTTCTGTCATGTCCGACCAACACTTATTTTCTCTCAAGTTTCTTGCTTCTCTTAATCATGTGATCTATATATATTTAATTTTTTTTGATTCTTTGTAATAAAATTTAAACAAATAAAAATTTTCATTTTGTTAATTTATATAAATTTCAATTTAAACTGATTGTCATACGCTTTGCCAAGACTGTGAATAATTTGTGTACAGAAATATTGAATGTTCTTAGCGAGATTTGATATAATGTTGCCCGATTTGTCCTAAATCTGAATTAGAAGAAAATTATAAATTGCCTCCTCTACCAGCCCAATTCATTTACCCATCCATGTTGTATAAGGCATCTTAATTTCTTAACACTCCGTTTTTTAAATTTAAAATAGAAGGAGAGAAAGAGTTTTAAATTATATTCGAATAGTCTATATAATATAATACCAAGTTGATTTTCAAAATTTTCCATTCTTAATGCATATGATTGATTAGATGTGTTAAAATTTAAAAAAATTCAAATATTCTAATTTTTAAATTTATATACAATTTAATATTATTTTTTATTAATATCATATCAAAAAAGAGAATTTACTAAAAATTAAAAATAAAAAAAGAAGCCTATTAATAAAAAATTATAATAGAATACAATAATATTTTGATTTAAAACAAATTTAAAAAAAAAATACTCAATTTAAAAAAGACAAAAATTTAAAACATCTCATTTTTATCATTTGTCTAAAAAATCATATTTTAATTTTTATATAACCAAGAAATCATTTTTTCACTTAAAATATAGTTGTAATATAGTTGAAACAAAAACAAAAATAATATAATTTAGTCATTTTAATTGACGTTTTGAAAATATTCATGTATTCATAAAATATTAAAAATAATACATATATTCTGTTTTTTTAACCTTTCACTTTCAAATATAAAAGAAGAAATATTCAAATATATAGAAAGAATAAATAAAAATTAAGTTAAATATGATATTAATATTTTATTAAATTAATTAAAATGAGAACTTTTAGAATACATGATTTAATTGAATTGATATTTGAATATTAGAATTTAAAATAAAAAGTGAAATATTATAATAATTTTTTGATTGGGAATTGCTATGATAATTCATTGTTTAAAATGTTTATATATATATATATATATATAGAATTATCTTTAATTTTTTATTTTTTGCTCTTTTTGCTTAAATTTTTACTGAAAACACACAAAAATTATCGAAGATGTTACCACCTCCATACCAATCCCATTAAAACCCAAACAGGCAAATAATTAACTAGAAATTTGATAAAAGATTTTATATTTATTGACATTTTTATTAATTTACTTGGCGAAAAAAATATTTTAATTTTAATCAAGTATAAATTTATATATATATTGAGTTCCATAGAGACGGCCCCATTCCTATATAGGTTGAAAGGCCTAAACACCCCTAATACTATTCATTAAATACATAGATGTAAAAAGAGATAAAGCCTTTTATTTAATTTTTTACTCATATATCATTGCTGTCTGCTTTTTTTTAATTAAATTTAATTTCTATTTTAAATTCGATTTATGGTATATATAATTTTAAATAGATTATGTTGTTATTATATATTTTTAATTTTCAATATGTAATTATTAATATGTTAAAATTGACAAACATCATTACAAAAAATAATTTGGAGATTATGTAAAAATGATGATATATAAAAAAAAATTAAAATCAAAACTTAACAGACATTATTAACATACAGGTTTATTTTCAATAATTAATGATTAACGGTGAGGTTTATTAATATTTGAATAAATTCAAAATAGGTTAATCTAGCATTTTTTAATAATAATATATGTATGACTATATTTCATATATAAATATTCTTATGTTATAGTATTCTCAAAAATGGTTTGTTGCTAAATTTTAAAACCAGTATAAGAAAAAGAGGTAAATTGTTCTATAAAAAAATCAAAATTTATATATTCTATATATCAGTGATTCTCAACCACTGTGCCGCGGTACTTTTGAGTGCCACGAGATTTTCAAAGTGTGCCGCCAAATTTTACAAATGTAAAGAGGCTCTTAAACATTTCCGACTTTTTTCAATTTTTTCAATATGGTAAATAAGTGAATAACTTTTACACTTATGTTTTTCTTTGTGTGCCGCCAAATTTTTAAACCGTTAAAAGTGTGCCGCGGTGAAAAAAAGGTTGAGAATCATTGCTATATATAAATACTATTAATATATTTTATAAAAATAAAAAAATCATTTGCGCCCATACTTAACACATTCCTGTAACAGATCTTCTATTCGAATAAAAAAATGATGTTGATCATTTAATTGAAAATAAAATATAAAATCTATTTCTATATAAAAATTCATAACTTAAAATAATTATATTAATAATTCATTAAAAGAAATGCAACATCACTCACAATAAAAATGATTCACTGATTCACTTTATTACTTTATATAAAATGAAAACTAAATAAGAAATTGAAGTTGTTACATAAAACATTTAAATATTTCAATCATTGAGATTTATTTTAATTTTTAATTCTTTTTGCAAGAAAAACGGATATAATCAATTTTTCAAAATTCTTAAAAAAAAAAAAATTATAACATCTTTTTGTTAGTATATAAATATATTGATTGTTTTTTAATTAATGAACTTTATCGAAATATGACTTCGACAAAATATATCAGCTATTTTAATTCTATTTATTAAGACAAAAAAAAAATTAAAAAAAAATAACGTTATAATAATTGATGGTACTATACACAATATATGTATTAAATAACATATAGATAATTTAACGAGTAGATAAATTATATAATTATAAATTTCAAATAAATAATTTAAATTTAATACGGTTATAATACCTTTACATCATCACACTGGCCAATGTCCGATGTGATGAATTAAAACGAACCGAATCGGTATGGGCAGCAGTTGTCGATGACGACATCCACATGATAGCCTGGTTAGGTATAGGTGCAGATAAATAAATCTACACATTGGACCGAGAGTCTCAGATTCATTCAATTCATTCAATTCTCTTTTGCTATCAATTTCATAGAACTACACAGACTGAATGACCAATGCTGAAGTTAAAAGGACACCTAACTTTTAGGCAACCCATACTTGATTTTTGCTTCCATATTTAAACTTTTACAAAAACATAAAATCTTTAAACCTTTGTTTATTGTCTTAAATTATTATATATACAAATATATTATATAATATTATAATTTCCTGTTTTTTATTAGAGTTTTATTCGAATTTTTAGCTTATCTTAGGATTATTTTTCTTAGCAACTGTATATATTGCACATACCTTTTGATATTATTTGGAGTGATGGCCCAAAGGGACGCAACTTGACTGGTTAAATGTGAAGTCGGAGAGACTGAGTAGTTCATGTTATATAGATTGTATTATTCTTTGTTGTTAATATATATATATATATATTAGACTGACCTTTATTCATTAGTTTTGTTGTTAGCTTTCTTTTTTCTTTCTTTGCTCATTGGAGTTGAAATCGTTTTCTAGTCACGCGAATTTAAAAATAAAAATAAAGATGAGTATCACGCACTCATCTCTTACAAGTTTACGATAATCTCTCGCCACCACTCACCCACCACTCCCACAGCTATTCTTAAATAATAATAATAATAATAAAAGGGCAGAAAAGTCAAAATTTTCTGATCTACTATTTATAATATTTAATCTTATCAAAATCTATATATTTAATACGACAGTCTATCCGAAACTCCACTGTTTACTTTTTTGCTGTCATAGAAACAAAAAAATTCAAAAATTAGGCTAAGCAGACGTCTTATATATAAATATTATAGGATATTCGGCAATTGCAATTAAAGATAGCATAAAAAAATGAATTGAGGCAGGAAATGGATGGGGATTGAAATTAATAGGGATAAAAGAAAATTAACATTATTAACACACAAAGTCTTAATATACAAAATGTAGAATTTGAAAATGTAGAAAAATTTAAATACTTAGATTCTATAATTACAAAGGATAATAATATTGGATAAGAATTTAAATCGAGGTCGCAATCGGGTAACGCCTATTATCATACAGTAAAGAGGCTTATCTCATCCAAACGTTTATCAAAATGGATGAAAATTGAAATATTTAAAACAATTATTTTGCCTGTTGTATTATATAGATGGTCGATGTTCTTGGGAGACGAAAGTAGATTTGTGTGTGTGGAGAATTTGATATTAGGATTGTTTGCAGCATTTAAGGTCCAAGAAAGATGAGGTCACCGGGGTATGGCGGAGATGGCATAACGAGGAATTGCATCTCCAGATATAGTTAAGGTTATAAAATAGAGAAGGCTGGGATGGGAAGGGGTCATGACTAGAATGGTAGTTTAAAGATCGGCAAAAAATATTGGGAAACGTCTGGTGGGATTGGGAAGATCAAGGACGCGGTGAGTGGACAATGTAGGGGCGTGGACAGATGGGACAGGGTAGGAGTTAGATGGTTATAGCTCAGGATTGGGATACTTGGAGAAATGGGGTTGCTTTCGAGATCCGTAGAGGCACAGAGATAGATAGATATAAAAATACAATAGTAATATATAATTAATTTACTGATTAAATTAAAATATATTTTAAATAAGACCACAAACAGAAATGATAATATAATGAAATATACTGATTGAAACAAAATGGATGAAAACCTTTTACATACAGACTTCCAACGAAATAGTATGTATTACTTCGGGGGTACAGGGGACGGTGCCCCCGTCTAGGTGAAAAGGCGCTCTGATCAACTAGTGTTCTTTAAATATAAAAAAAAAACAAACAAAAAATTATCATAAATATTCTTAATATAGTCAAAATAGCTTGAGTGTGGCTATTTCACTCAAAATTACTTTACCATTTCTATTTGTAAAGACTGTACTTTTCATTGTTTCCCCAGTCTAATTTTAATGATCTAATATTTTTTATTTTTAATTTAATTTAATTTTGTCTATTTTTAAAATAAAATTTGTTTTTTAATTGTTTTTAAATATTATAATATTAGGTACATTTTTATGTTTAAAAATATTCTACCCGAGTGTGAATACAAAAATCTATTTTTGTTCAAATAATATATTTAATTAATTAGTGTTTAAATTTAAATAATTAAATTTTTTATTAGAATAGAAAGAATAAAAGATAAAAGAGAGAGAGAGAGAGAGACAGTGAAATAATGGAATGGGAAATAAAAAAAGTCAATCTATTTTAACGTTTTTTTTTCCTTTTTTTGCTATTCTTCATGAGGATGATGAAAATGGAGTGAATCTCTCTAGAGAGAGAGAAGAAATGGGTGGGAGAGAAGGGCTTCATTTCGCTAATTTCGTGGCTCGAATGAGTACAATTACCCAAGAGACACACACAGACACTCTTCTAGGCCTACAAGCACAACTCAAATCCACTTTTCTCTTTTTGTACTATTCCCTCTCACTTGTACTCCAATTCATCGGATAAACAACGAATCATTTGATACCTTCGATACAAAATCAAAAAAATGATTTATGAATTTAATACATTAAAATAATTTATATACAAAAAAAAAACAAAACAATTGCTCTTGATGAACATTTTTCTTTAATCAATTAGATATTTATTTAATTATTATTATTTTTTTAATGTTAATTTAATTTTTGTGAAATATAGTATAAGGAATTATTTTATTAATTACTGCAATAATTAATTATTTTATTTAAATCAAATAAAAAATCATTTAATTTCGAGTGATTAAATTCAAGTAATTAAATTTAATATTTACTTTATTTTTTAATAAACTATTATTAAATAAGTTCTAAAGTTTGGAAAAACTATGTTTTTAATTAGATTATTTTCTTTTTAAGATATAGAAGGAGAAAGTAAAATCTAATAAAATTTAAGAGAAGAGGAAGAAAGAGGATATATATATATATAGTTTTTAAGGGTTCAATTATCAAATTAACCATGAAATAGATAAACTTTCTTTTTTTACGAAAAACTAATTTCATTGAACAAGTTTTCTGTGATGGAGATGGTTATGTTTTTTTAGATGGTCGATGAGAGGGGATGAGGATATATATTTTTCATCTCCTTCTTGATTTGATCAATGAAAAGAAAAAGCAAGATTAGAAAATAAATAATAAAAGAACTTTATTTTTATTCTTTTTTTATATAATTTAAACTATATAAAACTATTTTTTTTATTTTTAACATTAACAGAATACAGAGATTTTTCAAATTTTATCTAAGATTCTCTTTGCTAGCTAGATATAAAGTAAAAAAATAACCCATTTAATAAAAATAATCCTGAAGCTGGCCTGAATTATTTTTATTTATTTTTTTTTTTAACTATTGTTAGAAACTAAATGTATCTATTAATTCAATAAAAACAGATATGGATATAACAGAAATATTTTTAATTTAATTTTATTTATAATATATAAGTAGGAGCTGGCTGTGACGTCATGAAGGGCTGGGCAAAGTCATATAATTTTAAATTAAGAAAAAACTAATATGATGTCCGTCCATGATGTGTACAGCTTTGACGGCTCAACGGATTTTGATGAAATTTGGTATATTTACTTAATGCATCAGTATGATGAATTGATCAACTTTTGGTGCAAATCCGGAAACCGGAAGTGGTAGTATTAGCGATCGACGATAGGAAGGGAAGGGTTATTTTCACACCAAATTTCACTTGAGGAGATTTTTTACATATCACCACGAATCATGCACTTTGTATTGGTTGTATCCTCGAGAAAAATCATCTTTATTAGTTTTTTCTTAATTTAAAATTATAAGACGTCATTCAGCCATTCATGACGTCACAGCCTGGTCTTGCATATATATTATAAATAAAATAAAATTAAAAATATTTATATTATATCCATATCTGTTTTTTATTGCATTAATAGATACATTTAAATTAAATGAAAGGAATCAGGATATTTCGAATGCATCATGGGAATTTATAAAAAAATTGTGTCTAATTTAAAATTCTCAATTAATTTAATTTATCTTAGAATACAATAATTCTTATAGAAATAAATAATTTTTTAAAAAATAACACAAAATTATAATTAACTCTATTTACTTCCATTATTTTTTTTTAAATATGAAAGACTATACTACTATAGTATCTATAAATATTGAAAATTAATTGAAAATTTTTATAGTTAAGAAAAAAAATTTCATTTCATAATATATTAATAATTTATTTTATATATATTTATTATATAATTATGAGTAGATTTATAAATAGATGATATTTCCAAAATTTATAAAAAAAATTTATTATATATATAGGATAGGATAAATAATTAATTTATTGTTGCTGTTTTTTATTTGTAGAGCTTAATGATAAAATAGAATGATTAAAATAAATCGAAGATAATTTAAATAAAATGGATTTTATTAATGAATGTGAATGAATGTAAAACGTTTAAATAGTAAACTTAGCTGGGAAGCTGAATTGACTTTTAATATAGTTTGGGTAAGCATAGAAAGAGGAGAGAAGGGCAAGAAATAGATGGACGTCGAAGGGAGCGTGAAATAGAATGAGAGAGAGAGAGAGGGGTTTGCGTAAGCAAATTCAGGATCAAATTTAATTTACTTTGATAGATGTTGTTGTTGTTGTTAATGTTTTAAAGAAGTTCATGATGAAATCGTTCGTTTTATTTTTTCATTGTAAGGATTTCTTGACTTTCAAATAAAAAAGTAAGAAAGAAAGAAAACAAATGATGAAAGCCAATTGAAAGTATAATTAATTATTTAATCAACATCAAAAAACAAAAAAAAATAAACATAGCAATCAATCACATGCCATTATTTTATTTTTATTTTTTTAGAGATAAAGTAATTTTAAGAATTTAAATAAGTAATTTAAGATTATCATTTCGAGAAATTCATTAAAAGTTATTATTTAATATTTCAAAAATATAACTATTATTTGTCTTATCTTTTTTTTAATATTTACAAAAACAATTTTTTCTTGAGAAAATATTTAATTTTTTTTTAAGATTTATTTGAAGAACACTGATATCATCGATTTTAAAAATTGTATTTTATATATTTTATTTTATTTTTAGTTAAAGCTATATACACTTACTTACTTAGTTACTTAGACGACCCGTTATTCGATGCGTTGATTCGTTGCATGCGGGTCCCAAGAATATCTCCATCTGTCTCTGTCTTTGGCTATCGTAGTCCAGTGCTCCTTGATAAGTTGACTATTTGTCGCTCTAAGGGAAATGCTCCTATTCAGGGAGTCGGCCCAGCGGGCTGGCGGTCTCCCGAGGGGTCTTATCTTTTCACGTGGTATCCATAACTGCACTGCCAGGCTCCATCTTTCATCCTCTCTTCTGGCAAGATGACCTGCCCAATCGTGTTTTCGCTTGAGAGCATATAGTAGCATATCTCCTACCCCGGACATTTCGCGTATATCCCGGTTGTGCAGCCCAAGTATGCGTTGACAGCGGAGGTTTAAGCCGACCAATCTTCTTTCGATTGCCGCCTGGATGACATTTATTTTGTTTTCGTGGGCCTTCGTTAAGGTCCACGCTTCACAACCGTAACTAAGGGCAGGCAACACAGTTGAATTGAATAGATCAGCTTTAAGTTTTTTATCTTTGGACGCTTCAAACACGGTGCGAATTGTACTATATGCGGCCCAACCAGCTTTCCGTCTTCTTTGAAGTTCCGGTGCAAAGTCGTTCTTCATGTTTAGAAGTCTCCCCAAATATATATATTCCTCGACTTCTTCCAGAGGATGATTTTCAATGTATACCGGCTCACTAGATGAAAAGAAGTTTCTCATAAACTTTGTCTTGGCGATATTGATGACAAGACCGGCATTTTTTCCTTCTTGGTTTAGTTGGTTTAACATTTCAGTTGCATCCCCTGGTGAATCTGCTATGAGAACAATGTCATCGGCAAATCTTAAATGATTCAATTTCCGCCCATTGACGTTTATGCCGTAGTCTTCCCAAGAGCATCGCCTCATCACCGATTCCAGACATGCGGAGAATAAACTTGGGGATATCGGGTCTCCCTGCCGAACTCCTTTTTCCACCTGCACCACCACCTCTTTGAGAAATGGTTTAAATTTTGTTGAGCAGCCAGTGTAGCACTCTGCTAAGATGTCGATATAGTCGCCTTCCACTCCCTGCTCTTCCAGGGCGTCCCAAATATGTCCGGGTTCCACGGAATCAAAAGCCTTCTTGTAATCGATGAAGGTCATAACGAGAGGTAACTGATATTCCCGACAGACCTCGATGAGTCTTGTACATGTACTGATGTTATCCAATGTACTAAAGCCTTTCCTAAAACCCGATTGTTCGATTGGTTGGTGGAAATCTAGTGTTGAACGGATTCTAGAATACAGACAAGACGTAAAAATCTTGTATATTGTCGGCAGTAAAGTGATGGGACGGTAGTTATTAAGATCCTCTCTGTCTCCCTTTTTGTATAAAATGACCGCGGTGGATGTTTTCCATGAGTTTGGAACACGTTTCTCGTTTAAATATCGAGTAAATCTGGAGGCCAAGGCACGATACAGGGGGTAACCACATGCTTTTAAGATCTCTGACGTTATCCCGTCCTCTCCTGGGGCCTTACCGTTTGGTAGGTTCTCTATCGTTCTCATTATTTCTGAGGTAAGGAAACAGGGAACTGAAGTAGGTGTTTTGTCACGAGAAAATTGATGTTGGGATGATTTGTAGAGGTCTGTATAGAAGTGTCTGATTGTTTCTTCTATTTCATCTTTTTCAGTTGTTCTTTTTCCGTCTCTCCCTTTTAGACATGGGATCATATGTTTATAGTCTAAGATCGATCGTGCTGTTCTTTTTATGCTGAGTTTTGACTCAGCCGCCTCGAGCAGTCGTTTTCTCTTGAAGGAGTCTATATCCTCTTTGACCTTCAATCGACAGAGTTTGTTAAGGGTGCACATTTCTATAAGATTCGCGGGATCCCTTTTCATTGTTTTTCTCTCCTCCAGGAGCTTTCTTGTTTCAGGTGTAATTCGTAGTGATGAGTGGTTCGGCGCTGCGACTTGGGCCTCCTTTTTTATTTTCCCTAATGTTTTTATAAGATTTTCATAATCCTCATTTAGATCTTGAAGTTCGGGAAATGTAGTGGCATTCGCAATTTCCTTTACTCTATCGACATTTACGATTGTTGGTCTAGGCTTTCTTCCCTTTCTAATAATAATTCTGGCAGAAGCTCGATCAAAGTGGAATTTTGCCCGTAGAAGACGGTGATCACTACCCGTATTGAAGGATGGAACAACTGATACATCGGTGAGAGATCGTCTGTTGCATAAAATATAATCAAGTTCGTGCTTATGAATTGCATTTGGAGAGATATGGGTCCATCTTCGTTTAGCTGGTTTTTGGAAGAACGAGTTGCCAATGAATAATCGATTCACTTCACAGAAAGTTGCAAGCCGATCCCCAGCCTCGTTGCGTGTGTCCTCTGAGTGCGGGCCTATAAACTTTTCTGATCCTCTTCTTTTTCCCACTCTCGAGTTGAAGTCACCCATTACTATTTTATAAAATGATTTACTTTCTTGAAGTAGATCTAATAGTTGGTTATAAAATTCCTCATGATCTGAGTCGTCGCTATCTAATGTGGGTGCATAAGCTTGTATGATGGTGACGGACTATATACGGCTATATACACATATCTTGAAAGTTTTTTTACATCGTGCTCATGTTCCGATTTACCGAAATTCACCACTCAGCATCGATTGCATAAAATAGGTATCTATTTCTACATTTTTTTTAATATCTATAATTTTTCTTTTAGCCTTTTTATACCTTTTTTATTAGGAATATAATATATATTATATATTTATTAAAATTTATAATGATGTGAGAACAAATTTTATTTATATTTCTAGGCTGTCTGATTGCGAGTATATCATTGGCAACTATACACATTATATTTGATTGTGATTAAATTTATTAACTAGATTATAAATTCCTCAATATTTCTCATTAATAATTTTGAAAAAAACTTTTAAATATTTTACGAAAGAACAGCGCCTATCTAGTCAGATGCTGTCTAAAAAGGATAAATCTGTTCTATCGTCAGTAGAACGGATGCTCTCAACATTTATCTTGATTTCTTTGATTGAAAGCGCTACCTTTTACTAATTTTATCCCCGTTGCTGGGTCAGGTCAGTCCCATAGACTCCAACTCAACAAATTTCCTTGCCTGGCTCGGGACTTGAACCCGGTGCCACGGAGATGAGAGTCAAGCGGGTTGTTTGATTGGCGTCTTTAAAAAAAATCTGGAGTGTCTCCACTCGACTATCTCGCAATTTGAATTGGATTAAATAACATAATATATTATATTTAAATTTAATTTAATTAATTATAAATTATAAATTAAAATTAATAAATAATATTTAATAAACCAGCGCATGTTTGGCTCTTTGTTGATGACACCACGTCACGTGTTGGCGCATGAGATTTGCAGTGTTAAAAAATTAATTCTGGTACTTTCAGCGATTCAATCAAGCTGAAATTCTATATATAGCAGTTTTATACAATAATTAATCATGTGAAAAATTATCAAACATATATCTTTATTTTTACGGTCACTTTAGAAGAAAAAAATCAAAACGTTGTAGGTAATGACCCTCTTCCGGTTGAGCTACATTTCTCAAAAGTTGATAAAAAACTATGAATTTTGAATAATACCCATCTACCAAATTTCATCATTCTAGCTCAAACCGTTTTTGTGTAATCTTGTTTACATACAAACAGACAAACAGACATTTTCCTCAACCTTAGTGAAAATGATTCAGGAACCTTCAAAACGTATAAAAACATCAAAATCTCAACATCGAAAATTTTCGTGATCGCAATACTATCTCTGGCGAGATAGTAAAAATAAATGATACTCGTAATTGCAAAAATTAATTATTTCAGTAAATAAATTAAGTAAAAAACAACGATTTAAAAAAATTAAATAAATAGGCAAATGAATAAATAAAATGCATATTATTATATTTTTCACATCTCTTATAATATATATATATGGTGAATATATTAAAAATTGATCTGTTATATTTTTTCGAGTTCTAAATTTAGAGTTTAGTAAGTATAAATAAGTTTCAAAATTACTAAAAAGATTATTCTAAGAGTTATTATACAATACCCTTATTATCTCTCTCTCCCTCAACTGTATTTATTATTAAACACTCTGTTTTATATATCTATAGAATTATTCTCTTTCTCACTCACCCGTGGGAACTTTGTAAGGATGTATACCTGTATGTGTGCGGGTGTAAATTGTGGTGTTCGTTTGAGGTAGAAGTTACAGTTGAAGCGGCGAACCGAATAAATCCTGAGACCTAACACAGAACAACAACAGCATCCCTCTTTTTCACACTCACAAACGACGCCTTCTCCATCCACACTCTCTCACACTAAATAACATTTTCTAATCAAGTTTATTATTAAATTAAAACAATTAACCAACTCCATTTGTCAGAAAATATTAAACAACATTAAGCAACTAACATTTCTGTTGAATTCATAATATACCATTTTTCTTAACTACCACTATAATAGATTAACAATTGATACAAAAATCAAATATTAATTTTTTTTTAATTCCAATAATATTTTATATAAGTAATAATAATAATAATAATCATATATAATTAAAAAGTTCAGATTAATAAAACAAAAAACATTTTTATATTTATAATTAAATGAAAAATTAATAAATTGATGTTATTTATGTAATTCCTTAATATTACAAATTCGTAGGAATTGACACGTATTTTAGGTTTTAATTATAAAAGGGAATTATACTTAAAAAATGAAACATCAATACCTGAATATATAATAATAATAATTTTTTTTGAAAATTATATTGAAATTTAAAGTTGAATTGAATTTTATATTATTATCATAAAGAAAATAATAATAAATAAAATATGATATTTAAATTTTTAATTTCAACATTGTAAATACACCTAGAGAAACGTGGATTAGTTTTAATGATATTTACTTGAGTAGAATATTTTTACCGACCGTAAGGGAGGTATTGTTTTCACACCAAATTTCACATGTGGAGATTTTTACATATCTCCACGAATCATGCATTTTCTTAACAGAAAAAAGTATTTTTAGCATGATGTCTGTCCGTCCGTCCGTCTGTCCGTCTATCCATCCGTATAGATGTGTACAGCCTGAACGGCTGAACGGATTTTGATGAAATTTGGTATATTTACTTAATGCATCAGTAGGATGAATTGATTGGTGCATATCCGGAAACCGGAAGTGGTAGTATTAGCGATCGACGATAGGAAGGGAAGGGTTATTTTCACACCAAATTTCACATGAGGAGATTTTTTTACATATCTCCACAAATCATGCATTTTGTATTGGTTTTATCCTCGAGAAAAATCATATTTATTAGTTTTTTCTTGATTTAAAATTATATGACGACATCCAGCCATTCATGACGTCACAGCCTGGTCTTACATATATATATATATATATATATATTATAAATAAAATAAAATTAAAAATATTTATGTTCTATCCATATCTGTTTTTTATTACATTAATAGATATATTAAAATTATTTGAAATTGTTTCTGTAGCTGGAAATTAATTTACTTCAAACCGTCGGTCGGTTCGGACCTGGCCACAGGTCAACTTATTTAAGATAGAATTAAGATCTTTCTCTCTCTATCTTATTTAATTAAAAAATATATATATTTAAATAGGTGCATATATCTTACCATGTGTGCTAAAATAATAAGAAAAAATTGAATTTATTTTTGTTTATTTAGTATTAAAAATAGATATCTAACAAATTAAAATACAATTTCTAGAATCGATATTTGATTGGATTAATCTCTTTTGTTTGTATTAATCAACATGATAATGATTGGATTTTCACTAGACAAACGGGGTGCGATAGGCGAATAGGAGTGTGGGAAGATGGGCCAGGTTTGGGGATGAGAAGAGGACTGATTAAATCAAACAGGGCCGTTTCATGTTAATTATGCAACGGACGAACCATCGATGAGAGGACGAGTGGGGAAATAGAGGAGGGACACGGATTAGAAGTTTAACGAGACAAAGGAGCTAACTTCTCTCTAGCAATCATCTAATAATGATTTGATAAACGTTAGGCAATGACCAAGTGACAATCAATTCTACGCTACAATGAAATTGCCACACCTGAGAGATAGACACCTGGCAACAAACAATAACATTAACACCAGAGGACTTCAATCAAATTAGAACAAAAATATAAATTTCATTCTTATTAAACAAATTATTTAATCGGGAAAGGGAAATGAGATTTTCTATCAGAATTAAGAGATTTAATCAGAAAAAAACCTTTTAAAAATTGTTTATAAATTTTAGATTTTTTATTAGACGCACCTATGTTGTTTTAAGATTGTTCAAATTATTTCGATAATATTAAACTTAAAATAATTTTAATAAAGGATTTAATCAAAAAACACTAACAATTTGTTGAAACACGTCAAAACAAACTTTTGCCTCAAAAGATGCATAGAAACCTGTTGTGGCCTTTAAAAAAATATTTGAAATGAATGTAATTAAAGATAAATAAAATTAACATTTTTAAAGTTTATTAATATATGCATTGGAACATACAATTATATATGAATATACTTAATAACTACATGAACCATATTCAAAACCACTCAAAACGTAATTTTTTTTTTTTTTGAGAATGTGATTAAAAAAATAACACGATAATATATAATGTTTGCTAACAAAAATAATATTTTTACATAATTCGTCCATTATTATTATTATTATTATTTTAATATAATATAATAAATCAAAATTGATCATATATAGTTTATGATGTAATTAACTACAAACACATTTATGATATAGTAATGATCATCTCGTCGAGTTAATCAAGAAGATTAACCAACTGAAAGCCATTTCATCTTGATCCATATAAAAAAAATACTATAAATATCATTTATAAAATTTTTACTACTTAATCCATTTCATTCATGATCCTTAATATTAGTAGTATATCCAATCAACTTTTATTTTTATTTAATACACCTAGTAATGACAAGAAACACCCTTAAGACTAAATAAGTGGGTATTAGTAAATAAGTATATTTAACACTTAATAGCATCTTTATCATTGCTATTAATATTACTGTAAATTACTTGGGCTTTCCAAAAAGCGAAACATAATGTTAATAATATATATAATTTGTATATTTCTATTTTTAATAAAAAATGTTAATTGAACGTCCTTGGGAATCAAACAAAATATTCAGGTTGTGTAGTGATTTGCTTCTGGAAAATTTTTGCGCTTTATGTGAATTTCAATGCATTTCCACTAAACTATTGTTTGAATGGTTCTTCAAAATTTTAAAATCATTCCCAGAATTTTGAAGCAAATATTATAGTTGTTGACCGGGAGCTTAGCCGCAAGGTTATAGTGACCGGTCCGCCGACTCGAGTTCGTGGGTTCAAACCTCGCCGAGTGCATCGATATATAAATAAAAATAAAAATAATAAACAAATCTGAGAAAGCTGGCTAAATGGAGATATTTCCGAAAAAGCCAGAAAAAAAAAAAGTATAGTTGCTTCTATTTAATAATACAAGCTATAACTAAATGACCTATTAAATATTTAAAAATATTGTGTCACAACATATAATAAACTGATATCTAAATATTAAATATTTGATACTTAATTAATAATAATATTTCAATTATTTTTAATAAAACTGTAGTGTCAAACACTGATTTTGAATTTGGTGCCATTGAGCAGTAATTTAAAAATCAAATTAACAAATCCTTAATTGTCATCGAATTTTATAAGAGTAATATGAATATTAAAAAATTCAAACTTAGGGATATATTTTGTAAACAAATTTGTGTATGCAAGTAAATTTAAGTAAACCTATCCTATTTAGAAGAAAACCTCGGTGTGTTCTTGGTAGGCGAGTAAGCAGCATGGTTTCCAATTGTGTAGCGTAGGGTTGTGTAAACTAATTTTCTCCTGAAAATAATTTGGGTTTTTTCGAATTTCAAACTATTTTCATTAAACTAATTGATTGGTCTTAAAAGTATTAAAATCAATGCCAAGTACTGAGAAATTCATTGCCTTTTCAAAACACAGCATCGTTCCATTGACAAACTTATGCGACTTCACTTACCAAAAATACTGGATGTAAATATAAATAGTGTTTTCTCTTATATAGATTTGTACAAAATAAAATTGAAATAATCAAAATAGTACATCTATATATGTCAGATGTATTAGTTGATTTGTTTGTTTTGGTCCAGGATATTTGAAATAATTAATTAATTGAGAATGTGATAAAATACACATTTTATTTATTTTAATATTTTCCATTCTTCAGAAATTAATCACTGCTAAAATTATAATAGATTCGTGAATGAAACAGACATTTCGATCTTGTAAATTATTTTTCACTTTGAAATTTGGACTTCACATACAATGAATTTAAAATAAAAATTTGTCTATTTTAATGAATATATTTTGCTTTAAGTAAAATATATTTCATAAATAAATAAGTAAATATATTAAATAAAATTTAATACTCTTTATATACACATGTTTGTATATGTAAGTACAAAGGTAAGGTATTTTTATATATTTAAAAGAAAAGATGAAAGTAACGAGTAAACTTAAACAAGAATGAAAATAAAAATGCTTAGAATTCATAATTTGTTTGGAATTCACGTAGAATTTTGTCTTTTAATTCTTTTTTTCTTTCTCTCTCCCTCTTCTATATTTTATGGAGGTATAGTTGTATTAAATTCATATCACGGACAGAGGGCGTGACAAATTCTCTGACACATTTCCCTCTTGGCTAGAAATTCTTTATATAATATATATATATAAAAGAGACGGGGTGGAATTATTTGAAAATTATGAGGTGTAATTAAGAGAGAGAGAGAGAGAGAAAGACACAAAAAAGAAAGAAAAACATGAATTGAATGAATGAAATAAGTGAAATACACTTGATAAAGAAAGAGAGAAAGAGAGAAGGAGAAAGTATCGTTAGAAATATTCACTCGTGACGAAAATCTTAAATTATATTAGTCAAAACAAAATAAAAATCCAACTTTTTTTAATTTAGTAAGATTATTTTATAAATTCAATTTTTTTAATTATATATTTTAATTTTTTATTTAATAAATTTGTGTATTTAGAATTTTATACAATAAATAACAGTAAATATTTGACTTAAAGATGAGAAGATTTTAACTTCAAACTTTAATTTGTAGAATGTTAATAAAATAATATTCAATGACTTATATGTTCATTTTCTTAATTATCAAAATATGAATTGGGTTTGATTAAGCTTGCTAAAAAATAAAATTTAAAATTTATATTGTGTGTAAGAGGGGGGGAAGAAAAATTTTTGAATTCTAATAAATCAGTAGTTCACAAGATTACAAGTACTAGATGTTTGATTAGATTCTATGTATTCGTTAATTTATTTACTTATAAAAGAAAATGATTCTAAATGTTATATTTTTTATCTTTTTACTTTCCAATCGAAAAATTTTCTATTTTTTGAGAAAAAAGTATAATATTACCGCTTTATTTCCGGTATACGTACTTACACATTTCACCACGTTTCACGACGTTTCTGATTCCAGAAATGGTTTTATTGTTGACTTATGTGAGTATGTAGTAGAAATTTTGTGAACACAAAGTTCCAGTCACAAAAGGTAAAACAGATCATAACCAAATTTTTATTTTTATTATTTATTAGGGTACTAACGATCTGGCAACATCCATAAATAAATAAATAAATATACAAAAGTAAAATAACCATATTTCGTATAAACTAAAAAGAGATACAGAAATTTTGATATGAAAAAGAGTTAATTTATTATATAAATTTTATTTGTTATGAAAAATTTTCATATTCTAAATAACCAAGATAAATAAATTTGTACTAAAAAAATCAAATAACCATATTTATAAATATATAAAATATAGAAACATATTTATTTGAAAAAATTTATACAGAATTAAATAATACACATTTAATCTCATATGAGAAAAAATTTTTGTCAGAATTTAAATAACAAAGAAAATAACACTTTTTACCGACCGACGATAGTAAGGGAGGTATTGTTTTCACACCAAATTTCACATGTGGAGATTTTTACATATCTCCACGAATCATGCATTTTCTAAACAGAAAAAAGTATTTTTAGCATGATGTCTGTCCGTCCGTCCGTCCGTCCGTATAGATGTGTACATCCTGAACGGCTGAACGGATTTTGATGAAATTTGGTATATTTACTTAATGCATCAGTGGGATGAATTGATCAACTTTTGGTGCAATTCCGGAAACCGGAAGTGGTAGTATTAGCGATCGACGATAGGAAGGGAAGGGTTATTTCCATACCAAATTTCACATGAGGAGATTTTTTACATATTATCACGAATCATTCACTTTGCATTGGTTTTGTACTCAAGAAAAATCATCTTTATTAGTTTTTTCTTAATTAAAATTATATGACGTCATCCAGTCATTCATGACGTCACAGCCTGGTCTTACATATATATTATAAATAAAATAAAATTAAAAATATTTATGTTATATCCATATCAGTTTTTTATTACATTAATAGATATATTAAAATTATTTGAAATTGTTTCTGTAGCTGGAAATTAATTTACTTCAAACCGTCGGTCGGTTCGAACCTGGCCACAGGTCAACTTATTTGCTTTTATTTTTGAATTTAAGGAAACATGAGAAGCATCTATAATCTATTAATATTCCATATAAATTAAATATGAAATCAAAAAAAAAATATAACAGAAATGAGTAAGCAGGTTTTACAAAGGAGTCACAATTATTTAGACAACTTAGCATAAATGGGGGGGGGGGGAGGAAATATTATTTAGGGATCATTAATATCGAAACGACTAATGGTTTTGTAAAAACAAATAGACAATAAAAAAATATGATATGAAGAATAGAAACATTAGACATAAATTAAAAAAATAGTAGGATTGTAGCGTTTAAAAACTTACGAATTCAAAAAAAAAATCTAAATTGCTATCGTTTATTTTTATTGATTTTTTTAATTTTATTCATATTTTCAAATTCAGAGATATTTTTTTCTAAAAAGTTGTGTTGAATGTTTCTATATAATCATCCATTAGGACGTTTTAATTACATTTAATTATTAAATTTTTATTTTTTCATTTATTTTTATATAATAATTATTATTATTATTAGAAATATTATAAAATAATAATTATTATGGATTACTTATATCTTTGTTCTATTATGATTGTTATCGAATCCTTTTAAATAGTATTTATTAATTTGAATTTATTATTATATTTATTTATTAATTTTAATAAATATTATTTTATTATTCAACTTTTATTACTTTCTCATTCAATCATATTTATATACAGATAGAGGCTTAAATTTCAAATAATATTGAGATATTGAGTTTAATAAATATTTAAAGAGTTCAAATAAATTTATGAACCATTTATTTTTTTTAAATTAAAACAAAAATTTCCTTTCGACTTCTTTTCTTTTACTATAATGTTTATATATATATATATATATATATATATATATATATATATATATATGTCTATGTTATATGCGACAAATAAATAAATAGTAGGTATTGATAAAATGAAAGATAGAGAGAGAAAAAGAGAGATCGTCTGATTTGATTATATTTAAATCTTGAAAGCAAAAGAGATCTGTTTACGATATTAGTTTTTTTTTTCATTCCCATCCATATACCTTCCCCTTCACCCTGACTGAAGATATTACCCTTGAATTGAAAACTCAATTTTTTATAATGTTATTTACAATTTAACCCCACCCATCCACATATCCCACTTTTTCACCCTTCAGTATACCACCCTTTCGTTCTCCTGTTTTGTTCTGTTATTTTTTTTTTTTTATCTTTTTTACCCTCCTGTATGGAAAATCCATTTTAAAGTAAAAACCCCATTGCATTTCTCTCGTAACATATTCTTATCTCTTATCTCACTCTCTCACTATTTCTCTCTCTCTCTCGCTCTCTCTCTATGTATAGGTGATAATATTTAAGGGTCGTTATTCTACATCCCCTTTCTATAGCGTTTTCTTTTGGAAAATGACCTCCCTTCCTGCTGTATGTCATCCCAATCCTCCCTCGCAACCCGACAAATGGAAATATTTTAGTGAAAAATTTAACTAACTATCGTTGGTTGGTGTTATCATGACAATCATTAACCTGAGTTGCTCGTATTTAATGATTAGTCTGATTCACCCCACCATTAGCACATTTTTTTTTTAAAAACTCATTTTATCAGAGGTAGAGAAATATATATATATATATATCCAACTATTAAAATAACTGATTGTTATGCACATAACTTTCATCAAAGTTATAAATATTTTTTAAATATATTTCAAAAACAATTTACACCTCTTAACGCCAAATGTCACTGTTAATACTTTATTAAATTAAATTACATATTATTTCATCTATATAATCATGTGTATTGACTTAATAATTATATTATCATAGAATATATAGAATATTAATATTAAAAGATTAAATATTTAAAAAAACCAAATTTAAATGGTTTATCTATTATGATTCTAAATTAAATTCGAATTAAATACCTAATATAATATTTTATATATCAATCAACGAATATATAAACATAAATCTATATTATCATCAAATAACGTAAAACTTCAATTGGTGGTAATAACATTGAAATTGCACCCCAAAGTTATATTTGCCACTCTCCATAACAAAATATAGGATTATTAATTAACTTATTAACAAATATTTAAATTAAAATTGAATGAAATATTTCTGACTCATCCTGGTTATATATATATATATATATATATATACATAGATATGAAGTTTAAATGATTAAATATATAAATTGGATACTATCATCAGATCCAGTAATTTTAAATAAATTTATATTCATACCTGTACATATCTCTATTTATATATGGTATGTGTATATAATTTGGATATTATAAAATATTGTCCAATGATTGAGGGGTAAAGATTAATATTTAGTCGAAAATTGTTTTACAATATACGCGTACTCGTAAAATTAATATGCTTTTCTAATTACAATTATATGGGTAAGAGTATATAATATATTGAAAATTTTAAATTCCAATATTATATTTAGATTGTGTAATTATTTTGGATCAATAATTATATATACCTATAACTCATTCATTGATCATTGATTTATAAAACCTTAATAAAATAAAAAAATAAATTAAAAAAAAAAAATCAAATTAATAAATTCTATAATTTACTGAATTTTTTTTTGTTCTAAAAAAATCTATTGATATATTTTAATATTAAATATTATTTCATTATTTTATATATATATATGTGAGACAAATGAGTTTTATTGATTTACAATTATATATAACATTTGTTTTTAATATCATATTTTTTAATAAATACAATAAAAAATAAATAAAATTAAATAGGCAAATAAATAAACGAATATTTTTTTTGATACTATTTTAATTTATTTTTCATTCAATCTCTCTCAGATTAAATTTTGAAACAAATAAATGAAATTGAAATTTTATTACATATCCCTTTCTCTCTATTGCCCTATGTATATATATATATATTAAATATGATTTGATAATAATTCTATAAATAGAATTGGTGTCGTTGGAATGGTGTAGGAGAAGAATAACGTGGGTTTGGGGATTGTAGCTAATAATAAAAAAAATCCCATTATTCCCTCCGTTATTGATTTTCTAAATTTTGTTTATTATGAACTGCGAGAGTCAGCAGACGTTTCGATTCATTATTTATCCCATTTTTCAATAATGTTGAATTATTGGGTTAATTTCATTTTATTTTCTATCTATTGAGGAGGAGTATTTGTGGGTGGGTAGTAGAAGGGGGGGGGAGAGGGTTGAACATTTAGTAGGTGTGTAGATGAGGAGAGGGTGATGGGTTTGAGTGAGAATACGGGATTGGAAAATGGGATGGAGAACGGGATAAATCCCTTCTATATATATATATATATATATATATATATATATATATATGTGTGTGTGTGTGTGAATCTGATAGAGAGATAGAGAGAAAGAGAGGATAAAGAATGAACGGGAATGAAAACGTGATCTGAAATAAAAACTACATTTTCATTCGGTTAATGAAGAGTAACTGAACATTTGAAAGAGTCGGACGGCAATGAATGCATTCGATTGTAACTTCTACTCTCTTCTCACTTAACACCTGCATTTCTCACTAAAACAATTCTTACATTTCAAATTCTTTCAATATTTATATGATTATCATGTTTTATTTGATAATAGAAAATAATGAAAAAGAATGACTAAATATGTTTAAAATGAGATTATGTTTAAAAGGCGTAATAAATAAAATAAAATATCAAATTTATAAAAACATATTCAATATAATATCATAAAATCTTTTATTTGAGCTGATTCAAAATATGAATATTTGAAAATTGCGCGGCACACTAAAGTGCCGCGGCACAGTGGTTGAGAATCACTGAATTAGATATTTGTACTTAATTCATTGGTTAACATCTTTGTCTATTCGTCTATTGATTACCAGTTTAATAATCTCTTTGAAGTTTTTATTCCCAAAAATGGTTTGTCTCATTTAAATAGTATCATTAACTTATTTTACGAGTATTTAAATGCATATAACCGTTTATTACATATTTGCAATATTATAGGTCTCAATTATAAAAAACCAATTGTTCCAAAATAAACACACAAATACGTACACCGAAATTAGAGTAAAATATCTGGAGTGTCTCCACTCGACTATCTCGGAAATTTGAATTGGATTAAATAACATATATTAATTTAAATTAAATTTAATTAATTATAAATTATAAATTAAAATTAATAAATAATATTTATTAAACCAGCGCATGTTTGGCTCTTTGTTGATGGCACCACGTCACGTGTTGGCGCGTGAGATTTGCAGTGTTAAAAAAATAATTCTGGTACTTTCAGCGATTCAATAAAGCTGAAATTCTATATATAGCAGTTTTATACAATTTTTAATCATGTGAAAAATTATCAAACATATATCTTTATTTTTACGGTTACTTTAGAAGAAAAAAAATCAAAACGTTGTAGATAATGACCCTCTTCCGGTTGAGCTACATTTCTCAAAAGTGGTTAAAAAACTATGAATTTTGAATAATGCCCATGTACCAAATTTCATCATTCTGGCTCAAACCGTTTTTGCTTAATCTTGGTTACATACATACATACATACATACATACATACACACACACACATTTTTATCAACCTTAGTGAAAATGATTCAGGAACCTTCAAAACGTATAAAAACATCAAAATCTCAACATCGAAAATTTTCGTGATCGCAATACTATATCTCTAGCGAAATAGTAAAAAGTCACTAAAATTATAAATAAATTTATGTGTATAAAACTATGCGTTTATTAGAACCTTTATAAAATGTCTTTTTAGAATGATTTAATTAATGATATTTTATATGATTTACTTATATTAAAATATACAATATATTTAATACATATCCTATATATCCTACATAAATATAATTTAATAAATACCAAAATGTATGTAGAAATGAAATTTGTTAAAAAATTTATATACATGTATAAACTAATTTATATTAATTTCTGTTTTAGCCGCCCATCCCTTCTCAAGCACTGAACAAACCTCGCGTATCTCATATCCGTCGTTTCGTCATCGAACGAGAAGATAAAAGACCATCTCGAGAATAAAGGTAAGTCTACAAATATTACACACTTTATTTATTCTGAATTCTTAAAGCAAAATTATAACGATCTAATTCTTAATATATTTCTATTGTGATTTTTATTATTTTTGAAGTGAAACTTCTTTAGCGGCGTCCTGACATTTGACAGTTGAGAATGGAGAGTGAATTGAAAAATTGAAATTTCGTAACGCGTTACGAAACGCAAGAGAGAAAAAAGATATAGATATAACGAGTGAGAATGAGATAGCCTCTATCTCCGACTCTCTTTTGTGCGGTGTTTCGTTTTTGAGAGAGAGGCTATCTGGGTCTTTCTTTTGTCCGGTCTTTCGTCTTTGAGAAAGAGGCTATCTGCCTCTTCGTTTTGTGCTGTCTTTCGTTCTACTACGCTCTCGCTAGGTCCAAAGTCCACGGCGCGCATGCGCGGTAGTACGTTGACGCGGAATAATATTTCTCAGCTTCTACTGGGTCAAAGAATAAAAATTAGTATGACTTATGATCAAAAGAGGGCGAGATCTCCACCTTGTCCAGTAGATATCGCAATTAAATACAATTTGAATTTAAATATATATTAATTTCAAAATTTGCCTAAACATTTATAAAAATAAATATACATATGAAATTTGTTATTTTTTTTTAATATTAAAAAATATTTAATTTGGGATTAATTATATGTAAAAAGATCAACTATCAAATAGATTCAAACTTTTATTTTCTTTGATTAGATTATAATTAAATATTATTTATATTATTTAAAAATTATTATTAAATTTAATTAATTATAAATTATAAATAATAAATAATAAATATTAAACCAGCGCATGTTTGGCTTTTTGTTGATGGCACCACGTCGCGTGTTGGCGCGTGAGATTTGCAGTGTTAAAAAATTAATTCTGGTAATTTCAGCTAATCAATCAAGCTGAAATTCTATATATAGCAGTTTTATACAATTATTAATCATGTGAAAAATTATCAAACATATATCTTTATTTTTACGGTCACTTTAGAGGAAAAAAAATCAAAACGTTGTAGGTAATGACCCTCTTCCGGTTGAGCTACATTTCTCAAAAGTTGATAGAAAACTATGAATTTTGAATAATGTCCATGTACCAAATTTCATCATTCTAGCTCAAACCGTTTTTGCGTAATCTTGCCTACATACACACACACACAGACACACACACACAGACATTTTTCTCAACCTTAGTGAAAATGATTCAGGAACCTTCAAAAAGTATAAAAACATCAAAATCTCAACATCGAAAATTTTCGTGATCGCAATACTATCTCTGGCGAGATAGTAAAAAATGATTCATTATTATTGGATTTGGCTGGTAATATTAATACCTGAGACACCGAGCTCGCTCTACCCTTTAAAAAATATTGATATACAATTCTTTAATTATTTATTACAATTATTAAATGTATTAAATAATATTTTATTGAAAAAATATTAAAAATTATAAAACTATCTAAAACTTAATTAATAAAAGAACAATGAATAAATAAATCACGAAAATAGATAAAAAAAAAAATGCACGCGGCGAGTTTCGATCCTTCGAACTCGGGGAGTAAAAACAATTGTTCTTACTGCTGGTCTATGATATTTTGATAATTACAAAGATATTTTTACCATCTTTCAAAGACATTTATTTGTTTTGTTGTTTTTTTTTGAGAGAGATTAATAAATATATATATATTTTATTAAAAATAAATATTTTTAATTTTATTTCGAAATTAAATAATGAATTTTAAAATATTTTAAATATAACAAAATGTTAATACAATATCATTTAAAAAAAAGCGGGATTAATAAATATATATATATATTTTATTAAAAATAAATATTTTTAATTTTATTTCGAAATTAAATAATAAATTTTAAAATATTTTAAATATAAAATTTCGAAATTAAATAATGAATTTTAAAATATTTTAAATATAAAAAAATGTTAATACAATATCATTTAAAAAAAAAGCGGGATTAATAAATATATATATATATATTTTATTAAAAATAAATATTTTTAATTTTATTTCGAAATTAAATTATAAATTTTAAAATATTTTAAATATAAAAAAAATATTAATACAAAATTAAAAAAAGGTGGGAGTAAAATTTCAAAATGGATGCCATTTACGTCACCCATATATAATTTTCAATTAAGAAATTAATAATGAAGCTGTAAGTTTCAAGAGATGTAATCAATAAAACTCAATTTTTCTTTATAAATACTATATCTAGTGTGAATTTGAAAAAAATCGTTAGAGCGGTTTTTGAGAACCAATGGTTATAGATAAATAGATAGATATATACAATTTTAGCTAGCATAATAAGATAAGATATATATCGTGAAATAATTAAAATTCTCAAGTCAAATATACAGCGTGCACGCATACCGACGCATGTAATTGTGTGTGTGAACATGGTCGGCGATTCACACGCCAACACATACAGTTATGTGCGTCGATGACCATTCACGTTATTTATCCGAATCTCAACATTACTTTAACACTACTAAATCAATTTAAAATTATTATTGCATTTAAAACTGCTTTTCTCTACTCCACAGATTTCACTATGCCGAAAAAAAATAACGACCAAAATTTAGACGATATTATTTATTTCATACACTGTTCACTACTGGTTTATAGCCACACAGGTGCTAATGCACTTGAACGAGGCGAAGATAAAATCCCTCTAATTCTCGGGGGAGATTTTAATGTAAATTTTGGATCTGAGATGATTCGTTGCCGTTGATCAACTTTCTTCGAGAAACATTTGGTCTGCTTCTAAATAACGATCCCAAGGAATCAACAACAAAATCTGGAACTACAATAGATGCTGTTTTTACACGTTATATAGAAAATATCGAATCACGAACATATATATCTTATTTTAGTTATCACAAGCCATTAATATCAGTATTACCAATTGAAGCACCAACCGACAATAGTACAGGCAATGTAGATATGATGATAGAGTAGATAATAATAATAATAAAGCGAATATTTGTTACGAAAATTTTATACTGTTATATGTCTTTCGAAATGATCCCTTTATTTTTCTCTATTTCTCTCTCACTCACACTCTCAACTAAAATTTATCTTATTCTCTAGATTGTAAGAAGTTTCACTTCCGCCACGTGTACGATGCTGCACATTTTTTTCTTTTATTTATTTATATTTCTCTTATCATTCATAGAAGATAAAAAATATCCTTTTTTTGAGTAAATATTGTAAGTGTTTCCTAAGTGGAGGTACAAAGTATTATCATGAGATTTGTGAAAAGTGTTAGGTATATTTGTCTAGCAATGGTATACTAAGTAGGAATGAAGATAAGTGCATGGATGGTAGACACACACACGCATACACTCATCCATACACACAGACACACAATATATATATATATACCTTTGGGATTGCAAATTTGCATAAACGACAGGTCCATTTAACCCAATCAGCATACAGTTTAACAATCTTTTTTCTTTTTTTTTTCTTTTTTTAAATATATAGGTAGGTAGTACAATCCTATGAAACAGAACCAATGAAGTGGTGCAATGCGCAAAACTTGTTATAAGATAAAGAAAGAGAGAGGTTAAAAAAAAATAATATCCAGAAGAATATTAAAAGAACGAATGATAATCATTCACTTTAACTTTGAAATGAATATCTAATAGTTGAATTATTAAACCCTTATAAAGGAGGGGTTGGAGTGAGGAGGGAGGAGAGCGATGAGGAGTGGAAAGGAAAATGTTAATAGTCTAGGCCAACGATTCTCAACCTGTGGTGGGTGAGAGGACGCGAACCTACTAGAGGAGGAATTATAGGACGAGAATATTCAAAAGAAAATATTATTTAAAAAAATTGACTGAACTAATTGAAAGGAAAATACACATACCCACATAGAAAACTGTTTTTAAATAATTATTTAAAAAAATTTTTAAACAAATTCGAAAATACTCATTATATATTATATTATTATTATATACATTTTATTGTAAATTGGGGAGAGTTGCATGAAGAAAATTATGATTTAAAAACTGGGCATCGGTTTTTAAAAAATTGACTAATAGCGATTTAAATGGAAATTTTTTTTTCAAATATTATTCTATTTTCTATCTATCTATCTCTATCTCTGTGGCTCTACGGAACTCAAAAGTTCTTGGCCGCAGCAACCACACTTCCCTATTCTGAGCCACCACCCTCCAATCCCTATCCTCTCCCATCTCTCTCACGCCCCTTCCCACATTATCCACCCACCGATGCGGATATTGGTCTTCCTAGCGGACGTTTCCCACTCGGTCTCCCCACCAATAAATTTTTCGCCATTATTTCCTCTCCCATTCTAGCCACGTGCCGTGCCCATTCCCAACTATTCTTTCATATAAACACCTGGAAAATCTTAATGAATATAATTAAATACATTATTACACGTCGAAATGAAATAATATTAATTAAATTAATAAATATTTTATTATAATCTTCCTGCTAGAAAATATCAAAAAATAAAGAATAATAACATTATTTTATTTACTAAATAAACTCAACCGAATAACAACAAAAGTGTATAAACTTATGATATTGTTAGGAAATTATTTTGAGTCGCCTAGATTTTCTAAAATAATATTATAAATAAATATAAATTTTTTTAAAGAAATTATTCATAAATAGTAAATAAAATGAATTTATTAATTGTTAGTGATTAAGTCGTTAATCCACTCTCCCTGAAATGTAAAAAAATAATAAATTAGATTCGAAAATTAATATACCTATATACAAAATCATCACATTTATTGAATTATTTTTAAGAATAATGTATCTATGCTGATTTTATGGAGTTGTAATAAATATAAAAAAGTATGTTAATATTATATATATATTAATTTTAAAGTAAAAAAAATCTCTATACTTATTTCTATTCCTCTTTAGAGACAAACAAAATCAATAAAAGTCCCCCACTTCTCTTAGTTTAAAATTTTAGTTAAAAATTTAATAAATTTACTATTTTTACCATATTTTATTTAATTCGCTTTGTCTATTTATGAAATTTGACTAACTTCTAAATAATTTATGATAAATCACTTGCATGTTTCAATACTTTCATCGACTTAAAATGTATTTTCGATATTTTTTTTAGATCTTTTATTTTCATTAGAATATAACTATTAAAATTATCCAAATAAAAAGAAATCAAAAGAATTTATATTTTTTTAATGTGCTTTGAAAAATATGAGATACATGATATCATTAGTTTGACTTATATATAAACATTTTAATTTTCAATTTTTTTTTATTATTTTTCTTATATTTGTGTTATGAAAATAAATAAATTTTTCTCATAAACTTTGAATTGTATTGTAGTATCATATTAAGATATTTGTTGTATGAAACTTACATTACATTGACCATTTCCTCCTGCCATTTGCCCTTCACAAACTTAATTATCTCTAAATACTCGTGCATGATTGAAAATAGTTAAATTATTATTATATAATTCAGAAGGTGCATCGTCCTATTCAGAGAAAATTCATATGTAAATAAATTAGTGGGAGTGTCTCCACTCGACTATCTCGCAATTTGAATTGGATTAAATAACATAATATATTATTTTTAAATTAAATTTAATTAATTATAAATTATAAATAATAAATATTAAACCAGCGCATGTTTGGCTTTTTGTTGATGGCACCACGTCACGTGTTGGCGCGTGAGATTTGCACTGTTAAAAAATTAATTCTGGTACTTTCAGCGATTCAATCAAGCTGAAATTCTAAATATAGCAGTTTTATACAATTATTAATCATGTGAAAAATTATCAAACATATATCTTTACTTTTACGGTCACTTTAGAGGAAAAAAAATCAAAACGTTGTAAGTAATGACCCTCTTCCGGTTGAGCTACATTTCTCAAAAGTTGATAGAAAACTACGAATTTTGAATAATGCTCATGTACCAAATTTCATCATTCTAGCTCAAACCGTTTTTGCGTAATCTTGACTAAATACACACACACACACACAGACATTTTTCTCAACCTTAGTGAAAATGATTCAGGGACCTTTAAAACATATTAAAACATCAAAATCTCAACATCGAAAATTTTCGTGATCGCAATACTATCTCTTACGAGATAGTAAAAAAAGAAAAATTAATAATTTAAAATAATCAATTGATTAATTTATGACTCTACAAACCCATGATGTTTTCAATTTACCCCCCATCCAGATAAGGTACCGTCAATATCTTCTTGATTCTCGGTGGGTAATACAATTGGCTTATTTTGTCACTTAAAGTCACTTTATGTGCTAACTAAAATAGTCGATGATATTTAGTAAATATAATATACATAAAATAATTATTTTTTTTAGTTATGAAAATTTCTAGTAATAGTACTTACCCTTGCTATGACGATATCACTAGTAATTCCATTATATCCCTGATGGACGAAATATTGTGCAAGCTTAATGACTTGGTCATTTTGCGGATCGTCATATTTTAACACAGCTTTTATATCATTACTTGGTCTAAAAATTTCAATTTAATTTTTATTAAATTAAATCGAGTATATTTGTTTTTGTTTTTATTTAATAAATAATCTATACATATAATCTATAATTTTGATTGAAAAATCTTTATATAATATGAAAACTTAGTGCATAAGTAATGTACATAATTAATAAATATAATATGTATAACACTTTCAATAAATATTGCCTGTATTGAGAAAATAAACTGTTAGAAAAAGTATGTAACAGCACACCTTATTTCTAAATTATTTGTTAAAATACTCCAAATAAATTAATCATTGATTTGCTCTTATATCTTTTTTAATTAATATTTTTATATTAATAATAAATACATATAATAATATGTTTAAACTATAATTTTTATTTAGATATTATATTTTTCTATTATTTTTTTAATTAATAGTATGGTTTTTTCAGCAAAAAATTTATATTTAATTATATATTCATAGAAATTCTAATCAGTGAGATGCCGATAAAATTAAATGTTCATTAATTAATGAAGCTCCACAAAAATGATATCTATTAGGATCTTGGAGAGATGCCTATATAATAAATTTAATAATTATTTTAATTAATATACAATATTATAATTGTGCAAATATTTTCACTTGAACTCCATCATTTTGTGCAAAATGTTCTCTTATCATTTAAATGTAGAGATTTTGTTCTTAATATCTCGACAATATCAACTGTTTAAAGCTGGATGATTTTGAATAATATGGTATTATATTCTATATTGGTTTTCATTCGGGTTTATTAATTTATTTCAAATAAAGAATTTACAGAATTTTATTATTTTAATTAGAAATAAAAATTGGTTAGCATTTTTTTTTGAAAGGTTATATATATATATTTCATAATATATATATCATTTTTTAATTAAAGTCAATTTTAAAAGTGCATTCTCTGAAAATTTTCTAAGATGTTAATTATGTTATTTTTCATCTCTTCATAAGAGTTAAAAACCTTCAAAATTGTGATTATTTTTGAATTTTACACAATAAAACATTCTCCTATGTGTCACTTTCAATACTTTTAACTAAGTAGATTTATAATATAATTTTAGAAAGGGTTGTGTAGGATGAACTCAAATGAATCATTAATAAATTAAAGCCAATCTATGTCTTTGTAATTTTCAATTTTATTAAATTAATATAATCATTTTAATATTTCTTAAAATAATATATATATATATATATATTATTTTTACTTAAGTATAATTAAAATAATTCATTCCATTAATTTCATAAATTTTAATATACTATATTTACCATATAAGAGAACTATCCTTCTTCATCTTTCTGTCCATCTACGATATAGGGCATTGGAGCTGCTTTACTATAAAAAACAATAAAAATATATATACTAAATAATGATTTTATCCGAAAAAAGGGGTAAAACAATAATTGGGATAGATAATCTATATTTCTGAGGAAACATAAAAAATATAATAAATATCCAGTATTATATTATACTAGCTGCTCCGAGCGCCTTCGGCGCTCTTCACACCTAGACGGGGGCTCCGCCTCCTGTACCCCCCAGTGATACATAGTATTTGGTTGAAAGTCTGTATGTAAAAGGTTTTCATCCATTTTGTTTCTATCAGTATAAGTAGATAAGACATGTATTTGTTTTCTTGTAAAATATATTTTAATTTAATCAGTAAATTAATTATATATTATTATTGTATTTATCTAACTCTGTGTCTCTACAGTTTTCGAAAGTTCTTAGCCGCAGCATCCACATTTCTCTAAGCGTCCCTATCCTGAGCTACAACCAAATCCTACCTTGTCCCATCTCTCCCATGTCCCTTCCTTCATTGTCCACCCACCTTGGTCTTCCACCGGATGTTTCCCAATCGGTTTCTCCCAATTTCTAGTTTCTCCAATTCCAACCACGTCCCCTTCCCATCCCAGCCTTCTTGATTTTATAACCTTAACTATATCTGGAAATTATTTCTCGTTATGACATCTCCGCCATCCCCCTGTGACCTCATCTTCTTTTGGCCTATAAAAGCTGCGAACAATATTAATCTCACAAATACTCCAAATCTACTCTCGTCTCCCAGAGTCATCGATAGGGTGACCAAACGTCCCGTCTTTAGGTGCTCTGTCCCAAAAATGTCTTCGGGACACCCTACTGCTTTTTCAATATTTAGGACATTTCGTAATTTTTTTTTTTCAAAATTTTTTCAATTTAGTTCTAAAATAAAGGTATACCGTTTGTCCCGGTTTGGTGTTTTCGAAATATGGTCACCCTAGTCATCGATCAACATGAAGAATAATTGTTTTATAAATTTTAATTTTGATCCTCTTTGATGAGATAAGCCCCTTTACTGCATAATAACAGGCGTTACTCAATTACAACGTCGATTTAAATTCTTCTGGAATATTATTATCTTTCGTGATTAGAGATCTTAAGTATTTAAATATTTATACTTTTTCAAATTCTACATTTTGTATGTTAATTGTAGGTAAGTCGTATCCGTATCATAATTCTTGAGTTTTTTTGTTTAATTACATTTCGGTTGATTTTTCCCCAATTTCTCTAATCATATGTCTCCTCTTCCAGTCCAATTCATTTAACTGTCAATGTTGCATAAGGAATTTAAATTTCTTAATTTGGCTAGAACACTCCATTTTTTAAAATTTTAAATAGAGGGAGAAAGAGAGGTTCTAATTATATATATATCTGTTTATATGACAGCAAAAAAGTAAACAAATTACATACATACAAACACTCTCCTTTATATATATATCTGGAAAATGGAACACCCGCAGCTCAGCTAAGGAGTTACCTAAGATTCTAATTTCTTTTTTATTTTTCATCTCATTTGAGGTACCCTTCACCTCAGAAAAATTTGGTTACCTTACTCCTTGTAGTTTAGGCTCTGGAGTTTTTTGCGTACAGACGGACACTATCGTATTAAATATATAGATTTCTATAAATATACATTAATTATTAATAGTCTTAATAATAATAGAAAATTATTTTCTTATAATACATTTTATCCATTTCAAAAATGCTCGTTATAAATCTACTACTATATAAATTTTTATATTATATTATATTAAATACCTACATTATATATTTTCACTTATAAACAAATTAGTTGAAAAAATGAAAATTGCTATAACTAAACAAAATCATTTTTAAAGTATTTCTTTATAAAAATACAAATACATATAGATATTATTCAAATTTATATATGTACCTTAATCCTATCTTATCTAATGATTTTTATGTTTTAATTATAGACTTATCAAAATCAAAAACAATTCCGATATGATCAGAGAAAAAGATTTTCCTTGACGTAAGGTCAGGACTGATTAATTTTATTTTTCATTAAGCTTGAAATTACCAAATTATCATTCTTTTATTGATCAATTATTGTTATTAATAAATGATTGATATTTAATCGTATAATATTTATCCATTTTAATTTAAAATATAATATTTCTTTTTTTAAGATAAGATTGGGTTTTTATTTATTTTCAATAATTGCCGGTGTTATAAAATTTGATTATAGTGATTATTATGATTTCGTTATAATGAGGAAGATTCGATTTTATATAAATTGGGTAAAATAGGTTCGGCAAACTTTTTTAGGTTGAAATGAACTAGTACCTAGATTCTAGATTATCAAAGGAAACACCATTTAAAATCGACTATTTAAAATTATCATTTATTTTTTTTAATCATAACTGTAGATATTATTTTTTGATTAATCTATTTTATAATTTTAAATAAGATAAAGTAAAATTTCCTTAATAAAAATTTATAAATTATTATATTATTTTATATTTTTGTATTATAAATATATATGAAATATTAAATTCTTACGTAATTTATTATTAAGAATTAAAAGTAAATATATTTTGAAATAGAGAAATTCAAAATTGAAAAAATCTTTGCTATGTGCTACCACCTACTGGAATTTATATTAACTATTTTTTTTTTTAATCATCAATTAGCAAAAATATTAATTATTATTACCTGAATTTCATAATTTGTAAATATCATATTAACATTAAATTCAATTCAATTATTTATAGTAACATTATTATTAAAAATTAATAAAATAAAACGTAATTACGTAAGGTAATGGCACCTATAGATGACATGGCACCTATAGATGACACTTTTGAATTTAAACTAAAACAATAAGGAAATTTTAAAACATACGCGGAATTTATTTTTTTTAAATGATAGTTTTGTTTTTCCACCACCTGAGATACCCTACAAGAATACAATTAGTCGCCCTATTTTTTTTCTTTTAACTTGAAAAGCAGACAGGATCGTCAACAATTGATTTTTTACACAAATCTTAAAGATAACCTTAAGGTAACTAATGTTCTTAATTAGTATTTTATATTTTTATTTTCATATTTATCAAGAATTTAACAACTACATTATAAAATAGACTTAATATAGATATAAATCACTTCAATTTAAACACCTAATTTTTAAAAGTATCTTTTTTATCAACCGTGTCATCTATAGGTGCCCCTAAAAATTGTTTTTCCTATAGATGACAGCAATGTCAGCTATAAGTAGGTTTTTAAAAAAATTGTCTATTATATTAATAGATGTAAAGAGGAGATAATTTTATAGAATTCAACCAAGTTTCATGTCTGAATTGATATGGGAACCTACCTAAAACTGTGTTTTATCTTTAGTTTTCTCATTGTCAGAAAATTTTTTTCTATTCCAGAACTTCAAACACTATTTTTTTGAAATTTTTTTTAAATTAGTCTGTTCTCAATGTATAATTAAAAATGCATAATTAAAACAAGATTTGTTTAAAATCAATTTTTTATTTTATTATAATAATCATCTAAAAATAAAATCAATCACAATAAATATATCTAATGTATCATTATATGAAACCTGATTTTTTTATTATAACTAAAGTTAAAGCAGCAACAAGGTGTTGGAAAGATGTTTTACTTTGTAAATAAATAAGTTGAAGATAAAGAGAGCAAGCGAAGTGAAAAAAAGTAGATGTCATCTTTGGGTTCCATAATTGTCATCATTAGGTTCCACCAAAATTTTTGGTGTCATCTATAGGTGCCATTTGATTATTTTGAAAAAAAATTATATTTCCCCTTAAACTCATATAAAAGTTTAAAATATTTATCCTGGTGATAAAAGGTAAAATAAGCTTTATAATAACCAAAAGATTTTTTTTGTGAGACGTATAGTTTCAGTTTTATAAAAGAAAATAGGAACAAGAGCGCTTAAAATGTCATCTATTGGTGCCATTACCTTAATTATATAATTTTTTTAATTTTAATTGATTTGTTTAAATAATCAAAAAATTCATAAATTATTGTTTCTTTTATTTTATATAAAAAAAAAATTTATAGAGTCAATTTCATTATCACTGTTGTATTTATCACGAGTTTGTTGTTTTTGTTTTTAATAAATAAGAAATTTAATATTTTCCTTAGAATAATTTTTTGTTTGTTTTATATACTATATACATATATTATTTTAATAAAAGAGTGTAGATACTATATATGTATAATAAATATTATCCTTTATCTGATTACAAGAATGAGAGAAAGAGAGAGAAAGAATGGGTTGTTGTTTTTCTTATTTGTTCATTTGCCACATTTTGTTGTTGTTTTTTTGGCATCGTTTTTTAGAGACAAGTTTTGGCAAACAAAATAAAATAAAACATCCACTTTTGTTTGTCAACAACGCACTATTTTAATTTTAATATTATTTTCTACGCTTTCTTTTCATTTTATTTTTTATTATATGTATTTTACTCTTAAATTATTGTTTATTTCCAATTATATATATATATATATATATATATATATATATTCTCATCGTTACGTAGAAGAAAAGTATGAGAAGAAAATATCCAAATAATCCACAACTATGAACTATTGTTTCTATAGTATCGAATAAAATTCAATCTTTATAAGTATAACATAACATATAACAATTATTGAATTACAATTGTAGTTATTTCAATTATTATTTATATTTCGATCCATAACAAGTTGTTGTAGTAGGGATCATATAATTTTCAATTTCATCGGTTTTTATAATTTTATTTAAATCTTCTCTAATAATATTTATATCACTATCTGTGTCAATTAGCGCTGCATAGGTTTCAGTGCGAATTTTAGTATTTATTAATTTATATGAAGTTGCTATGCAAGCAACTGGTTCTATTTCAATTCTAGTTTCGCAGCATTTTGCTGATATACATGGCCAAAATTATTCCACTTGAACCATTTGGGTCCTTTGTCTTTATCCGGACAATTTTTTATATCATGTAAACTGGATCCGCAATTAAAACATCTACATTTATATTTATATTTTGACCCTTTATCAACTATTTGTTCTTTTCTAAAATGTTTGATAATTAATAGTTTTATCTCTGTGGCTCTACGGAAAATTTGGAAAATTATTAAAATTAAGGATCTAATTTACTAGAAGCTATTCCAAGAACTAATCTAAATTTTTATTTGTTTTTCTCGAGCTGAATTTGTATGTTCATTAACAAAACCTAATTTTGGCATTCAAACACGACTTTTCTGATAAATGTATTTATTTTTTTCATTTATTCCTTTGGCACAAGATAACTAGTTTTAAACCAAAGTTTTTGTTTTTTCAAATGTATTATTTTTATTAATTTATGATTTTCATTTCGAGGTTTTAAAAGCCAAGCAAATTTAATCGAGGGGCTGTGAGTTGCACATCCCTGGTGGCAAGTGTTCTCATAATATATAAATATAAATAATATATAAATGTATAAATTATTTATTTATTATATAAAAATATCATTTGATAAATAAAGAAACAATTTCGTAAAATTTTTCATTTTGTCAGTTAATGTTTAAATGAGAGTTGTTTGAAGAAATTTTAGTTAAAACAGCAGGTTGCTTGGACTCATCGTTTCACTTCAATTACGAAGCATTTTGAACAGAATGAACTGAAATGTTGAATCTTGACACAATGTTTTCTTCTAATCTATTTTCAATATTATTGTTTATATCTAAATTATATCTTATTTCATTACCGATAATAATTTGAAATATACAAATAAAATATAAATCATAATAAATATAAATAAATAAAGTCAATAAAAATATAATGCCTAAAGTCTAGGCGAAATAGAAATATACATAACTAAAATTGTAATTCAATAATTGTTATATTTTACTTACAAAGATTGAATTTTATATTTTTATAATTTATATCATAGGTTCTATTTTAACCCCAGCGAATAAATTTGGGGGTCCATGAAATGAAAAAGGGGGTCTATGGAGGTCTAGGACAAAAAAAGGAAAATCGTTTATAAAAAATCAAAATCAATTTAGGTGGACTACCCAAAACCGAAAAGCATGCCAAGGGGTCCACGACAAAAAAAAGTTTGGGAACCTATGTTTTAAATAGTAGTTTCTAAAGGAAAAATGAATAACATCAAATATTATTCATTCTTCATTAGTAAATATTTAATTTATCTATAAATAAAAGTAACAGATATAAATTTAATTCATACTCACACATGCATACAGTCTCACTTAGCCTCTCAATTTAGAGTTTAGTTCAAAATCTCTTTCATATAATATGATTGCACAATTAATTAAAATAATTCCTAAATGGGAAATGAGTGGCGGTTTAAGTGGCGAGGTGAGTAGACAAATATATATTTATATAGAATTAATAGAAATAGGAATAAGTGTGTGTTCATGTGTTTGGTAGAGAGAGAGAGAGAGAAACAGACATACCAGATATACAAATGCAGAGAGCGCAACTTCATTTACAGCAAATTAATCAAACATTTTAATTGACAAAATAATGAACATTACACATATACATAAATACACACATACACATATATATGCATTCATTTCTATTAATTTATTCATTCTAAATTCAATTTCTATATAATTTTTTTTTTAATTAATTTTTATTATTTTTTTTATTTTAATTTTTAATTATTTTATTTATTTTTTATAATTTAAACATATTAATTAATTTTATAGAATAATTATTATATTAAATTCTATTAAATTTTTTATTTTAATAAATTTAATTTATCCTTATTACTATTATATTTATAATAATTCTTGATTCGCAAATATACTTAATTTTAAATCTGAGTTGTTTCTTTTATCTTACAATCTCATATATTGTTGTTGTTAACAGAATGACAAAGTGTTTGAACAATTGTTCTGACTCTTGGTCTCATTCGAAGTCCGATTAAAGAGTGACAGAGAGAGTTGAAGGGGTTTTAAGCTCCCCTTCTCTCTTCTCTTTCTCTCTCCCACCTCTCCCCTTCACGTCTTTTCCTTGTCCTGGACTTAATATTATCCTTGTCGTTGTTCTGGCATTTGCTCTGTTCGTTTGCTATCATTCATCAGCAAGTGATGCCCTGGGCAGCCAGTAGTACAGTCCACCCTCCCACTCCTCCACACACCCTCCTCTCTCTCTTCTTCTTTTGCTTAGTGGACATGATGGATGGGACACACAAGTCGTATGCATCCTCTGCTACCCTCAATTCAGCTCCAACCAACAACATTCAGCCTCTCTTGTTCTTCCATTTCCTAACAAACGAAACCAGTGAATTGGCAATACCAACAACAGACAGACAACTCACCCCAAGAGAGAAGAAACAAGAGACATTCAAGAATATATTGTTATACGACCAATAATCACATAACAACCTACAATAGTAGTAACAAACAAAAACAAATTGATTAATTAGATCTTTTAAAATTTTAATATAAAAAAGCAATTAAATGAATAAAAAATTATTTTATTCTGTAATTTGCATTATTATTTGAAATTTTTACAATAATCTTATATTATCTTATCTTATTATACTAGCAAAAATTGTAGTATGTGTACCTATATATATGACTATATACATATGTATGTATGTTCGATTAATTTATTAATTAACCGCTCGAAGGATTTTTTTGAAATTCACACCATAGATAATATATATAAATACAAATTGATCTGTATTGGTTTCAACCTGGAGAAAAATCATCTTCATTAGTTTTTTCTTAATTAAATTAATATGTGGCTAACGTCATAAATGACATCCATATTGAAATTGTCTCTTGCCAATTTTTTTTTTAATTGATATGGTATTAAAATTTTTTTTATATTTAAAATATTTTAAAATTATTTATTTTATTAATAATCTCTAAAAAAAATCAAAAAGCAAATACGGCTTGGTAATTGTAAGTTTTAGCAGACGGGTATAATAGACCTGGTACGCTGACTTGAGTTCAAGGGATCCAACCGCGCCAAGTGCAAAACCCGAAATAAATTAAAATTTTTAATGTTTTGTCATTTAATTTTTTTTTAATTCTTATAAATTTTTATTAGTTTATTATTAGTTAATTTTATGTTATTTTTTTTTATCTTTTTTCGTGTTTATTTTTTATTAAATTAATAATTTATATTTATTTATTCATTGTTCTTTTATTAATTAATTTTTAGATAGTTTTATAATTTATAATATTTTTTCACTAAAATGTCATTAAATATTTATTAATATTATTATTTATTATTATTATTGAGGACCTCATGTTCCATTCATTTTAATCAGATTGATACAATGATGTAACATTTAATAATTGTAATAAATGGTCAAAGAATGGTATATCAATATTTTTTAAAGGCTCTAGCGATAGCTCGGTGTTTTAGAATCAAATTACAATTATATAAAATTCATTTTATTTTATTTTTCCTCCACGCATTGTAAGGGTAAATTATCTATGTGTGTTTCCATCTTGAAAATTTCTACATATTATCTATGATATTTTAAAAACAATGATAATTAAAGAATATCTTATTGAACTTATTCTTACAATTAGTAAAATTATAAATTATAGTTACTAATATACTAAATGAATATGAATATGTTTGAAGTGAGAATTATGATGAAAAGATATATACATAAATGTATATACTTTTAAATATAGTCTACTTTGTGTAGTGTGTTAGTAATGCGGCATGCGTTCAGAATGAGTGGGTGGGATGATTTGCGCACGAATGCTCTAAAATGAGATAACGAATTTTCGTTAATTCCAATGGTGTCGTATTAAAACCCTTAATGAACCTTTCTCGTTTATATATATAAACTATATATATATATATATATTGGGGTGTGTGTGTTAGTGTCCTTTTGCCATCATCGTCGTGGACAAAAATCGGCTAATTATCAAGCAGTTAAGCGTAAGTCGAATAATTATATCAGCCTCTGACCCTCTAAAACCCTTTATCCTACTCCTCTCTCTCTCTCTCTTTTGAAACGTGTTCTAAATATCTAAGCTCATTATACTACTAGAAAAAATCTGTCTCTTTCTCTCTCTCTGTTTTCCATAATTTTATTAACCAAACTCAACCAAATATTGAAACAAGTGGGAGAGAGAAAAATAAAGTCTACAGATGAAGAAGCTAAGAAATTAAAAATATTCGAGTTAAATCATCATTAAAATAATTTTAAATTAGAAGGAAAGAGAGAGAAAAAAACTAATATAATTGGAATATAGTTTTAAATTATTTTTATAAATTTCGAGTAATTTCTGGAATAGGAATTTAATAATTTATTTTTCCAAAAAAAAATTCAAACCTTCTAAGGTTTCAATAATAATACAATTTCTTTTTGAGTAACAATAACAACACAAAAGACTAAAAAATATAAAAATATTTATTTTTGTTTTGTTTTTACTTTTATTTTATTTATTATTACTTTATTGTTATTTATATTTCACAGTTGGAAATGGTTTAATTATATAATATATTTTTAAAATATGGATTTTAGATAATTTTTCTTTTATCTTTTAATCATTTTTTGATATTTTTGAGGGTTGTTTTAATAATATAAAAAATTGAAATTTTAATTAATTTATTTGGATTAAATGAATTTGATTTTGAATTTTCGTGTTAAAATTTATAAATAATAAATATTAAAAATTCATGTACCCATCCTTGGAAACAATATATAAATTTTTGAAAAGTCTTGTCTTCAAAATTAAAATACTTTTTGTACAAATTTGAGAAAATTAAAAAATAATGAAAATAGAAAAAATGAAGGTTTTATTGTAATTTATTTAAATTAAATAAATGTAATACTATTAAATTAGACTTTCAACAAAATAGTTTAAATCACTTTGGGGTACTGGAAACAGAGCTGAAGGCTATGTAGTTACTTATAGTTATTAATATATAGGGTAAAGGCAGAGACAGTGAACCGGCAGAAATTGAAGTTCAAAGTGACACAAAAAGTGTTATATATTGGTGCCTTTACCTGATAGAGGGGTGGGCAGTAACTCGCTACAAGTACCGGGCGTTACAAGTTCCTACCGATTTTTTTTTTCAATTTCGCGTTGCCGTAATTTTGAATTGTTTCTGATTTACCCTGTTCCAACGAGATGGAATTCCTTATATTTAAGAATAAAGAAAAACTAAACTTACTCTGCAAAGATCTCGGACTAAAAGCATTTAGAGATATTGACTTTCATTATTTAAAAGAATATATAAAATTAATGAAGCCAATTGCACAAGCATTGAATCTTTTACAAAGTGAACAAAACTCTTTTTATGGCCAATTAATTCCTACACTCTCTGCTTTGAAATCTCGAATAGAAAATCTAAAAGAACAACATATGAAATATGTTTCTTCTTTAATTTTACCTATTTTACTTTCTATTGAAAACAGATTTAATAAATTTTTTGAACTGTCCCCAAAAATAAATGAAGGAATTTTAGTTTCTTGTTTTGAGATGGGTTCCAGAACATTTAGATGAAAAAAAAATTTAAGAATAAACAATTTATGTCTGAATATAAATAAAAATCATAACAATTTATTAATAAGAAGAGCCTTGTGAGGATAGTTCAGAGAAAGATGATATTTATATATTTTCTAGCCCAAAAGAAGAAAAACAAATTCAAATTTTCCATTTATAACTTTTATGAAAGACAAAAATAAAAATGTTAACTCTTTAGGAAATTACTCGACAATAAAAAAATTATTTATTAAATTTAATACTCATTTATGCTCATCTGCGCCAGTAGAGGTTATTTTCTTTTGCATCATATATTTATGCCCCCTCTAGATCTAGTTTTTTTTTAAGAAACTGTTAGAGTGACGCGTTCCAGGAACTTGTAACTGTTTCGAGTTCCTCAAAAATTGAAGAACGGCCCAGCCCTGTCCTTATATATATACTGGGTCATTCGGAATGTCATTTCGTCTTTTTCGTGAAAATGAACTACCATTTTCAGGTAATGAATAAATATTTTATTAAATTATATATTGACCATTCTAGTCCAACACCTTTTGCCATCAAATTTTTTCTTTGCTGGACAAAAATTGATTCAAGTGATATTTTTATTTAACTTTACTGCGGGTATCAAGATCGTTTACATCTTCAATAGAAAGATACATTCGTGAAACAGTAAGTGAGGCAGTCAAATATGCCGTATAAGAAGCAATCATAAAAAAATTCTTTCATTTTAAGTAAAGGTTTTTCCGCCTAAAAAAAATTTTGCAATGACCGAAACAAATAATAATCCAAAGGTGACAGATCTGGAGAATATGATGGGTGTCATAGTGTATCCTATTCAAGCCGTAAAAGTGACCAAACTTGTATGATATCTCTCATATCTTGGTGGGATACTATACCTTTTCTGTTGATTAATGAGAAGCGAATCACAGTGACGACATAAATTTCTTTCCGTGAGAACATAAGGAACATATATTGAGATTTGAGGTTTAACCAACTTCTTTTAAGTTATCATAAACAGTTGAATTTGAAATTTAACATTTCACCCATCTCACGTGTTGTCATTCGCCGATATGCATCAACTAGTGTCTTTATCACATCAGCTTCAACCCGCTTTCCGAAACGGGGTACATCTTAGACATCAAAATTGCCATATCGAAATTTTGCAAACCATTTCTAGCACTGGCCCTCTGACAATAAATTCTCTATACTCAATGGTCAAGTTTTTTCTGGCTGATCAAAAAGGATTTTTAACTTTTCTATAATAAAAAAGTAAAATATGGCAAAAATACTACTTATTGCTCTCCATATTTAAATGGGCAGAAACCAAAAACTATTGCGTAAAATTACTTGAATTTCTTTACACACAACCCTTGTTATATTAGATCTCAAAAATATGGTTATACGGTTTGAAGTGTGTATATATATGTATATTTTTTCAGCTACTAGACTAATCTTGAATTGAGTGGTTTCAATAATATATTTTCTTCTATAAGTTTTCGTTAATCTAATAATATAAAATAAATATAGTTTAAATACTTTAATTATTACATAATACATATATTATAGCGAATAGCATTAAAGTTTTATTCTTTAAAAACATAGAAATTTTTTTTTTTCAATTTTTTAAAATTTACATTAATAATTATTTCTTGAAATGACAAATATTCGTACAATATCCTTAGCTGTCCCAGAAGAATGTAGAAGAGAAAAAATTTTAATAGACTAAATGACAAGGATACAGGTTTTCTTTTTTTATTTTTAAGGAAAATATATTCAATCAATGTCAAGTAAAATTTTTCAATAAACGTCAACTCTTCTTGGATTTTTTTTCTTCGCTCTTTCTTTACTCTTCTTCGTCTTTTTTCATATATATATATATATATATATATATATATATAATAGAGAGAGAGGTTTATACATATATAACCAAATGAGTGTTTCACAAAATAAGAAAAATAATTTTTTCTGTTGTACCAATATATGGAAAAACTATTTTTTTTTTCTTTTTCATCTTTTGAATGATTTTTTTTATTTGTAATATGTAAAGTGAGTTTATGAGTTGAGTAGAGTAAGAAGACTGAAGGATCTTTCTATCTCTCTATCGTGGTAGGATATAGTCAACTTTATATAGCAAAACTTAGGATTTTCACAAAAAAAAACGAAGAAAACTGTCGTAAAAACGCAAATTACTTGGCATTGTCTCGTCGATGACGGTTCTACAACACACAAACTACTTTCTCCCTTTAAATATAAGGCATTTTCTTCTCATATATAAAAAAAATCACCCATCTTAAAGGATCAAACACCCAAGAAAGTTATTCAATATTCGATCAACCGATAGCGTTAAAGGATATATTTTCCTAAAGATTTTTTTTCTATAAACCTTATATAAAAGTAAGATTGCATAAGTTAAGATCAAATCATTCATTCAACTTAACTTATACCTATATTATATAGGTATTTAGGTTTATATATAGATATAGATCTCAAAAAAAATAATTTATTTTTACCGACCGACGATAGTAAGGGAGATATTGTTTTCACACCAAATTTCACATGTGGAGATTTTTACATATCTCCAAGAATCATGCATTTTCTTAACAGAAAATGTATTTTTAGCATGATGTCTGTCCGTCCGTCCATCCGTATAGATGTGTACAGCTTGAACGTCTCAACGGATTTTGATGAAATTTGGTATATTTACTTAATGCATCAGTAGGATGAATTGATTAACTTTTGGTGCAAATCCGCAAACCGGAAGTGGTAGTATTAGCGATCGACGATAGGAAGGGAAGGGTTATTTTCACACCAAATTTCACATGAGATTTTTTACATTTTATCACGAATGATACACTTTGTATTGGTGTTATCCTGGAGAAAAATCATCTTTATTAGTTTTTTCTTAATTTAAAATTATATGACGTCATCGAGCCATTCATGACGTCACAGCCTGGTCTTACATATATATTATAAATAAAATAAAATTAAAAATATTTGCTATATCCATATCTGTTCTTTATTGCATTAATAGACATATTAAAATTATTTAAAATTGTTTCTGTAGATGGAAATTAATCTACTTCAAACCATCGGTCGGTTCAGACCTGGCCACTGGTCAACTTATTTATTTAATAATGCTTTTGGAACAAAATGTGCTTTTTTGCTATATTTTATATTACTATCTCGAGAATTATGGTATTTTGGTCCGGATGTTTGCCCCTTACGTAATTAATTGTCTGTTCTTTGTTTTCATTGCAGAAACTTTTCTTTGCAATGTTGCATGAAGATGCGTTTTGTGGAAATCAGTAACCATACATACATTTACCCACATTTGTGGGTAGACATAATGAGCTAACATCCACCTATATCGATTTCCATTCTCTGGAGAAAAAAATGCTAATGATGGTTTTGAGGCACAATCCTATCCAATCAGCCACCTCTAGGTCATGTCGTTTATGGATATCTATATATTATATGACTAATATCATTAATAAAATTTTATCATAATTTTATTTTAGTTTTTATTATTTGACTTTATATGATAATATTTTCAATTAATTATTTTGTTTGACCGAATTTAAAATAAATGGAAATTCACTAATTCACACATTTCTATTTAATATCAACGAAAAAATTACCTTTATATGTTGACTACTTAACAAACTTAATACATATAAAAATACATACAATATAATATAAACATACATATAATAAATAATACGGTACATGTTAAATTTAATTTAATTCCTTTGACTTCAGGGGGTTTTTGGATCTAAAAGATAATATTCATTTCTATAGATATATATTATATTATACCGACTAGTCGAATATATTTAATATATGTATGTAAATAAAAATAATATTATAAATAAAATATAATTTATCTCTTTATGAAATTAAATTATGCGATGTTTTAAAAGATTGGTTTTGTTCTTTGTATGGTAATTTTTTTTTGTTAATGTTTTTTGAAGGTGATTTTTGTAGAGTGGTTGAAGGATAAGGGATGAAGGCTACGTTTGACTATCATACGATCCAAGTTACCCCCAAGAGAGGGACAGAGTTAGAGAGAGAGAGAAACCAGTTAATTAACCAATGAATCCTCTTCAGTGACCCCATACACCCATACCGGCCTCATCCCCTGACACCTGAGTGAGCTTAATCTCACCCTTAAACACAACCAATCTCACTCTAACACTCTCTACCTCACTCCCACTCCCACCCATTCTACACTATTACTACCAATACTAATTCTCATCCAATTTTTATTTTATTTTACTTTTAAACCAATAAAATGTTAAATTTTAGTTTATTTTACAACCATCTTTGTTAAATAGACGGAGATATTAGAGTGATAATAGTCAATCCTTGAAAAATAATTTAAAATTGAATTTAATATTATGACTGAAAGTTAATAAATATTTTATTTTCTGTTTACATTCAACATTTATATTTGTGAAAATATATTTCATTTAAATATAGTTTTATTTTACATTATGTCACCTTGACTAACTAATTTTAAGTATTTTTAAATATATAATCATCCTATATTTATATATTAAACACACAACTAGTTAATTAAATAAGTTGTGATGTGAGATATACTAATTCACTATAAGTCTATATATGATTTGTTGATAAAAATAAATAGTTTCCTCCCACAACATTTATATTCTCATGTTTAAAAATTTTAAATTTTATAAATATTTTATTAAATGGCAATAAGTTTACATAATATATTTATTATAATTATGAAACTAGACGAATAATTTTTTTTTTTAATTTTTATTTAAATATAAATTAAAAATTATTTCATTTATTGATTTTAAATATTAAAGAGCTAAATAAAGCCTAAAAATAAAATCAGTCCTAATTAATAAATTAGCTGGAGTGACTCCACTCAACTATCTCGCAAATTTGAATTGGATTAAATAACATAATATATTATATTTAAATTAAATTTAATTAATTATAAATTATAAATTAAAATTAATAAAAATATATTTATTAAATCAGCGCATGTTTGGCTCTTTGTTGATGGCACCACGTCATGTGTTGGCGAGTGATTTTCAGTGATAAAAAATTAATTCTGGTACTTTCAGCGATTCAATCAAGCTGACATTCTATATATAGCAGTTTTTTACAATTTTTAATCATGTGAAAAATTATCAAACATATATCTTTATTTTTACGGTCACTTTAGAGGAAAAAAAATCAAAACGTTGTTCGTAATGACCCTTTTCCGATTGAGCTACATTTCTCAAAAGTTGATAGAAAACTACGAATTTTGAGTAATGCCCATGTACCAAATTTCATGATTCTAGCTCAAACCGTTTTTGCGTAATCTTGTCTACATACATACACACATACACATATACACACATACACTGGCGAGATAGTAAAAATGTTTATTGAAAAGAAAGTATAATAATTACCAAGTGTAAGTAGAAATTGAGTTTTTTTTTATCAGTCTTTATTATTTATTTTGTACTGTCACTTAAGGAAATAAAATCAAATCTGAAACTACCTTATTTTGGATATTGATAAATTCATGTATTTTGAGTAGGAAAGTAGAAACTGAGTAAACCATATTAGGTATGAGCAAATACAGATGACTTCAATTGTCAAATGTATGAAAATATAAATATTTCTTAATATTTTTACTCATGAGACAAATAAATCATCAATTTATAATTACGATCTCTCACCTTTTCTCCTTCCTAATAATACTCATGTTTCTTTAACTCTATCCTCGTAGTACTCATTTTAGATTATTTATCTATTAATTTATTATTTTTTTTTTTAAATTCTGCTTTTCAGTTAAAGATCTCTTCAATCTAAGTCGATCTAAAAATTGAATATATTCTATATAAATGTAATGCATTTCAATATTTATTCCAATTTGAAATGAGAAAATTATTCATAGATTCTTTTTCCTTTCTCTCTCTCTCTTCCTTTTTTTCTTATTATTGAAAATTGGTATCCTACTATAGTCTCTCCCTTACATCATTTCTTTTTCACCCCTATTTCTCCTCTTCCCCTTCCTTCTCTCTCTTGCTTTCACACACATACCCTTCCCATTCTTCTCATCAGCATCTGAGAAGAAAAGATTTCTTGAAGAAGAAATTAATTAATTGGCAAAGAGAGAAAGACAGAGTGAGAGTCTCTATAGAGAAGAATAAAGAGGATGGCTTAAGTGCACTATTTGCATCTGAATAGATTGGAAAAAGAGCTGCTACCACCCATGCTATCATCGTCATCATCTTTACCACTCCCTTCCCCCATCTTCATACATATATGCTATATATTGCATAGTTAATATTCTCAAAGCGTAGAGACCTGCCCCCACCACTCCACCCTCAAACCAAGTAGTCCATGCATGGTCGAATGAGTCGGCCTCCCTCACTAATGGGCCATTGTTTCCGATGGCTTTCCACCAACCAAAGGCATTTCAAATTAATAGCTCTCTTTCTCTTTTATATACGTATATATTATATAAATTTATTTTTTAAATAAAAAAATTATATAAATCCATTCTTTTCTGTTTATTTATATATAGTTTATAATGAATTCTAGAAAAAAAATTGTATATCTATAGGAAATGATACAATCTTTATTGGTAACGAGGGACATGAAAATTATGTATCGTATAATAAATAGATAAATAATGGCTAATGAAGAGTTCAAGATGGGGACCCAACATTTTTTATAGATAAACAACCATGTAACCTGGTGGTGGTAGGCTTAGGTAGGTGAGTATAAAACTGAAAAGCCTGTATATTTATATTTATCCATATATTGAAAAGTAATATTAGAATGTATATATATATTAAAAAAAGCATGAGAGCAATTTATTAAGCTTAAAAAAATTATAGATGTGTATATAATTTATATCCTTTTTAAGGCAAAATACTATGTGTATATGTGTCGATAGATGGGTGTGGGGGTGTGGATGGGTGGTGAAACGAGGCCTCCAGGCTTATCGCTAAAACTACTAATCCGATTATATTTCTGCTCGGGCTTTGATGTCCATTACAAAAGAGAAACCTGTAATTTGGTACCCACTCGCCCTCGACATCCTTCCCAGCAGCTAGAAATCCCTCTCCTACTCACACCCATCCACCCACTTCTAAGACCCGCCATTTTGTGTTGATCAAAGTTTGCCGTGATAACCGACCAACACAGATAACGAATTAATTGCATTAGCCTTTGAAAATCAGAGCCATTTCCATTTGAATATGCAATCTAAAACCTCCCTATCCCTACCCCCCTCTTCTCTTCTATTCATACCCTCAATCTAATAGATAAGTGAACAGCTTGTACCTGTATAAGCAATGCCATTCATAAATAAATCTCACAATATGAAAATGTTATAATAAATCTATTTTACCACTTATAGTTACATTATAATTATAATAATCTTCATCTTCATCTTAGGCTTCTGCCTGTTTTTTTTCCAAAATTTTTTTTAAAGCGAAGGAGTAATTCTAAGGCTTTCCCATTCTTGAATACTGATTTGAATATTGATAACAAATTCGTTCATCTCTTTTCTACTTCTTCTAATCATCTACCAATTCTTCTTCTGAGATCCATATAAGTCATGTTCCATGTCTGCTGTGAAACTTTCCTTATAACCTTCTTTGATCTTCCTTTTGGGGCCATTAATATTGATGGTACGCTTCCCTATTGCTTCTTCGGCTGACTTTTTTTATGCATTTCTTAATATTTTCCCATTGTCAGTCTGAAGAATCATAAGAGGATGTTGTAAGTGCTTTTAGTTTTTCAGATAGTCTTTTTTATAAAGATGTTTTGTACTTTCATTTTGTAAGGCTTCTAAGTTAAACTTCGAAATGACTTCTGGTTTGGGCTTCTTTATCAGTTGTGCTGAGGAGAGAATCTTTCCAATTACTAAACAATATTCGCTACCAATATCTGCTGTTTTGAGAAGGCTGAATATTTCTATTTGTTAGTATGTAGTTGATCGTTGATTCTTGTCCTCTGCTTATTCCAAGTTATTTTATGAATAGATTTATGTTTAAAGAAGGTGTTATTAATGCGTAACGCATTCATTGAACAAAAATTAGTCATTGGTTCTCCATTATCATTCGTCACTTTTCGTTAAAACGCTGTTTTAAACCAGGAATAGGACTATTTCCTACTCTTGCATTCATATCGCCCATCTGTATAGTAATATTTTTTGGAGGTATTCCTAAGACAATGGTTTGGATTTCCCCATAAAATTTTTCCTCTTGGGTTTAGAAATAAATATATATAGTCCAATTTATTTTGGGGAATTTTAATGTAACAATCAGTATTCGTTCACTATTGTCTATATTGTTCATATATTTCTTGTGTGTAAGCATTCCTACTCCAGCATGAGCTCCTTCTGCTTTTTGCTTTCTTGAATATATTAACATATAAACTCTGACACAAATTGTTCTTTTTCCTTTTTTTTTTTTTTTTCGTTTTCGAAATAGCACAGATGTCTATTTTGAAGTTACTCAGTTCGGTAATAATTTCGTGATCTCTTCCAGTCCATGAGACCATATTCCAAGTGGCGAGTTTGATTATTTTTTTTCCATATTCTTTTTTTTCGTAGTCTTGCGTTGGTCGTTGATTTGTTTGATCCGTCCGGCTTGTCCTTTTTGGTACTCTGAGCGATTTTTTTTTTACAAATCTCAAGAAACCTCTGAATGGACAGCAATTTGCCAAATGATAATGAAGATCAAACAAAATATTGTAGCGGTATAGCTTATCTGGTTGCGCATCCAACTATCTAACTAATCAATAGAGATATGTTAACTTCAGGGAAGCTGTTTTCAACTTTTCTTCGCATTCAATTGAGGAAGTTGCGTCCAAAAACCTAATAAAATCCTAAATCCTATCAATTCAATATTAAAAGTCCTTCTAATAATCCTTCCTTTACTTCGCTGAGGGGCTTTTAGTTTTGGTGAGACTAGTTTTCTTAGTGTTCGTATCACAGATGACAGGACTCTTGGAGGCTGTTCAGAGCAGCCCGAAAGGGACAAATGCTAGAAAGATAAAGAAGAAGAATGAAGATCAATCTACCATTAAAAATCGGTCCACAATTCTTTGGACACTTTTTTTAATCGACGTCTGTATTACTTCTTTCACTTTTCTTCTTTCTAGTGCCGTCTTTAGTACCTTTCATTTGTATGACCTACTATATATATTAGAATATTCAACATGTATAAAACGAGGATTGTCTCAAAAGTTGTGCACATAAAGTGCGCCATCAATCATAAGTCAGTACTCAAAAGAATTCAAAGTTTCAATCCGATACGTAATTTGTAGGTTTAGATCAAACAAATAGATTACTTACAGTATAATAACAAAATAATTATACGATACACACATGAGATTCATGTGAAACATATTATTTGTCTTGGAAAATTTATTAGAAATTGGATTATCGATATGAGTTGTTTATTTTACATTTTTGAAAGATTCAAATAATATATATATATACATTGTATATATACTCATATATAGAAAGAGAGAGAGAGAATTAGAATAAAAAAGAATAGTATATATCTAATATTTCTATTTTTCATTATATTCTAAAATGTATTTCCTTTTTATTTTATTTTTTTATTTTTTTGCCATCCTTTTTTTCCGTGTTATTAAAAAATAAACGATTATTATCTCACTCAAAATCGCTTATCAAAAACACAAACAAAAAAACAGTTTCCTTCTTGATATGAGAGAAAAAAAATAATCAAATTAAAAAAAAGGGATGATTTTTTTATATCATAAAAACGTCTCTTTATATCTGCATACATGTATATATGTATTCATTTAGAATTATATCATTATAGTAAATAAATGATGAATGAGTAATAAGACAAAAAGAAAAAATATAAATGGTTAGTGGGGTCAGATGAAATAAATGAAATAAAAGAAAAAAAATTGTAATTTTAAAATTAAAAGAATAACATTAAAAATTAATTACTATAACAATTAGTTCCTGATTCTTCACTATAGGTAAAAATGTATACTTTACAATTTGCGTTTATTGTTTTAAGAATAATAAATTCGGCTGTTGGAGACAATTTTGTTTGTTAGCCCAGTTTGATATCACTTGAAGATGATTAATATTAGATATTAACTTATTTAATCTAGCCTAGATCGAGGTAGTCCTTTTCAAGCCTTCCCATTAATTTTTATCAATCGAAATAGAAACACAAGTGCAACGTGCGTTTCGCAGTCGATTCAAAAAACAGCCGCCTCGGCACAAGCAGATTTATGATTGGCATACACAATTTGTGGAAGTTGGTTGTGTATGCAAACCTTCCTTTATCCAATGGCATGCGCTATATATGTGTTTCTATCTTTCATAATTTGTCTGTAATACGAAATTGAAATCTGCTCTTTCATTTTGAGACACCCTGTATATATAAAGTATAATAAAAAAAATATTTTTAAAGCTTGAATTAAAATGATTAAATTATATTATCTTGGTTTATATTTTTAGTTTAATTACTCAATTATTAATTACTACTATATTTTAAGTGAATATTATCCGACAATGAATATAAAATTAATGCTTTGTAAAATACCACTTCCGGTTTCCGGATATACACCAAAAGTTGATGAATTCATGTTACTGATGTCTATACTAACACACAATGGACAGACGGACGGGCATACAGATACCATGCTAAAAATACTTTTTTCTGTCAACAAATTGCATGATTCGTGGAGTTTTTTAAAAATCTTAACATGTGAAATTTGGTGAGAAAACAATACCTTCCCTTCCTATCGTGGGTCGGTAAAAATGGATATTATGGGTCTGCCCAGAAATATTTATGCCGTAAATTCAATGCCCGCTGTCTACCTCGGCTCAAAGAACTTGTTCTTGGCTGTTCATGGCTTACTATAATATTTATATGTTTTTTCCAAAACCATTAATAAATTAAGACTGGCTTTGGTATAATATTATTAATAATATTAATATTGGTTGTATAAAAATCAATTGGATTAAATTTAATAAAAAAGTTTTATGTAGTTGTAAGTATAGAATTTGATATTTTTATTGAAATTCAATTAATTTATAAAGAAAATGAAAGGATTAGAATGAAACGAAATTTGTAAAAGTTATTTAGATATTATTAAAAATCATTGTTTTAAATTTTTTAAAAACAATAAATATTCTAATCATTAAACCAAATTTGATTTCTATTTCATACTCACTAAATCATTTTCTACTCACTAATGACTATTTTTATGTATATTTTTTCAACAAACATTAATATTCAATAAAAAAATAAATAGATATATTTATTAAAAAGGTTTAAGCTGAATCTTGGAATAATAAATACATAAATATTGGAACCAATGGTACCTAAATAAGCTCTTTGTCTTCATTCATTGAACCCAAAAATATATCTTTTGAGGATCAGTCAAAATTTGTGAAACCGTGACTATTCAATGTTTTCTAATTATTATATAATCAATAAATATTTTTGTTTTGGACATATCTCAACTTCAAAATCGAAATTATTGATTAGAAAATTGTAAAACATTATATATATATATATATATATATATATACCAGTATATCTGTGGCTCTACGGAAATCGAAAGTTCTTTGCCGCAGCAATCACATTTCTCCAAGTATCCCTATCCTGAGCTACAAGCATCCAACTTCTTCTCCCTTCTCTTTCACGTCCCTTCCTATATTGTCCACCCACCAGGTCCTTGGTCTTCCAAGCGGACATTTCTCAATCGGTCTTTCCACCAATATATTTTTCGCCATTCTTTTCTTCACCATTTCCCTGCCCATCGTAGCCTTCTCGATTTTCTAACCCTTAATGTCTGGAGATACATAGAGCTGTCACCGCCATTCCTCGTTGACGTCATCTTTCTTTGGCACATAAATGTTTCGAAAAATCCTATTTTCAAATACTCTAAATCTACATTCATCTCCCAGGGTCATAGACCTCGCACCCATATAATACAACCGACAAAATAATTGTTTTATAAATATATGTATAAGTATATATAAATTAAAATTAAAATTAATTAATTTTGTTATTATTTTTTAATGCTTACTCCTTTTTTGAATCAATCAGTTTTTTATTAAATATAATAATTAACTAAATGATTGCTTAATATTAATTAATTTATTTTATATATATTTATGCATTTATGCATTAATAATTAATCAATGCAAAGTAGCAGAAGAAGCATCAGCTTAATTATTAATTATTCCTTTGCTAATAATAATAATAATAATAATTCATTAAATATAATTGAATTTATAGGTGTTGTTGTTGTTGTTGTTGTTATTAGTGTAAATGTATTTAGAGGTCTCCTCTCTCTCTCTCTCTCTATTCCATTAGCATTGCTTGATTTAAATGGAAGCTTTCAAATTCATTCATACGCTCCATTAGACTTTTAGTTTGCACAAACATATAAAATAAAAAAAAAAAAACAAAAAATTAAATAAAAACAAAAAATCAAACAAACTTTAATGATAAAAAAATTGTGGCAAGCCGGTAAGGATTGGATTTGGGATGAGGAGGCTAGAGGGTGGTATGTAGTAAAAGATTTAGTATTTTCCCCTTTTTATAGACAGAAAAATACGTCACTTACATAAAATTCACTTTAAAATTGTTTTTACCTTTTATTTAAGTCTGATACTGACAGGTCTTTCTTCCTTTTATCTTATTTTATTTAATTTTCCTATTTTTAGCTTTCTAGAAAATAAATTTTATTTATATTTTAAAAATTTTGAATTTTTCAATATTAAAAAAACGCGTATTAATTTAATTAATTATTTTTTTTTGGAAGGGAAAGGTGTCTTAAAATTTAAACTAGATATTATATTTTTTTATTTTTTCAGATAAAAATATATTATCAAACGTTTTTTATTTTCTAGAATTAGAAAATGATCATATAGGCAAACTATACATATGAAAGATATTAAATAATATGAGAGAATTAGAAAAGAATAGGAAATGGATGACATTGGATGAAGATAGAATCATTTGAAGGTATATGGAGGAACTTTCGATTTCACTGATACCTTAGAAATGAATATATATAAGTATACCTATATATATATATATAGTTAAAATAAAAAAACATTTTTTTAATTCTACTTTAATTTTTACTTTTTTGTTTTTTCTAAAAATTTCATGTATTGGGAAGTGAAGAATAAATTAAAATTACTGAGCTACACTATGTATTATAAAATTCGTAATCATTTTTGTAATAATCTTTTAAATAATTATCAATTTATTGCTAGAATGAATATTTTTTTTTAAAATATTTAACGTTTATGTAATAATAATCTTTTTATTTTAAATTTTTCATTTAATATTAAATTTTAGAAATGAAAAATAACCTCCCATATTTGATCGTAAATTGATATATGTAAAATATTTTTTTTTCTGCAAAACCATGAGATAGTAGATTGATAAAATAAATATCCAACCATATTTCTATTCTAATACGTTTATCCAATATATATATATATACTAAATAAAGGGCGATGTATATAAAAAAAAGAGGTTGTATGTATATAATTGATCTATCGGATCATTTATTCTTGACTGCCAATCGTTTTTTGAGTTGACATGAAGATTTAATATCCACCTGAAAAATGATTCGAGAAGCCAACCAAGTCATCCGATCATTTATTTTCGAAGGGCATGTAGCCAGTTTTAAAGTAGAAAGGTCCAGGGGAGGGCAACTTGAGAGATAAGAAGAGAAATTGCAGATATTCAAATCAAAAGCAATTGTCAAAGATCTATTTTATTTTTTTTTCTACTTCTTTTCAAAAATTGGAAAAATTTCAGTGTTAGTTTCTCAGCTAGTTTACATTTCTACCAATATTTCTAGACTTAGCTCATACTAATATGTATTATGTATATATTATGTACAAATATTTATAAATCATTCATAATCAATTTATACTTGCTATTAATACTTAGTAATGCCGTCTTATAATCAGACTCGTTCTTAGAGACGCAGGACTCTTAGACACTTGACATCTCGAAGCATATTTGGAAATTTAGAATCTTAAATGAACTAGTTTAGAACATATAATTTTTAATCGACTTTAATAAACATCAGAATAATGCTGTCTATGATATTATTAGTTACGTTATTCTATAAAATTCCCCATCGATCATGATATAAATTTATTCCCATACTCCAAATTCATGGAGAAAGAATACAAGGATATTCAATAATAATTTTGGTGAAATTAACTCTTTTTGATTACAACCTTAATTTCTTATCGAATATTATTTAATCTTAAACTTTAAGAAAATATATTTATTCGAATATTTATTTTAATTGGTATATACAAAACTAAATTTTAAACTAAATTTTTAGTTTAAATAAATTTTTATATCTTTATATGTATGTAAATTATATGTAGTATTAATAGGTAGTATATATTTTATTATTCGATAAATATGAGAGTTAACATGACGAAAGTGTTGAATTTGATAATAGCAGATTTACAGAGTGTATAGAAGGGGGAGGATGAGTGGTTGGGGTGAGGATTATTTCCATCGACCTGACATTTTGCCGAGTTAATCCAACTGGGCTGTTGGTCCTATTTGGCGATAGGCATATTCCATTGGCTTAATATCTCCCTTCCACAACAACAACTACCATTCATTCATTCATCCTTTCACTAGCCAAATAAAAAAATAATTCATACAACATATGGGGGCGTCTTATGAATGTTTAAACAAAAATACAATATATTTGTAAAATAAAATAAAAAAAGGAACGCGAACGATTTAGACAAGACATAAATCTAAATTTATTTCTTTGCAATATCTTCGCAGAAAAAAATGTATATCTCTCTATTTTTTATATATTTTACATTACTGATGTTACCAAAAGGTAATATTATACCTACAATATATCTATATTAAATTTACATTGCTATATTTTATATAAAAAAAGATGGTTCGTACATTGAATTTTAAATTATAACTACCTCTTCCTCTCTCTCTCTCTCTCTTTATAAAATTTCTTTAGATGAAAATATGCTGCATTTTACTCTTATAAATTAATAGAAGGGGCAACTTATCTTGCTGATTTAAAGAGTTAATAAAACGGAATTAGTCAGAAAGTTATTGATCTATTTCTTTAAGACACTTATTCGATAACTGTGGAAATTTTATTTTCAAGCTGTTTTAAATATTGTATCTGACAGGTGAAGCTTTCCATTAGCAAAGCACTAATTTGGTCGATTCTTAAAAGTTCAACAGATTGTTCCAACATAGCAACCGGTATGTTGGTGGCCAACGACTATTGTTTTTAAGTTCAGCAAGGATCCTTGCGCGATCGGTATATACAAAATGGACTTGAGATAAATTAAAATCGAAAGGGATTAAATTGGGCGAACGCAATGGCCATTGAATATCGCCTCTCAAAGAGATTAGTCGCCCTAGGAATTGTTTCTGCACAATCTTATTGCAGGTACCGCCGAGGTACGAGCCGTGGTCCCATCTGACTGGAACCAGATATAGCCTAAAGATTAATTAAGATTTGGGAGAAAAAAGTTTTGAAACATGTGCATATATCGATCGTTTGAAAAGTACTATCCTACGTCTTATGCAATTGTACCTCATAACTCATAACTAAAGAATAACGGTTAAAAACTTCCCTAAGCTCTCATTTGAATGGTACTATCTACCGGCTAAATCTCACCTAACGATGGCCAATTCTAATCAGCATGCTAGGTTATCCCACTCTGTATCATTAAAAAAAACCTATGACTTTTATTCATCCTACTCAAGGACATCACTTATCAAGTCGGTTAATAAATTAGGTGTCCTACTATCAGTAGCACGTGTTCTATCAACCTTTACCTTAATTTTCTTGATTGGTGGCTCTACTTTTTATCAAATACCTTTTCAATTTTGTTTTCGGAGGGAGGGTTGACGTCATTCCATAAACTCTAGTTTTTGCCATGCTCGGGATTTGAAAACGGAACTGCGATGTGAGTTACGAAGTTAACCCCATGATACGTGCGTCAAGTAATATTATTACTTTTAAATTATTATCTTATAGTTGTAAAATATTTTTAATCTTGATTATATAATTCCAGACACTTGTCTGGAGAGTTCAAACGAGTTGATAGGACTGTTTTAAAAAAATATGGAACCCCATTATCTCCCAACTTAGTGGTATTTTAAGATTCTGATATCGATACTGGTCTTTTAGCATACTAAGTCATAATAATTGTAATAATTTATATTTTAAATTATGATATTATTATTTTAAACTAAAAATAAAACAATTAAAATTTAAAAAATACTTTAAATAGAAGAAAATTAATTCTTGTTTAAAGAAATCTAATACACACATTTTATTTATATTATTTTGTCATTTCTTCAATTTTATGTAAAATTAATTATATGTATATCACTATACAATTGGTTTTTACCCTTAAGAGAGAATTATTTTAAGTCAAATTTATAAATAATTTTTTAAGATAGTGTATGATACATTATGATTATGTATTATGTTGAAATTTTATTTAATTTTTATTCAATTTTATTCAGTTTCACCAGACAATTACATTTTGACATTAATCTATATAGTAAATTTCAAAAATTTAATTATACTACATTAGATTAAATGACATTATATTTTAATTTGTTAGCTTGAATTTAATTTTGCTTCAACCATTATTAGACAAAAGCACTTCATTGTAAAACGCCTTTTAACTATATTATTATTGTAATTTCCAAAATTGTTTGTGAAATATTTAACATTCACCATTTAATTTTTCATTCTTTTTTTTTTTTTGTTAATGATTAAAGGGTATAAAAAAGCATTTTCAACATTTTCATTAAAAGTGATTTTTTTTAAGTTCTTCAGTTGGTTTACTATTTTTATTTACTAAAAATAAGTACTATATTACATAATAGTTAAACATTTTGCATATTTTTTCTTTATATATATATATAGTATGTTAAATTAAATTTAAATTTGCTATATAAATATATCTCAGCAAATTTCCATTTTTATTTTATACAATTTTTACATTTTTTTTTCTCTTTTTGATTTGTATGGATTAAAGTGAATGTTTGTTTAGTCCAAGACAATATAGGTCTTTTTGTGAGAGTGAATGGAAATCAGAGGGGAATATACTGGTAGGGACTCACAAGGAAAGAGACTCACATTCGCTATTTGACTTGCAAATTTCAATTGAATCGATGGTCAAAAGACACACACGCACCCATATATGTATATATAAAGATTGAAAGGCAACTACGATCACATGACTTCCAATTTAAAGCGCATCAACTGATATTTATTGAAATAATTATATTAATTTAAATTTTCTAATGTTTCAAATATTGATATTTATTCATTTGTTTTTATTCTTTTTCTTTTTAAAGAAATTTTTTCGAGGTGGTACATTTTATTTTGAAATAGAGTGTAGTTAAGTAAGTTGTTTTAACGTTCAAATATTGATATGGAATGATTTGAAATAATGATATTGTCTGAGGGTAACCAAGCCAAGATTTGCTTGTCCGATTATCTATCTATCTATCCTCCGTCCTCTAATAACCACAAAGTAAATTTAACACTCAGACAACTACCAACACGATTAACACACATTCATATACTATCTAAATTCTATACTAGCCCTATAATCTATTTATATAAATAATATTCAATTTTCATTGCTTGATCAAACATTACCATTCACCACCCAAACACTCATCGATCTTACCTCTTTTCATTTATATTCAATTATTTATATCTATCTATGATTTCATATTAAAATATAATACAATACATATACCACATTTTATATGTCTATATCTATAACTACATATACATATATATCTACGTATATAATATAGATAAATACTAATTGTTATTCATTTGTTTATATAAATATCTTTCTTCTCTTTCTTTTAATTATAAAATATTAATCTAGTAGATTGTTTAAAATTTAATATTATTACATTGTTATACTATTAAAATACTAGAATAAAAATGTATATTATAGATATTTAAATTTAGGAAATAGTCTGTGCTTTATGTAATTATTTAACATTATATTATATTATTTTATTAAATATTATAAATATATATAATTTAATTATTCTTTAGTTTAATCTTAATTTTATATATAGTATATTATAATATATTATATAATAATATGTTCAAAATTATTTTATAATTATAAAATCATTACTTGAAGACCACCATCATGGTGTTAAAAAATATTATAGATATATTTGATTTATATTAGATATATTACAATTCTATTATCTTTCCATAAATCATATTATTTCTATTGCCAGTTTGAATTTATTTTTTAAATTTTCACAATTCAATTATAAATTACTTTACTTGGAAATTATATACGAGTTTAAAGGTCCGCCATCAACGTTGTATATATAGATTGTATCAAATTTCTATTAGTTTATTCATTTATTAATAAATAAATAAGAAATATATAAATATAAACCATTTTGGAGTGGATGCAAATGGATCTTCTGAATAAATAAATAAATAAATTATATTTAATATCATTCATGGCCACAGGTCTTTGTCTCCAAATACGGAAAAAATAATTCCAATGAACAATTTCTTTCGTGGCCAGATAAAAAAAATTGAAATTTCAAATTATATCATTTATATATTTGATAAAATAAATTATATAAATTAATAAAATACAACAACTACCCTCTACTGATAAAATATATGATTATTATGATAGTCTGAGAGAGATATTTCATATAGTAAATAAAAAAAAATCTGGAGTGTCTCCACTCGACTATCTCGCAATTTGAATTGGATTAAATAACATAATATATTATATTTAAATTAAATTTAATTAATTATAAATTATAATTTAAAATTAATAAATAATATTTATTAAACCAGCGCATGTTTGGCTCTTTGTTGATGGCACCACGTCACGTGTTAGCGCGTGAGATTTGCAGTGTTAAAAAATTAATTCTGGTAATTTCAGCGATTCAATCAAGCTGAAATTCTAGATATAGCAGTTTTATACAATTTTTAATCATGTGAAAAATTATCAAACATATCTTTTTTTACGGTCACTTTAGAGGAAAACAAATCAAAACGCTGTAATGATTCAGGAACCTTCAAAACGTATAAAAAGATCAAAATCTCAAAATCGAACATTTTCGTGATCACAATACTATCTCTGGCGAGATAGTAAAAATCAAAACGTTGTAGGTAATGACCCTCTTTCGGTGAAGCTACATTTCTCAAAAGTTGATAGAAAACTATGAATTTTGAATAATGCCTATGTACCAAATTTCATCATTTTAGCTCAAACCGTTTTAGAGTAATCTTGTCTACATACACACACATACACAGACATTTTTCTTAACCTTAGTGAAAATGATTCAGGAACCTTCAAAACGTATAAAAACATCAAAATCTCAACATCGAAAATTTCTCTGGCGAGATAGTAATAAAATGTTTTATTCAAATAAGGAATGATATATATATACCAAAATTTTTAAATATTTCAACTCAAAATTAATAGTCTAAAAATTAATAGTAATTTAAATTTGAATAATTTAAATATTTATTTATTTCTATTTATTATTAAATATATTAATAGGGAATAGTAAACTTATTAATAAAATATTAACCTTCTGGAATGCAATATATTTGAGATCTAAAAAAAATTCCATTCCATTCTCAGTCAGACAGACATTCCTTGTTTGCTTGCAGAATGCCAAGAGATGTGTGATGATCCCTTGGGATCTTTATACTGTACTGAGCAACAGCACCAGAAGAAGAATAAGAAGAAGGAAAAAAGGGAGAAGTAGAAATATAGAGAGAATGAAAGAGAGAAAAAAAGAAAACTTGCTCTATATGGACAACCGTATATATATATATATATATATATTGCGTCGTTGGAGAGTAGTATTAGTAGTAAGAGTAGAGGGGCCATATTGCTATAGCAGGAGGGGATATTCGATTACGCGGCTCAATTCACACGGCTTGCGAGAGAACGAACGAGACACAACCACTCTCTTGTGTCAGAATTTATCGCTGCACCCACCCAAAAGGATACTGTGGCAGCCAATACAACCAATATACAACAAAGCACTATATTTAGGGATATATGAAAATTATCTATATTTTATATACAACATATAAGTAATTATATATATCTACATAATGATAGTATATAGTATATTCTGGAGAGAATATCGAAAACTTTTATATATATATATATAAATCTCTTCTTTCCTTCCCTATATATATATATATATATATATACCCCTAAATAGAAGGGATTTGATTTGATTGATATATATTTAATGAACAAATGATGAAAAAAATCAGTTCAAACAAAATATACTGATTCATTTGGATGTATATATTCACAATGGGGGATTATATAAAGTAGGGATGTGCTAATGAGAAGCGTATTACGGAATTAAATAATACACAAATGCAAATTTAATTTTATATACCGATTTTTTCATAATTGTTAAGTGTATATATATATATATAAAGTCCACATATACAAACATATAAGAAAATATTCTTAAATGAGAGAAAACAAAATAATTAATTATTTCGTAATTTAAAAATCAAAATTTTATCCGTAATGTAACAGCAATATCTAGAAATCGGTTGTCCATATAAAGCAATTTTTCTTTTTTCTTTCTTTCATTCTCTCTATATTTCTACTACTCCATTTTTTTTCTTCTTATTCTTCTTCTGGATGAAATCAGCAAAAATTCCTATAATACAATATTACAATAGTATATACATATATAATAGATGAAGTAAATTTAATAAGATTCAATATAAAAATACGATAATAATAAAAATTAAAAAAAACAAATTGATTACCGACCGACGATAGTAAGGGAGGTATTGTTTTCACACCAAATTTCACATGTGGAGATTTTTACATATCTCCACGAATCATGCATTTTCTAAACAGAAAAAAGTATTTTTAGCATGATGTCTGTCCGTCCGTCCGTCCGTCCGTATAGATGTGTACAGCCAGAACGGCTCAACCGATTTTGATGAAATTTGGTATATTTACTTAATTCATCAGTGGGATGAATTGATCAACTTTTGGTGTATATCCGGAAACCGGAAGTGGTAGAATTAGCGATCGACGATAGGAAGGAAAGGGTTATTTTCACACCAAATTTCACATGAGGAGATTTTTTTATATATCACCACCAATCATGCACTTTGTATTGGTTTTATCCTCGAGAAAAATCATATTTATTAGTTTTTACTTGATTTAAAATTATATGACGTCATCCAGCCATTCATGACGTCACAGCCTGGTCTTACATATATATTATAAATAAAATAAAATTAAAAATATTTGTTATATTCATATTTGTTTTTTATTACATTAATAGATATATTAAAATTATTTGAAATTGTTTCTGTAGCTGGAAATTAATTTTTCAAACCGTCGCGTCGGTCGGTTCGGACCTGGCCACAGGTCAACTTATTTTTTTGATGGAAACAATTGTTAACTTCATAGTGGTTTGGAATTACCTCATTCATTTGTACTATATACAGTGTATAGAGTATTCAAAATATATTAAGATAAATTATAAAATCATATTTTTACCGACCGACGATAGTAAGGGAGGTATTGTTTTCAATCCAAATTTCACATGTTGAGATTTTTATATATCTCCACGAATCAAGCATTTTCTTAACAGAAAAAAGTATTTTTAGCATGATGTCTGTCCGTCCGTCCGTCCGTCCGTATAGATGTGTACAGCTTGAACGGCTCAAAGGATTTTGATGAAATTTGGTATATTTACTTAATGCATCAGTATGATGAATTGATCAACTTTTAGTGCAAATCCGGAAACCGGAAGTGGTAGTATTAGCGAGCGACGATAGGGAAGGGTTATTTTCACACAAAATTTCACATGAGGAGATTTTTTTACATATCACCATGAATCGTGCACTTTGTATTGGTTTTATCCTCGAGAAAAATCATCTTTATTAGTTTTTTCTTAATTTAAAATTATATGACGGCATCCAGCCATTCATGACGTCACAGCCTGGTCTTACATATATATTATAAATAAAATAAAATTAAAAATATTTATGTTATATCCATATCTGTTTTTTATTACATTAATAGATATATTAAAATTATTTGAAATTGTTTCTGTAGCTGGAAATTAATTTACTTCAAACCACAGGTCAACTTATTTTATACTATATTATAGTATTATTAATTTAAATCTTACATTATTTACTTATTTATATTTAAAAATATTTATATTTTTAATAAATATTAATAATAGGTGTATTACATTCCAATATTAAATCTTAGGATATTTTTTAATAAATTAAATATATATGTATCAAATGTTGGAAATGTTTAAACTGGAACGGTTTGTATGCCGTTAATGAGAGTATATAGGGTATATGTGTAGATATACCTATATTTAATGAATGTCTCGCCTTTAAACAATATTGTTGCTGACCTCATGTATGTATGTAGTCGTGGATGTGCCTGCCTCTACGTTTTCAGTCCACTGGACAAATTCGTATCTAACAGGGCCATCAACATCCAGATAATAGGGCCTACACATTAATTCGTAAGCGTTAATGAGAGAGAGAGAGAGAGAGAGCGAGAGAGGTCAAACCAGTTTTATTTAAGTGCATTGAGGAATTTGCAACCAACTGCACAATACTCATACATCCACACATATACGATTATCTCAATTCAATAGCATTATTCTATTCCTCCTCTCTTCCCACATGAATGAAAGTGAATAGATACAAGAGACAAGGGTGAGAGAGTGGATTGTAGAAAGACTACAACAATATCATTATATTATAACTGAAAATACGTATTTTAAAAAAATTACTTATAACATGAACAATGCATTACTTTTTCTCTCTATATATTATTATATATATATTATATTATTTCCTTACACTTTTATTATTAAGGTAGCAATTAAATATGTAAAATATTAGAATTATTATTATTATTATTTTAACAACTTTTCAAATAATTTATAACAGAGAGGGTAGAATTTCTCTCTATTAAATTTTCAATAGTGATATTTTTAAAGACTGAACTGGCTTTTTTGTTTTTGTTTATTCATTATTTGTTTCCTTTTTAAATTACATAATACTTATTGCTATTTTTATTTTTGTTATTTTATATATAATTCAAATTAATTCAAAAAATAACAAATTTTTTAATAATTGTAATAAATGGAAATTTGTTCTTTATTTAAGTTGCTCCCCATCAATAATTTATATTTTGTCTTATTTATAATATCCCTTAAGGCTAGTTTATACGGGCTTAGTTCTTGTCATTAGTTCAGGGGTGGGCAAATACTTTTAAGCGCGGGACAAAATGAAATTTTCAAAATGTCTTCAGGGCCGGAGGACCATATTTCGAAAACACTAATAAAAAAAATTTATCTTTTTTTTAGAGACATATTGAATGAAAAATCAAAATAAGAGCCAACTTTATCAACGGGCGGGCTGGCGTTCAAAAAGTCTGCGCTTAAAAGTATTTGCCCCCTGAACTAATTACAAGTACTAAGCCCGTGTAAACTAGGCTTTACTGACACACTTGCTTACTTACTTACAGTTACTGGCCACACTTTAATTAAATTAAAATTTTCTTATTTTAACTATTTCATCTCCATTTGGTTTTTTATTTCTTTAAGGATTTATTTTTTTTAATATTAATCCAAAATTCCAAGATCTCATTTTGATTTAAAATAATACATCATTCTAATAAATTAATTAATACATCGACCTCTTTTTATAACGTTTTTCTTAACTTCACTTGGCGTCTGTCTCTCTGTCTGTCTGTTCGCTCTTTTGACAAATTGAAATTGATTTTTCATCGACTTATTATTGAGATATTTTGAAAATTTTTATAGATATTTCAATGGATCCATAGAAGATATAGGAGAAATATAATTGAATTGTAATTAATTAGCGATTAATTACTTTTAGTAACTAACTCATTTTGTATTGTTCCGATTAATTTTTTTTCAACGGATTTTGAAACATAAATATTGATCTCAGGATAGATTTTCATTTTGAACGTATTTAAAAATATTTCATAGCATTAAAATTAATGATGAATTCTTATTAATCGGTTGTATCGCCAATGAGAAGGGAGAAAAATTTGTCAGTTTATGTGTTAAATAAAATTTTTATTATTACAAAAATTTGACTTGATTGTTCATATAAATAAATTAAACTAAATGCGCCCAACGTTTTTCGTTGAATATGAAGCAATTCATCCATAAACTTTGTCAGGCTTTTAGAAAAATTATTTTATTATCTTTAGTCCATTGGAAAAACGTTATTTTATAAAAAAATTTTATATTTATATTTTTATACAGTTGATACGTTCCATAGAAAACTGTATAAAAAAATGCATGCAACTTATGATAAATTTGTCGAAATGTTCCATAACTTTAAAAAATTGTGTAAGTTAAAAAAATTTAATATTAAATAAGTTGACCTGTGACCAGGCGCAGAACCGACCCACGGTTTGAAATAAATTAAATTCCAGCTACAGAAACAATTTCAAATAATTTTAATATATCTATTAATGTAATAAAAAACAGATATGGATATAACATAAATATTTTTAATTTTATTTTATTTATAATATATATGTAAGCCCAGGCTGTGACGTCATGAATGGCTGGATGACGTCATATAATTTTAAATTAAGAAAAAAACTAATAAAGATGATTTTTCTCGAGGATAAAACCAATACAAAGTGCGTAAATATGTAAAAAATCTCCTCATGTGAAATTCGGTGTGAAAATAACCCTTCCCTTCCTATCGTCGATTGCTAATACTACCACTTCCGGTTCCCGTATATATACCAAAAGTTAATCAATTCATCATACTGATGTATTAAGTAAATATACCAAATTTCATCAAAATCCGTTTAGCCGTTCAAGCTGTACACATCTATACGGACACACAGCGGACGGAAGGACGGAGGACAGACTAAAAATACATTTTTCTGTTAAGAAAATGGATGATTCGGGGAGATATGTAAAAATCTCAACATGTGAAATTTGGTGTGAAAACAATACCTCCCTTATTAACGTCGGTCGGTAAAAACTTATATTTTCCAAAAATATGTGAAAATATTACAAATTTCTAAAACAAAAAAAAAAAAAATTATTTTTATTAAAACAAAAAAAAAAAAATCAAATTAGTGTTCAGTGAAAAGTCAGATTATAAAGAAAATATTTACATACAACATACATATAAAAATAAAAAATTGAAAATAGTAATAAAACTCAGTTTCTCGACAAATTAAAAAATAAACATTAATTTAAACATTAACTTTTATTTGAATTATCAGTGTATTGCATTCTACAAACTAAACTCGGACATAAAATATTACACTGAATAAATAATAGCTGTGATGAATTATAAGATATAGAAAACATTGAATATGTATAAATAATTAATTCCTTAAATAAAAGTAAACAAGTCATGAAATTATTCATACATGTGTAGGCATAAATCACCCGTCTTTTGATTACATTGTCAAAATTAAAATTAAAAATATTTTTTTTATGGTTCATGTAAGAGCAAAACATTTTTATAAAAAAAGGTATAGCTATTGGTGAACGGGTTTATCTCAGAATCAAGTAAAAAATGATATTTATATGGGAATTTTGTAAATAAATTCACATATTGATATTTGTTATTTAAAATTTATTCAAAAAATACAAAAAATATACACAACGTTTCGATTGCTACTTCTGCAATCGTTATCAAGCGACTGCACTGTTCGAGCGTCCAGTGACGAAAGTGATATATTATTTAGGGAATAATGTACTACTTTTCCTTCTAAAAGGGAAAATAATTATTACCATATTATATATCAATAATATGAGTAAAAATAAAGTGTGTTAATACAGAATTATCTGGTCCTCTACTCCTCTCCACTCTTTTTCTCCCCCAAAAACTATTGCTCACTTATTGCCCCATCTCTCCCCTGCATTCACAACAAACTGAAAGTTCGATCACTGCCGAGCGTCAAAAAGTATCTTTAATTACAATTGCCGAATCTCCTATTATATCTAATACTTGAATTTTTTTGTTTAGTTGAATTCCGTTTGATTTTTCCCAATTTGTCTAATTACATATTCCAGTACTAAATTAAATATAATTGGTGATGGTGAGTTGTCCTCGTATCTTACTCTTCCTTTACTACCTTCGAGACAAATTTGAATCATACGTACTAGTTTTTTGGAATTCCCATTAAGATCAAAATTTGAAAAAGATTTTCCAGGTCTCTTGAGTCATACAGGGGTTGGACAAAAATATGGAAACACCTTTAAAAAAACATGTTTCTTTACTTAAGCACGGCCAGCAATTCCCTGCTTATGTAGCTCTTTCTAATTGTTTTGGTACTCACAGGGTTCGGTAACACAACATTCATTTCAGCAGTATCTTTTGCAGCTGTGGTCTTCTTATTTTTCGTCACAATTGCCCTTAATGATCGTCTGACACGATCACTCAGGACACACTTTCGTCCGCGCTGAGATTTAGCAGATTAGGTTTTTCCGCTTTTCAAATATTCGGAATAAATCTTCGATACAGTACCTCTTGATACACTAAACACGGAAGCACCTACCATACGTGCTCCAACAATTTGCCCATGTTCGAAGTCTGTTAACTCTGACATAATGCAATGACAACCTCACATAACAGTACTCCGACAACAACTGAACTGTTTAGCACATTTACGAAGTTATATAGGTGGCGTCAGTAGTCAAAAACGCCAGCGGCACCTACATATTTCATTAAAATCATTCTTTCTTTAGTTATAATTTTTAAAATAAATAATTAAATTCTTATATCAATTATTTTTTTTAAAAAGAGAAATAATGTTTCTTATTTTATTATAGTATATAAATAAAACCATATATAAATACTCGTATATTAGAATATATCATATAAATTTTTATTAATGTACATGTTTTTTTGTGAATGTTTCAGGTGAGTGACTGAAGTGTCTTCTCTTTTCCTCTCTCTCATTCCCTGGTGGGTACTTTATACGAAGATAACCTTTTCGGAAACTCTCTTGCCACCATAAAAGCTATCACTTGTGTAAGTTTATCATCTTGTCTCCATAGTATCATCCACGATAGTATAGATACCATGTTATATTAATATGTCTTCTGTTCTGTGGTTTTATATTAATTAAATCCTCCAAAATAACAATTCTACCAACCGCCCATCCTCACCTTACCATTCTCCTCTTTCACACGACTCTTCGACTCTTACAAGTCTGCATTGTTTTATTAGCTGCATTTAAAACCATTGAATTTGTTAATTTCCATCCTTCTCTCAGACGTTATAATAAATTCACTTTTATTTGCGACTATGGAACTATAATTTTCTACTTAAAATTAAAAAAAAGAACAATAACTTCTCAATCTTACTATAGTTCATAAAATTTAATTATTATTTATTATATTTAATAAAAATTATTAAATTTATTTATTTATTTATTTATTATCTATAAATAATATAATTGAACTTAGTACTTGGTCCCACGGTAAATTTGAAAAAATGTCTAATTTAAAAATTAGGTTTATTGTTTTAAGAATTTTGCGTGTATGTTCGAGAATATTGATAATGATTGGTTGTTTCATTCTTCTTTTATTATTTATTTGTAAAATATTTAAAAACACAGAACTCAGTTAATACTAATAATAAATACAAAAAGTATTAATTTTATTAATTTCCCAAATTATTAAAATTTATACATTTTCGTTTTAATTTCTAATAATCAAATATTTAATTTATTCTTAAAGTTCCTCTTGTAATTAATTTAATATTATTAAATCATATTTAATTGAAAGAGGATTCTTTAATTATCATTTTATATAATTACAAAGAAAGAAATAATTTCTTATTAAAAATATAGAATTTACTTACATATAATATTACTATAATAATATAATAATATAATTCTTAGATATACACATATTATATTAAGTTTTCCAAAAGAACTTTGAATCATAGTAATTATTAGATAAAAATGAAAATGATTTTTTCTAATCTAAAGTACTTTTGGAAATTTAATATAATATATAAGAATATTATTATTATATTATTAATAATTAATTTAATTTTTTAATGAAATATTATTGATCATTAGAATTAAATATAATGAATTAAAAAGAACGACAATTTAATTGCAATTATAATTGTAATTCAGAGCGAACAAATAATGAGAACAAGTTTTGTTTTAAAACCCCACTGAATGTCGTCATTTCTTGGCCCCAGACAATCCACTTATTCAATTTCTTCTTTTTTTTCCATTTTTGTTTTGTCCTCTTTTTAAAGGCTATTTCATCTTAAATTTCAAATTAAAAAGCAAACCAAAAGGCTTTTAGTGTTGTATCGGAGCCAAAAAAATCCACTACCCCCACCATCTCCTTCATCCTGATTTCTAAATTAGGAGTGAATTTAGTTGAAAAAAAAAATCCTCTTGGCAACCCTTGGAAAAACTGCTAGACTGGACTTGTATATAAATACAACCATCCCTCCCCCCTCTAATTCTCCCTCCATCGCCACTTTTGGATGCAAAAACAAGACAATAAATTAGCCCTGGCTATGTTTTATAGGGTTGTGTCGATGCCACTGAAGGAAGGAAAGGGGTTGGTTGGTTTAACTCACCCTCTGAGAGTGTGACTCGCTTTAATTCCATTTGTCTAAATCCACACGCGCGCCCCGGCGCCAAAACTAATTTGTTTTAATATTCGATCTCTAACCAGAACAGAGAGAACCCACTTGACAACAATTTGCCATTTTTCAAAAATAAAAACAAAACATCGGGAGCACATCAACCCTTGTCTCACATTAATAACAATTATACTGTGTTGTTCGTTCTTCATTATGATAATAATAAATCGCAATTTTAAATAATATCATTATTAATTAATAATATAAATAAATAATATATTCTCTAAAAAAATTATCTAGTAAAATCCATTTTATTATTATATATTTATTTTATTAAAAAATTGATAGTTTAGATATTGTTATGTTGTATAAATTATAAACATTTAAAAAATTATTGATTTTCTTTGTTTAATAAAAGTTTTAGTTTACAATTTCATTTTGGTTGTTTAGTTAATTTGTTTGTGTTAGTGTCATCGTCTCTATTAACTGGAAGAGGATGATTTAGACAGGTGTCAGTTTTTGAAAAGGTCATAGAATAGATTGACTGATATCTGTTAATTGACGTTACAATATATAGTTCCTACAATCTCTACCATTCTGTTAATAGATAGAATTAACAGTAATCGACTACAACTAAACATTTTTCTAATGTCGAATATGAAAAGTCCATTTATAAAGGGTATTTTAGATAAAAAAAAAAAGAATAAAAAGAAGGGAATTGCGTGAAAGGAGAGAAGGAGGATGGTGGAGGTTTGAATAGGATGGAAGTTCAGCCACAGGGGGTGAGCCAAAGGCCAAAAGCCGCAGGCGGTCAACCAACTAACTATATGCTTGGTAATGCACAAAGCACGTATAATGGGGACTATACAACACTCTCTCCACCTCCTCATCTCCCCTCCCCACTCCACTCAACCACTCAATACCCACCCACTCTCATTCTTCTTTTTCCTTTTATATATGAATATTGGAAGAGGCAGAAGAAATTTTGAAATATTGAAATTATTTTCCAATATATTCTAATAAATTTTTAATAAGTCTTATGTATCTATCAATTATTAATATCTCTTAGTTTTCATAACTAATTTAAAGCCAAATCAACAATAATATTATTTTACCTATATCTGATATTAAATGATATTTTTTAAACGAAAAGTTAAAAAAATATTTCTTATCATATGCAAAGTTGGATTCTTAAAATTCACCAAACAATTTTAATCTTTTATCTTAATACTACAGAAACTATAGAAAATAATTGATTTGGAGGAAATTTTTAGGTTATAATTATAGAAGGGAGTTTTACTTACTATTTTAAAAAAATAAATATTTATAGACAAATCTATACATATTATGATTTTTTGGACTAAAAGCTAAAATTTAGTAGCACAATATAAATTAATATAATATAATAAAAATAAATAGAATATAGTAATTTAATTTATTGCCATATTGAAACTGAATATATCACATAAGATCAGACAGAACGTTGCAAATTAATTTTTATATAATAGATAATATAAATATTAACTTAATGATTAATTATAAGAAATCTAATTTTTATCTATCTCTGTGGCTCTACGGAACTCGAAAGTTCTTGGCCGCAGCAACCACACTTCTCCAAGTATCCCTATTCTGAGCCACAACCCTCCAATCCCTACCCTCTCCCATCTCTCTTCCCACATTATCCACCCACCGCGTCCTTGGTCTTCCAAGCGGACATTTTCCACTAAGTCTCCCCACCAATATATTTTTTCCTCTCCAATTCTAGCCACGTGCCCTGCCCATCGCAGCCTTCTCGATTTTATAATTCTATTTTTTATTTAATATGTTTTCCTATTCTAAAATATTTTTTTTTAATTTTTCAATATCATAAATACTAGTTCATATATTTATAATATCAATAAGTAAATTTTTAGGAATAACGATAATTCTGAGGTTAATATGAAGCTACTCTGATTGTAGTCATCTTCTACTATCTTATTCAAAAACATATATTAGTAAATTTAAAATTAGAGTATATATCTGTATGTTTCAAAATGGAACAAAATGCCCTCTAAATGATAATTGATTCGCATAAATGAACTTGGTTTGATTTTATTTTGTGCCAAAAAAGAAAAAAATGAATCAGGATGGGATGGGAGATTTAGTTATTGTGTGGATCGATGCCTTTGGAGGTGGATTCTTTCTTTATTAGCCCTCTGAGGCGCGCCATTGCGTTCAAAGCTATTGAGCTATTGATTGCGCCCGTTAAGTGTTACAAATAGCGACGATGTATTGAGCCTCTCGGCCCCATTCAGAGCAAACAATGCCCTCTGGCAGACACCCAAATCCACCTTTTCTTTGCTTAGATTTATGACACAATTATCAACAGAAAATAAAATGAATCAACATATTAGGTATACTAATATACAATATCAAAAACAACAAAATTATGCACAACTTTTTTATTAACCTTCAAATATTTCATGATCAGTATAAAGTTAAAAATATAAAATTGTATTATTTTTTTTTGTTTAAAATATGATTTATTAATTTCACTAATGAAAAGATAATAATTTTATAATTCTAATTTAGATTATCTATGATAGAATTTTTTATTTCAATTAATATATGGATCCTATAGGAATTAAATTTCGGGATATATCTTTAAAAATAGAAAAAAAATAAATTTTTACAAGATTAATTTAAACTTGAAAGTAAAACTTAATGGATTGTGATAAGAAAGAAGTTGTATAGTCAACTTACCTAGAAAATGGAATAAGTCGTTTTATCTTTTGAGAAAACCCATATCTTTAGTGAAAGAAGTGTAGGCCTTGGAAACGCAATATTGGAATATATATTCTTGGATATACAGGATATTACATAAAGCTCCCCTGAAAAGTTGTCTTTTTCGTCGTCTAACTTCTTCCCTGTGGCCATCCAAATAATGATGAAAACTTTTGCTTTATGACAAAAATTAGGAGGGGAGACTTGAGGGTGATTTCTTGATGTTAGAGCTCATTTCATCTTCTTAATTCAATTTTAATGAAATATTTATCTTTATGAATTAATACTTGTTTATTCTGTTTAAAAACCTAATCAAAATAACATGTTATGTTTTTTTTTAAATTAAATAAATTTTGACTTTAACTTTAGAATTTCTCAAGAAATATTTATTATTAACACTATTCGATCCGCATATATATAGTGATAACTTTACCATGTAGCCAGTGCCATTTTTGTTAAAACCTCCTCAGGAGCCGGCAATAGCCTGAAGTCAAATTTCAAAAATCTGAGTACAAAAGATTTCAAAAACCAAAAAAATAAAAAATAAAAACGATAATGACATTTTGATTATTAAGCTTACATTACATTTTATTTAAAATAATTGAATTAACCTATAAAAAAACTAAAAAAATTATAATCTGAAATTTAAAAGCCTCATATTGATACCATAATTTTTTTATGGTCGCAAAGCTATATATATATATGCGTTTTCACAGGCCACTAACGTTTTGCTTGCGTATGGGACCAACGTGGTGTCATCGGACTTCAAAGTGTTAATTAATTTATTATAGGTATTAAAATTATATATATTAAAAAATATTTCTGGGTTATTTTTTAAATATTTTAGGCCCCCATTTTGACGCCATTTTCAAAAGAACTTTTGGAATTTTGGGTCTTCTTACATTTGAACAAAAGTCATTATTGGGACTTTAGATTGAGTGGGTGGGTAATCGAAAGCATCATCGGCACTAACACTGACTCTAACACGTGTCTGGCTCGTATTACACCACTTGTCCTCAGACTATAGATAGATATAGATACATTGATAGATATTTGATAAAAAATTGGTAAAATATAGTGGACATTCCAGTATGACTTATATTTTTCAAATGTTTATATATTGTGATATTTCTAAAAAATCGTGTAAATTTGAAAAATTTTATTTGTGTTAAAATCTATTTGAAGAATATTTTTTTTAATTTGTATCTTTATTCCTTTCTATATTGGTTTTACTTTTTAAATTTATTATATTAATAGAAATATTGCATATTCGTGGTCATTTATCTGATAAATATTTAATATGAAATGAACTTTAATTTATTTAAATGGCAACTTTAAATGTTGTTTTTTGTTGTTGTTGTTGTCTTATTTGTCAATTAAAGCCGTTTCATTTGTAACCTTTACCTGTCTCTTTCATTTTCTTTTTTGTTGTTGCTGTTGTTGATGCGTTTCATTGTTCCTTCATTCCCTCGAGATTCTCTCTCTCTCTCTCTCTCTGTGCATGTATCTTGATAAACCTTTCTCTTAAGTCACACCCACACCAATTCTACTTTTACTCTTCTTGACGCGCTCATTCTCTCTCTTCTTCTTCTTCTTTTTCTTCCACTTCACAAAGGGCCATAAAATGCGTTAATTAATGAAGTAAAATAGCACCACAATATTTTTCATTTGCATTGAAAATGACAAAGTGGATGATTTATAAAACAACCTCAAACACAGACCCACCTACAAACACACACACACAGCACAAGATAAAAAATAAAATGAGTAGGAAGGAAAAAAAAGGGTGAAATTTGATATTCTCAAATGTAATACGTTTAAGACTGAATGGCAAGAAGAGAAAATGAGAGAGTGAAAGATAAATGACTTTCAATATCATTTTAACTAATAAAAAAGTATATTTTTTTTAGAGGTATATAAATAAATATTTCTATTTTTTATATAAATATTAATACAATAATATTAGACTTTATAAGAAACTTAATTTTTAGTAACTTCAGATATATATACAAATAACATACATGCATATCATATACGAGGGTGGACTGAAAAGTTTCCGGCCTGACCAAGAAAAACAAAATTCAAGATAATTGAGACCTGTACGATGTCAACTGAACGTGTGCGAAATATTTTGCAAAACCATTTGAATATGGAAAGCTGTGTGCAATGTGGGTGCCGCATTTCCTAACGTTAGACCAAAAATTGCTTCGAAAATCCACCAATTTGGCGCTGTAGACGTAATCCATACGAATTTTTGCGTCGATTCATAACTGTTGATGAGACTTAAATTAAATTAAATTAAATTAATTAATTAACTAATTTATTAATTAATTAAATTAATTAGAACACCGTTATGAGAAATGTATCAGTGTTAATGAAGATTATGTTGAAAAATATCGCAAAAAAAACATCGTTTTTATTGGTCAGGTCGGAAACTTTTCAGACCACCCTCGTATTAATTCTATTTAAATTACAATACTACAGAGGTGGCCAACCCAAATGATCTTGCGGGCCACTTTGGAAATGAATCATAACTTCGCGGGCCGCATATAAAATTATACATACCCATATTAGATTTAGACCCATTATAGATATTGTTTGGTGTGACAAATTGAAAAATAATGAATTTTTATTATGTTTACATATAAACATATATAATATAATACTAAAAATAAAAAAAGAAACAACGAAATAAAAAAAAATGAAATCATATTTATTTCACTAATGCGATATTTTTTTAATGAGGGTGCAGAATATAAAAGTGTGATGAATCTCGCGGGCCGCAAAAATGTTTACGACGGGCCACATGCGGCCCGCGGGTTGGCCACCCCTGATTTAAATAATACTATTTACATAATCAAGATATTATTGAACGATAAGAATACATTATTTTGCCAATTAAATCTAATAAAAATAAATTTTAATTAATTAAATTAAAAAAAACATTTTAAAATATAATCATATCTAAAAACCAATATTTTAGATTATTATTTATTTTTTACTACTTAATTAGGCAAGTTATTTTTTATATTATAATCTACGCAAGTATTATTGAAATAGAGTTAAAAATTAATTGATAAAAATTATAGAATATTTAAAAATCAAAATTCACTTTATATTATAGTAGAAATAATTTTTTTTTTCGCCGTGTTGGCCTACGTCTAGGCTCCGCATTTGTTCCTTACTTTTGGTTTTCTAAATCTTTCTTCTTTTTCCGAAGAATTTCTTCTATGAAACAGAAAAAAAAGTCAATCTCTTTCCAATTCATCTCGTCAGCCAGCATTCTAGCTACTATGTTAGCAGCTGTTAGTATAAATAATGAACAAAAACAATTAAATGATAATATCAGTTATAAGAAAAAGTATATATATATAATTTAAAAAAATAAATTTTCAATTTTAATTTTAATTTTAAATAAAGCATAATCAGTTAATATAAATAAATTTTTAGTTAAATATATTAATTGAATCTTAATTTCTCTCTTTCTCTTAAACACAATTATTCTATATTTAAATGAGTTATAATCCATTTGTGGGTATTAATTACTCTTTAAATAAAGTATCATTTCTGTTATTATGTTTATGTATCTACTATAAATAATATTAATTCAATAGTAATATTCCAATAACGATATTTAATCTCTTTGGCCAATTGAATATTTCTATTTCTATTGACACCATCTATAATAGTATATAAAATCACAACTAATATAATATATTCTAGTTATTGTCTCTTTCAATAGATAATTTATCTAAACATTAAAAAAATTAAAAAAAATTATAGGATTTGATTGGAAATCTATTATTATAAATTTATACATAATATTCTGTTAAGTTTTCAAAATTAAACAATATAAAAGTTATAATTTATTTATTGATTAAATTAAAAATATCTTTTGGATAAATAAATAAATAAATAAAAAGAGAATGTTGAAATTGGTTTTAAAAAGGCTTACTGTGTCAGGAGGGTAGTCCGGATATAAATCAACCCCAGTTGAGCTTAGGGCCAGGAGGGCATAAATAGCCAGACACATTCTCATTTCTACTTGATCCACCACCCCCTCTCCTCCCATGCCCCTTTCTCCTCTCTCCTACTGGCATCATCAACCATCACAGACGTATCACGAATATATAGCAGCAATTGTACAACTGAAAATGATATGCATCGATAAATATTACGTATCAAAATGTCTACTCTGCTCAAAACAGACAACAATAACAACATTAATAGCAAGGTTGTCAGGATAGGAAATCAACGGCCTCAACTCTCTATCTTGTTTGACCTCACTTTTATCCATCCCCTAACCCCCTTGCCACCTCTTTCTACCATGTTGATAACCTAAAAGGGCATCCATGGTCCACTGGCTTTGAATATGAAAACAGACAAAGGGAGGGGGGGAGGAGGAGAAAGGATTCTCTTATAACTCACCAAATCTGCTAGTAAATTTTGTATCCATAACTTTTATACTTAAAAGAAATTTTATATTAACATCAAAATTGAAAAAGAAAAAAAAAATAATTTTTTGAATGTTCTTTAAAATATGATATTATTTTTATCTTTCATTTCAAGTATCAATCCAAATGGGATTAATGAAAGTAATTATATATTTTTATTTTTGTTATTAGTAGATTCGGTTGACTGAAAAAAAAATGTTAATTTAATAATTTCATAATAATATTATATTTTTTTACATTTATGATATTGATATGTTTAATTTAATGATTATTATTGATATTATTTCACACCGATTCAATTTATTGCTTTTAAAAATGGCATCCAAGATGTCGGCAATTATTCAAAAAAGGAAAAAGAAAATTAATTTGATTTTAAGCCTTCTACTCCCCCCTCCATAAATTATTTTAATTTCTATTTTTAATATATATTATATACTTATCAATTTCTCAATAAAATGAATAATTTTTAAAAGTATTTTAAAGAATTGAATTTCAACCATATGCATGTTTTACTTATAAAACGCTTATGAAAAATGCCTTAAATTAAAAAAAAAATACTATATATTAATAATTTTTCTATTATATATTTATATCATTTTGGCTCTGATTAATATTTGAAAGAATCGTTAAAAGCAAATTAATTATAATTTAATTATTAATTATAATTATTTTCATTGTGTGTTTCGAATTCTTTGTCAGTTAATAATTACTTTCACCGGAATTTTTACAATTTAGAGTTACAATTTATTTAAAAATTTTACCAATAATATACAAACTGATAAATCTTTGTGAAGTCGAAACAGATTTTCAGATAAACCAATTAAAAATATTACCTAATTTAATACTACTACTAATAATAATAACTAGTGAATTTATATAAACTATTTTAACATTATGAAATGAATTTAATTTATACATTTTCTTAATATAATATTGATTTAAGGAAAAATGGTGTTTTTTAAATTCTACTAAATAAATAAAAAACATAAAGGAAAACATATTTATTCACGAATATTCACTGAAACTAAATTCTCTTTATGTCTCTTTTAATTTATTCATGTTTTGTTTTACAAAAGATCATTAATTTGTATAATCTGAATGTGTATGTAGTTACGTAAATGTTTTTATGTGTTTGTTTATTTATTTTTCTATGTATGAGATGGAGTGTTATTTTTCTATGAATGATTTCGTTAAGGAGAGCATCTTGTGTAGATCTGCCTGTGCATAAGGGAACTATGAGAGTAAAATCCACACCACAATATCAACAATAACAAGAGATCAATTCAAATGTACTAAACCAAGTGTTAGAATAACAAAAGCATTAACACTTATAGTTAATGAATAGAATTCCTACACATACACACGCATATACACTGACCTAGGTAGACATAGATAGATATTCATAAAATCACTCATGTATAATAATTATAATAATCATCACCATCATCATGATTCAATGGATCAATTAATATTTTATTTCATTTCTAAAATATTTTTTCTAAAGATTATTTATTATATTTATCTAACTATTTATTTATAATAGATCAATTTAATTATATTATAAAATATAACGAAGAATTGCATGACCTCTATGCATCTTCAGACAGTCGAGAAGGTTACGATAAGCAGTTCAGGGAGATGAAAGACTGGCGAAAAAGTTATTATGGGAAAACCGGTTGGAAGAGGTGTGCAGATAATGGAGAAAAGAACGTAAGAGAGATGGGAGAAAATACGAATTGGATGGAATAGCTCAGAATAGGGATATTTTAAGTAATGTGATTGCCTCGGCCAAAAACTTTCGAGTTCCGTAGAGTCACAGAGATAGATATAAAAATATAGGAATCCTTTATGTAAATGTTTAAAGATCAAATCACAAATTTTATTTAGAATTGGCATATATAATATATGTATAATATTATATTCACAACAGGTTAATTATTTCATCTGTTTGTATGTGTAGGAGGAACTACGACAGCATTGCTGGATGCATACATTTCAGGAGAAATATAAAACTAAAAATTGTTTATGGAACTTCTTAAAAATATTCTTGTTTATGTGTTAACTTTATAATTTTCATTAAGATCAATTACTTCATACTAAGGTTGAGTAGCGATTTTCTAAGATAGATTCATAGATTTTATATATAGATTTTAAAATGATTATCAAAATTGAATTAAATGATGAAAAATATTGATGATTATTCAGGGTGAAAATATTTTAAGTAGATGTGATTTATTTCATTGTGAGATATTATTTCATTAAAAAAATTAGATTTAGGTCTTTTGAAAGATTTAATAAAAAATAATAATAATAAAGTGTTGCGTGTGCAAAAGGCAGTAACAACAGAAGAAAAAAATTATTTTTTTTTAAACTTTAAATGTTAAGAAGAATTAACGGAAAAAGAGAGAATTTAGAGGATTAAAGGATTAACTCTCTAAGTCCATTTTCCATTTGCCTTCTGTCCCAACCTCCAACCCCTTCCATGCGCTTTAACTCCCACTACCTCCCCCATATTCATTCCGTCTCTTTCCTTTAAACTATTTAATTAAAATATTATCGAGACATAATCATGAAAAATGATCTTTAAAACATTTCTCTCCAAAGCGTTTTAAAACATTCTTTCTTTCATATTATAGATAGTAATAATTCAAATAGAAAAACCACACCTTTTCATTTAATCCTATGTAATATCTAAACAAAAACACTTACTATCAATTGTTTAATTATAAAAAAATAATTTTTGTTTTCATTCAATTAAAAAAAATAAATATATATATGTAGTAAATGTTTTAAATTAAATATTTAAAGAAATATTTTTGTTTTATTTCTTTAGAAATTTCTTTATTATTTAGTTTATGTGATTCATATATAAATATAAATTTTCAATCTGTATAGTCGAACTATGATTATTAAATATTCTATTTTAAAAAAAAAATCATTAAACACATCAAAAATAAATATATAAATAACATAATATATTAAACATTTTATTTTTAATAGATCCTATATAATTTATATTAAATATTATATTTACTAGATACTATTTGACAATATTTGTGTTTTATTAACTTACTCTGCTAATTCTAGATATAAATAATCATATTTAAATATAAATATAATCTATCTATCTCTAATGGATCTATATATATACGGAACTCACAAGTTCTTGACCGAACCCTCCATAATTCTTCAAATGTCCCTATCCTGAGCTATGGTACACTCATCCAACTCCTATTTTCTCCCATCTCTCTTACGTCTCTTCCTAAATTGACCGCCCACCTTGTTCGAGGCCTTCCAACTGGACGTTTCCCAATCGGTCTCCCCACAAATAAATTTTTCACCAGTTTTTACTATCTCGCCAGAGATAGTATTGCGATCACGAAAATTTTCGATGTTGAGATTTTGATGTTTTTATACGTTTTGAAGGTTCCTGAATCATTTTCACTAAGGTTGAGAAAAATGTCTGTGTGTGTGTAGACAAGATTACGCAAAAACGGTTTGAGCTAGAATGATGAAATTTGGTACATGAGCATTATTCAAAATTCGTAGTTTTCTATCAACTTTTGAGAAATGTAGCTCAACCGGAAGAGGGTCATTACCTACAACGTTTTGATTTTTTTCCTCTAAAGTGACCGTAAAAATAAAGATATATGTTTGATAATTTTTCACATGATTAAAGATTGTATAAAACTGCTATATATAGAATTTCAGCTTGATTGAAAAGCTGAAATTACCAGAATTAATTTTTTAACACTGCAATTCTCACGCGCCAACATGTGACGTGGTGCCATCAACAAAAAGCCAAACATGCGCTGGTTTAATATTTATTATTTATAATTTATAATTAATTAAATTTAATTTAAATATAATATATTATGTTATTTAATCCAATTCAAATTGCGAGATAGTCGAGTGGAGACACTCCAGCTAATTTATCTATTTTTGTCACGTGTCCTGCCCAAAATATATAATCATAATTTGTAAAAAATTCTTGTTTTTTTATCATTTTTTATCTTATTTATTAATTAATAAATACATATTGTTAAATCAATTTGAATCATATCGTCATTTCATATTATATTCAAAAATATTTAGAGTACTTATTTGTTTAATTTTGATTTAAATGTAAAAAGTACTTAAAAATATATATAGTGTATACATATATATATATATATATAATTTATAGTAAAAAAAATTTATTCGATTCAAATTAGAATAGAAATTTTTATTTTATATATAATTTAAAACTGATATAATATAATGATAATAATAAGAAAATTAAATTGCATTCATATATTGAATGAATTTATTAAAAAAAAAAAATTATAAAACATAAAAATAAATTGAATTCATTGATGTGAGGAGAGAGCGAAAAGATAGATAGAGATAGAAAAAAAACGAGAGAAGATGAATTTACTTTCCTACGTATGAAATGAATCAATTGAGATGAGAGGAGAGGTAGAGGAGGAGGTTGAATAAAAATATCGATACTTTTGGGAAGGAATCGTATATATATATATATATAAAAGAAATCAAGATTGAAACTGAATATCTCAATGGATAATATACTTTTTATGCATAGAAAATTGAAATCTTATCAAAAAAAAGCTTAAAGAAAAAAAATATTTTTTTAGAAAACTCATAAACTACACTCTTTTCATTCCACCTAGAGATAGATAGATATCTATACATTCCCAAAAGGCATACTCTATGTTCAAACAAAAAAAAAAAGAAATAAAAAAAAATACTAAATAAAAAAGATTGTAATAAATATTTTAATCTTAATAATAGATAATATATGAACGTTGAGGTACATGATAGATATATATTTAAAATATTTTTAATAAAATTATATTTTTATAATTATAAAATTTTATTAATTATATTTTTATAATTATAAAATTTTATTAATTATATTTTTATAATTATAAAATTATAAAATTTTATTAAGGATAATATAAGACGAGGGGAACATTTAAACATAAATCATACAATTTTATTTCTAATCAATTTGATTATTAATGTTTCTATAAATTTTCAATTAAAAAAATCGTTAAGTTATATATATTTTTATCGTTTTTTTTTTGTTAAATCTTTAACTAGTTTCTTGGAAATGTAATTTTTTATTCTACTTTATTTATTCGAGATTATCACTTTTTACATTTTATTTAAATTTAATATTTCTTATAATTATATTATTAAATATAATTAATTATATATTTTTTAAAATAATTAGTATGAGATTTTTTTCTTGATGATGTATTTGCTACTTCTTCTAATGAAAACTTATTTAATTATATGAGTATAACATTTGAATTAACATTATATTTATTTATTATCTTCTTTATGATGCTCAAGTTATTATAATATTAACTCTTTTCTAGTATTATTCTCATTATTATATTTTAATATATTTATATAATAGTTAAATTTAAAATTTTGATTTATTTTCTTGCTTTTTTTTTATTTTATTCTATTATTTTATATCTTTGTTATTTTTGTTTTTGTTTTTGCTTCTTCGTCTTTTACTTATTTTTTTTTTATAGTATATCTTTATTTAACCAAAGAGAAATATTTTTCTTGTTCTTCTTTATACATCTAATTCGATCAAATGGACGTTTTGCATTAGACTGAGAGAGAGTGAGTTATATAGACTGAAAGAGAAGTTGATCTTTTTGCTAGAGCCAACTAAGTTATTTTATTTATTTATTTTATTTTATTTTATTTTATTTTATTTTTTTTATTTTTTATATTTTCTCTCTTATCGTTTCTTAGTTCTTATTTTGATTTTTATAGAAGGAAAAATAGAGACAAAATAAATAAAAAATTGTCTACATAACATAGTATAAATTAATTTTAATATACACGATTTTTTTCAAAATTTATTTATATTAATATATACATTATTAAATTTTTAATTAGAAAATATTTTAATAAATAAGACTATTATATTAATTTTTCTTTGTTTTTTTTTTAACTATGTTTGTGTGTATTTGGTTGTCTAAATAATTATTCGTCGTTTGGACGGTACCCCCCATGAGATATGAATATATGGCCTATAGAAAGAGAATAATGGCCCGGGCAGAGTAATTACATCCAAGCAGCAACGCCTTTGGATATTAACAAGTTTAGGGGGAGGTAAAGGGATGGAAATAAAGGGGTGGTTGGGCGTTTTTATAACCCATCTTGCTATATATTCTCACTTTTACCATTTCCATATTTGACTACAGAAACATTTGAATGCTTATATGGTTTGAGAGTCATTCTGTGTCAAGAGGTACAATAATTTTTTTTGAAAAATAGGTCTATGGATACGCATATTTTGACATAATTATATTAAATATTTGTCCCTATTAATGCCATTTTCATGAAGAAAATTTAAGAGGTATAAGAGTTTTGATATATTTTTATATTGAACTTAATAAATGCAATTATCTAAGATATTGATACTATAACATAATTGCATTTTAAAATCTTAAATTTTCAAACAAAATATATTTCTTATGTAAAAAGAAATAATGAATCTAATTGCTATATCAAGTGTTGAAATTATTTAAATGGAATAGACCCATGATAAATTCGAAAAATAAATAATATGAATCAAAGATTCTTATTTTATTTTTTTTTTTATCTTTTTAAAACATTATGTATTCATTTCATGTTCTTTGTTTATGAATATGTTCATATTGGAGTAGCGATTAAAACAATTAAATATTTTACATAATACATCTTTATAGAAATATAGAACCGCCTCTTAATCTCTGCAATCTATCGAAACCTTCCAATCAATATAATAGAACGAGTATCTACTAAGTTGAGATAAGTGTATTTATGTTTGAGTGTGTGTGTGTGTCAATAAGTGAGTGAGCAGCATTCAAGTAGGAGGCAGTTATAATAACACTAAACATTGAAACTGATTGGGCAGTTAACAAGTTGGAAAAGAAGTGCAAGTGCGTATAAGAGAGAAAGAGAGAAAGATGAGGGAGGCAAGGCAACATTAAAGAAACTTTACCCGAGATTGCAACTTTTTTTTTTCTTCGTCTTAGATTCTGCGTCAATTTTTTTTTATATGTTGGTGGGAGTGGAAAGGAAAAAGCGAGATGGAAAAATTGTCGAAGAGGTTTGTAATTATTTTTTATCCCCCGGGTGTATTGAGATAGAATGAGAGAAAGAGAGAGTTGAATGATTGGAGAATTCTCTCTCTCTCTCTCATTGATGATGACCTCTCTTTAAATTGAAGTTTTTTGATTTTTCTCATAATAAGAATCTTAACATTATTAAATAATTTTTATTATAATATAATAAAATATTATAATTTTTAGTAATTTACACAATAGTTTTGGTATTTTTTTTTTAATTTCTAAGTAAAAAAATTTAATAAATTTTTATGTAATTTAGAATTGATAGTTTGTCAAAATAATTTAAATGAGTTTACTAGAAAATCTAAATTTATGAATTTTAACTTAATAAAATTTGCTTTTATTTGTTTCATAAAAGAATGAATATCTTTCAAAATCTTGAATACAAGTGCAATTCTCTTAGTTTGACAAAAAAGACAAAACAAACAGATCCTAATCACTAGTACAGCATACTTTAATTATATTTAATTTTCATAAAATTTCATTCATTTTAGTTTAAAAATGTTACAAACGGCAAGAACATGACAAATACTCCATCCATCTAGTTTTGATTCTTTTTAATTATAATATCCACATATTTAAAAAAAAGGCTTTATTCTTGTATTAGAATTCAAAACATTCAAGGCCAACCATATATATCTAAAAAATAATTTGATAATTTACATCATGAAGTAAAATATAAATATATATATAGTTGTTTGTTCACTTATTTTGTTAAATAATATGTAAATGCAATTTATTCAATTGATCAACTTTATTTAAAGAGATAAATAGGTTAAATATAAGTATTAAAAATATTATAAAGTTACTTTTTATTAAGTATAAAAAAAATGTTTTATAATTCAAATTATCTTAAACCAATGATTTTGCATGATATTAAAGGGGCTTTCAAATTCGTCGGTTTTTTAATCCTTAAATAAAATATACAATTTGCATTGATTTAAAAAAAAAATTTTATTGGTCATTAAAGTATAGTGTATGACATTTAAACACAAAAATTAATATCCGCCATATGACCACCTCGTGCAGCTCCAAAAATGCGCAATCTTTTGTCAAAATTTTCAATGACATTTTGGCATAATTGCAGTTCCAATTCACCAATAATGTGAATAATTTTGTCCTTCAGCTCAGGAATCGATTGTGGATCATTCTTATAGACCTTGCTTTCCACGTAACCCCAGAGAAAGTAATCCAATCGTGTCAGATCACATGATCTTGGTGGCCAATTGACATCACCATCTCTGGAGATTCCACGTCCAGCAAATTTTTCTTGTAACAACTCGATGGTTTTATGAAGAGTGTGACAGGTTGAACCATCTTGCTGAAACCACATGCCTTCCTGGTTATTATTGTTCAATTTAGGCCACAAAAAGTTAGTTATCATTTCACGATATCGGAAGCAATTCACGTTAACACCTTCACTAGCATCATTTTCGAAAAAGTATGGACCAATGACACCTCCTGAGCACAACTCACACCAAACAGTAACCCGCTTAGTCCCACCCCTAATAGGGCAAAATTGTTAGTTAACATTGCCACCCATTTCAAAATGTTCTTCATTCGAAAAAATGATTTTTTGAGAAAAGTCATCCGTTGAAATGTCATACACTATAAATACACTTTATTCTATACACTTTAAATGTCATACACTATACTTTAATGACCAATAAAAATTTTTTTGAAATCAATGCAAATTATGTATTTTATTTAAGGATTAAAAAACCGTCCAATTTGAAAGACCCTTTATAAGTTATTTGTCCATATATTTCATTAAATGACAATAACCATATTTTTTAAAGAAACAACCAAAATTAATTAAATAATCTATGAATAGATAATAATTGATGATAATGATACTGATGCACCTTAAACAAATAAATATCAATAGTATTTTTTATCATTTTTAACTTTATATATTTCAATAATCACACACTCTTTACTTTTCTAGGTAGAAATAATATTTTAATAGGTTGTATGTTATCACCATTTTGAACAATTCACATAGGAGTATTTTAATAAATACCTATTATTGTTGAATAGAGTTGTTATTATTATAGTTGTTTGAAACACAAAACTTAAACAACCACAATAATACACAACAAACAACAACTAATATTATCAACAAACTAAAACTATTTGAAAATTTTATTATTATCCAAAAAAAAAAAAAAAAAAAAAAACAATGAAAATGAAATAATAAAAAAGTGAGAAAAGTTTCCAAACGATTTTGCAAACTTAAAGCTAACAATTAAATTAAAAATAAATGAACTAACAACTCCAAAAATTAATGATTTTTAATAATATGGTTAATAATAATAAAAATTGGGTAGAGAGTTAAAAGTTTTTTAATAATTAAAAAAAAAATGTTACAAGAAGGGATGAATGAAGGATGTCTCACACTAAGGGAGATCGTGCTATATATATATATATATATATATATATAAAAAAGGGTGTGAGGTTAGTTAGCAAGTAGATTTAATGAGAGTGAATGAGAGGGTTTGAGAGTGGAGAGTGAGAGAATTTGTTAAAACAATAAATTTCCAGTTCTAGTTATTTCTCATTAAAATTAGTAATTTTTCAATGAAAGTAAATAATTATACCATATATACACACATAATAATTCTACTATATTTAATTAATTTTATCATTAGATTTAATTTATTTTGTATACACAAGTATATCTATTACTTTTTTGTATATTTCAACTTTAATCGTTTCTCAAAGTTTTTATGTAATGTATGAAGATTAATATGTTTTTATTTATTATTTTTTAAATTTAATAAATAAAGTATAATAAATTCTTATTTATATTAAAATATTGAATGAACATGTCTAATTCAAGAATAATAATACTTAATAAAAAATGGATTCAAACTTTTAAATTAAATTAATTACATTAAACAATATTTGATTGGCGGCATTTTAGAGATTAAATTTGAAAATTGAATTATCATTTTAATAATATTATAGATTTTGGAAATGCTAGAATTAATATTTTGATATTTGTTGTTATAAAGGGTGTTTCTTTTAGAGGTATAGAACTTTAAATTGCAATAAAACAACGATGGATTATTCGATTGACATGAATTTTATTTATACAAAAGATAATTTTACATTTTATATATGATTTCTGGCATATGACCACCACGGCTGGCTCGGATGTAGTCCAATCTGGACGTTCAATTTTCGATAACTTTTTCCAACATTTGTGGCCGTAAATACACGGCGAATGTTGTCTTCCAAATGGTCAGGCGTTTGTGGCTTATCCGCATAGACCAATGACTTTAAATAGACCCACACAAAGTAGTCTAGTGGTGTTAAATCACAAGATCTTGGAGGCCAATTCACAGGTCCAAAACGTGAAATTAGGAGGTCACCAAACGTGTCTTTCAATAAATCGATTGTGGCACGAGCTGTGTGACATGTTGCGCCGTCTTGTTGGAACCACAGCTCCTGGACATTATGGTTTTTCAATTCAGGAATGAAAAAGTTAGTAATCATGGCTCTATGGACTCATTCGGGTCTTCCTCAATGATACGTTCTACAGTAGCAATAGCTTCTTCTGTAAGCACCGTAAGGCGTCTCTGGGGATGCGAGTTATCAATAAGAGTAAACGTGGTGCGAAATCGTTTCATGGTTAATCGAATCAACTGCCCTGATGGACGATTTTGTCGACGATAAAATGGACGTAGTGCACGATACGTATTCCGCACAGAACCATTATTTTCGAAATAAAATTTCACTATTTGCAAGCGTTGTTCAGGCGTGAGTCTATTCATGATGAATTGTCAAACCAAACTGAGAATAAATCACTTGACAGCTGTTAAACAGTTGAACAGTAATGGCAACTTAAAGTTCTATACCTCGAAAAGACACCCTTTACGTGTTCTTGGTGTCAAAAAAGCCACAACTTAAAGTTATAGGAATATATATCAGTTTTATACCAATAATTAATTTTAGAATATTATATTGATATAATTTATCAACTATTTACACATAAAAGAGTGTATATAGTATATCAAGAATTTATTTTATTAATTATTTTTTATTTTTACTTTATATTCAATCTTTGATTTGTCATTGATATTAGATTTTTGGACAACCATATATCGTGACGTCTCTGGTAGGCAAGAAACCAGCTGGATTACAAATTGTGTAGCAATTGGAAACATTGAAACGATTTGGGCTTTTTTAGAATTTCCAGATATTGACAAAATTCACTTTCTCTTTTTATTTTAGCAACCATCCATTGCCGACATTTTGTGATTTTGCCTACCAAAATACCAAATGTAAATTTAAGCTCCCCTATATAATAATCATTTAATTTATAATTTAATTTATTTAATCTATCCAAATACATAGTTAAATATTATCTGCTTTAATCTCCATAAAAATAATTCAAAAAATTTTGTAATATATTTGACAATAGAAAATATTTCTTCTCTTATAAATATAAAAATAAAATGACTTATTGATGACAATAAAAACAAAGAATTTGAAAATAATTTTGGTTTTATTTATTATTGTTTTATAAGAATAGTTACGAAACTATTTCTTGTATCACAATTAATATTTAAATATCATTTTAATGTTAATCATCTGGAAGAATTTACCCTTCCCAAAATGTGGTTGATTGAGGTGGAAGAGATGCAGGAGTGGGATTGATGAACATTGCCAGTTGATGACAATGTGATATTATCAATATTATTGGATGACATATGGCGCCTAATTTATTTGTCTAGCGAAAGCCAAAGAGGGAGAAGATTGACTCATTGCCAAAATCTCATTTGTCTAGTCGAGATTTCAACTCTGATTTCGACAAATTGCATTCACCCTTTCCACTCTCCTAAACCTCCTCCTCCTACTCCTCCCACTTCAATTTTATCTTTTTTGGCAAAAACAAAAATATAATACAAAAGCTTATAAAAAAAAAAAAAATTACTAAAATCAAATTGTTCATTTTATAACTTTTCAAAATTTAATTAAATAAATATTTAAAAATAATAGTTAATTAATTTTAAAAATAAAAATAAATTATCACAAGTAATAATTATTATTATTATTTTCATTTTAATTGATTATAATAATATAATTCATATTTTATAGAAAAAAATGAAATAGCTTTTTTATCATTGTCATTTTCTTTGAATAATTATGTAATCATTTGGATATTATGATAAATCAAAAATTTCAATTCTCACGTTTCTTTTGCTGTATATACATCTTACTATGTGTGGGTGTGTGAGTGACTAGATGGGGTGAATGAAATGGGCTTCATTTTCAACATTAAGTGAAAATTTCTATTATTAAATGTCAGAGCGATATATTTTTTCTTCTTATTCCCTCATCCTTTCTCTGAACACCCATTGACCCCCTCCCTCTACGCCTATTTCCCTCTTAACCCCATTTCTAACCAACCAACCTAAGAAAGATGATAAATCCATTATTCAAGCTTATCTAAAGTTTAATAATACTTTATAATGTAATTTTTTTTTTAATATTATTTCAACTCTCATAAATTCATTTCTTCTTCCCCATTCCCCCCCCCCCCCCACTACCACCCTCACACCCTGCAATCCTGTTCTTCTTCTTAAGCAAAAAATTAAAACAATATATTAATATATTTTAATTATATATTAAAAAAAAAATACAAATATAAAAAAAACAATTTAATTCTATTATTTTTATTATTATTCTTGTGTGTTTTGATTTTATTAATTGTCAATGAATTATTGATGTATTCATTGTTTTTTTATTTCAAATTAATTAAACTTAATTAAAAATGAAAACTTTTATTTTATGTTCATACATTTTAATAAATATTTTTAATTAAAACGCCCCAACAAATTCAATGGCTGTGTTATCAGTTTCCGGATATGGCTTGTTTCTTCGATGTCGTCGTTGTTCGTTCATGATGGACCATATCAATTAACTGGTGCCTCATAATAATCCAAATAACCCATTAAATGAGATACCCTTCTTAGAAACCATATCCAAATTATTAGCACAATTAATTAATTGTCAGCCATGAAAAGCTAACGACTCATCCGCCTCATTGAATTTACTTAAATTTACAATAAATTTGAACTGCATAACATAAATTGATCTCTTTTAAATTTCTAGAATTTAACAATTTATAATAAACAAGTAAATAAATTTTATAAATCGGATGTGAAATACATCAGTTTACAAGTCTATATCAATTTCATTAATTTTAATATATTTTATAAAAAATGAAACATTAAAAGATATATTCTACAAAAAGAACAAAAGAATATTGTATATATAAAAAAAATGTAATCTCTTAATTTTATTAACTGAATGCAGTAGTGTACCTAGAACTTTTGCCGCCCGGGGCGATCTCCAGTTTGCCGCCCTTTTTATTATAAGTCAATCAAATAGTGGTTTTTATAAATTAATACACATAAATAAATTATTAAGTTATTTAATCAATATTAATTAATACACAGAGTAAATTTTGCACTCGTAAACATATTAATATAATATTTACTCTTTTAGCTTTCAAACTAGAAAAATCGTGTATAATGCTCCCAAAATTTATATTTATAATTTTTCCGCTGGCCCTGCTTTTCAAAAGAAAAATCGATGATTTAAAAAAATATTGGTATATCACTTCAAAGTAATCATATAAACTTTTCAAAAGAAATGACATTTATAAACTGATATCAAAAAATTTTAGTTAGGAAAAATTGCCGAACAAAATCGTAAAGATGCGTTTACGAATTCAACGAATTTTAATGAATACAATAAAATAAAATTATTATCCTGTTCTTGGAATTAGAATTCAAAATTTACACTAAAATATATTTATATACACCGAGGAATAATATTCGAAATCATATAGTTGATCATAATCTATATAAATCAAATAGTAAATTTATAATATTCATATTAATCATTTATTATTCAAGAAAGAAAAAAAATAAATATGAAATGAATAAGTTGCTTTTTACAACTTTAACTAAATATAAAAAGTGCCGCCCCAAAATAAGTGCCGCCCGGTGCGGACAGCACCCCCCTAGGTACGCCACTGACTGAATGTAATATAATATACGCTGGCAAAATGAAGATATTTCAATGCCATTTAAATATGAAAAAAATTAAAATTATTTTCTTTTTACACTAAAAGTAACATTTTTGTTCACACTGAATAATCATTTCTTTGTTTTTAAATAAAAAAGCATTAAATGTATGATATATATTTACTTATTTGCCATTATACATATATAACATTTATCAGTATATATACATTTTTAAAACTTTTTAAGGTTTAAATATTTTTAACCATTTTTTCTTTCTTATTATTTTCATATTAAAAATTATTTAAATATTATAATATAATAATTGTTAATTCATTCTCTTTGTTTCTTTTTAATTTATATTAAATGTTATTTGATAGAGAATGTAATTGAATAAAATTGTTACAAACAAAATGTTCTTTAGTGGTAGAGTGAGGTGAAAGAGAAAAAACAAGATTGTAATCTTTTAAACGGATTTTCAACAAAAAAAAAAAAAAAAATTGAAACGCCATCTCTTATTTTTTTTTATCTTCTCGCCTTTTTTTTCTAAAGACGAGTTTTATTTTTATTACAACCGAGAAGAAAAAGAGATCTTAACACCTTTCATCTTGCAACTCTATTTCTATACTTACGGCATGTAATAAATAGAGAAATGAGTTGTTGTTGTTGTATCATTGTTACGAGTGACTACTCTCATTCTTTTTTTCTCTGTTGTTGTTAAAAGCAAATAAGTTGGAAAAACGAGGTGTAAACACGAAAATAGAGTCAGAAAGAGAGAGAGAGAGAGATGTGGGGCAAGGGGATGCAGGTTCGCTCTTCCCTTCCCCCTTCCTCCTCCTCTATTCACTGTGCACATGTCCGATAATCTCTCTGATTGGCATCGGCTGGTAGATGGCATGAGAGAGTGTAAGCGAGGAGGGAATGGGAAATGGAGAGTTCCAATTGGCTTCGGCAGTCCATTGAGGCCTTCCGTTTCAAGTCCTTCTTGGATTTCCTCCAGTTTAAGTTAAAGGCTCTCCTACTTTTTGGGCTTCAATCAATCCCAAACTCAATTGGAAACCCCACCACCTCTTTTCCTTTTATAACTCAGCCACACTCATTCCCCAATTTTCTTTCTTCCATCCAGCTTTTTAACAACAAATATTTCATCAATATTTTAGAAAAAAAAACAAACTATTTTCTTCTTAGTCATTCATTCATTTTAACATGGATGTATTAATTTCGAAATAAATGAACCAAATTCTCTCGCTTTTTCACCTTAACACAAATATCTTCTTGCTTTTACGAAGCATTATTATTGTTTCTATTCGATACGGTTATTATTTTTTTTTTCATTTCCCTCTCCCTCTATTTGTTGTTGTTGCTGTTATGTCCATCTGATGTGACCCTTGTGAAATCTTCTTCCAGACGAAGTGATTTCTTTTTATTCTCTTAAATTGAAGACTTCGTTATTTTTGTCATAGAATTTTATTTATGTTCTAGAATATCTGTATTCTCTTCTTGCCCTTCTTCCACTTCTCCCCACCACTAACTCATTCTTTCTCCCTTTCTCTAAAATAGTATTTTACTTACAAATCCATCTTTCTTTTTTTCTATCTCATAAATAATGGGGTTCCATTTCATTTGATTATATATAATTTCATTTTTTATAGGTAGTATATATAATTGTAACAAATCCACAATCGAATCATCAAATCGATCTTAACTCAATCTTATTTTATAAATCATAATTGTAAAGTTATTTAAAGGATTTAATTATTTTAATGAACTAAATAGAAAGTTGAAAAAAACAAACAATCTAATATTGATTATAAATGTAAAATATTTCAAATGTAATATGAATATTTCAAATAAAACTATCTTCGAGTAAATATAACAATATGTATTTTTGTTTTGTTCATAATTTGGGATAAATGAGTTTTTGAATCATTAAAGTTTTTTAAAAATTTATTTGAATGAAAAAACATCATATCATACAATATTTATATTATTATCTATCTATCTCTGTGGCTCAACGGTACTCGAAAGTTCTTAGCCGCAACAACCACATTTCTCCAAATGTCCTTATCCTGAGCTACAACCATTCAATCCCTACCCTCTCCCATCTCTCTCACGTTCCTTCCTACATTGTCCACCCTCCGCGTTCTTGGTCTTCCAAGCTATCATTTCCCAATCGGTCTCTCCACCAATATATTTTCCTCAATCTTTCCTCTCACATTCTAGTCAAGTGCCTGCCCATCGCAGTCTTCTCGATTTTATAACCCTAACTACGAGGCCTGTTCAAAAGAAAAGATGAATTTTGAATTTTTGTGGACTGTGTAAATTCGATTATCGAATTTTTTTTGTTATGTTGGTACATATATGTTTTGCATATGTTCACATTATTAGTCATTTTGGATTAGTAGTTTGTTTTTGACAACTGAAAAAGTTAGTCAAGTTTTAAAAATGGAATAAAGCACTTAAAATGTTGATTGCGGCATCGGCAAGTCTACTTTGTCTCAAAAAAATGTTTATAAGTGGTACAGAGAATAATGGCATATCAATTGCAATTTTCTTGGATGTTTTAAAACGTGTGGCAGCGAAAATTGCTTAATTTTGAGCAAAAGCAACGTCGCATTAGTATCGCTCAGGAGTTGTTGAATAATCCCAACGACAATCCAGATTTGCTCATAACTGGTGACGAAACGTGGGTATATGGTTATGACGTCGAAACCAAGGCCCAATCATCCCAATGTTTATCATGAGTTCTTGCCAACTGGTGGTACTGTTAATAAATAATACTACAAGGAAATTATGCAACGTTTGGGTGAAGTAATACGATTCAATTGATCGGAATTGTGGAAAAACAAATAATGGATTCTGCATCACAATAATACACCAGCTCACACATTATTGCTTGTTTGTGTTTTTTTGGCCAAAAAAAACACCGTAATCATGCTTCATCCACCATATTCACCAGATTTGGATCCCTTTGACATTTTCCTATTCCTAAACCTGAAGAGACCCATTGGAAAGCCACAATTGATGAGATAACGTCGGAATCGAAGAACAAGCTGATGGCCATACCGAAAAGCGCATTTCAGAAGTGCTTCGACAATTGGAAGAAGCGCTGACATAATAGCATTATATCTGAGGGGAATTATTTGAAGGGGACAAAATGGATATTGATGAATAAATAAATACTTTTCGAAATAATTCAAAATTCACCTTTTCTTTTGAACCAACCTCGTAAATCTGGAGATGCTTAGAGGTCATGCAATTCCTCGTTATGCAGTCTCCGCCATTCCCCGGTGACCTCATCATTTATATTATTATACATTACATATATTCAATTTAAAAATTTTCAATATATAATTCGAAATATAACTATAAATCTGAATTATAAAAAGAATGAAAACAGAATCTTAATTATTTTTTTGTTCAATAATTTTTGTAAAATTTTCAAAATTATTTTCTTTAATAAATTACATGAGGCAAATTTTATTGGTTTTTCAAAAAAAAAACTCAGTAGGTTTTATCTATCTCTATCATTATCTACTATGCATTTTTAATTGAATCCTGATAGGATATTTACTAATGTTTAAAGGAAATATACAAATTTCGATATATTGTATATTAACTGGGATTGTAACCCTTATATGATACTTAAATATAAATCGATAATCGCAATCTGCTTTTTATCTATTATATATTTAATGTTCTATCGATTTAACATTTCATCTTGAAGGAGCTTATCGATGAAAGATTTGTAATTAAAATACCATCAAGCAAGTAAAGTAGTAGATAGATAAGAAAGAAAGAGAGAGGATATAGATTCTATTATGATATGAGATGATGAAAAATATCACTCAACAATGTATTTAAAAAAAAGGAACAACAACATTTACAACTTTTAGTCCCCACTTATAATATATTATATTAACATATCTACAACAAAATGATAAAATATAAATATATTATAATATTTAAATATATTTAAATATATGAGCTTATTAATACGGAAAATAAATTATTTAATTCATATATTAAAAACGATTTGATCAAAATCATTTTGGGAAAATATGCAAATAATATTCTGAAAAAAAGTGATTATACTTTTCTTGAATGATTGTGAATTGTGAATGAATTCAGAATATTTGAAAGTAAAATATTTGTAATAAGTTGACCGTATAGATGTGTACAGCTTGAACGGCTCAAAGGTCCGAACCGACCGACGGTTTGAAGTAAATTAATTTTCAGCTAAAGAAACAATTTCATATAATTTTAATATATCTATTAATGTAATAAAAAACAGATAGGCATATAACATAAATATTTTTAATTTTATTTTATTTATAATATATATGTAAGACCAGGCTGTGACGTCATGAATGGCTGGATGACGTCATATAATTTTAAATTAACAAAAAACTAATAAAGATGATTTTTCTCGAGGATAAAACCAATACAGGAGTGCACCGACGGACAGACATCAAGCTAAAAATACTTTTTTTCTGTTAAGAAAATAATTGATTTGTGGAGATATGTAAAAATCTCCACATGTGAAATTTGGAGTGAAAACAATACCTCCCTTACTATCGTGGGTCGGTAAAGATTATAGGGTGAAAAAAGTTGAGGTTCCAGGAAATGTCACAAATTGAAATGTAAAAAATTGAATTATTTCTATGCAGCTATGCTCTATAGTTAGAATCACCAAGACAGGAGATCACAGTGACTCGTATGAATAAAGATAAATTAGTGAGAAAGATGTCAATTGGGAAATAAACGGTAAGCAGACCAATATGGGGAGACTAAATGCATGTAAGGGAATTACATAATAATAAAATAATATTTTTCACTCTAATTTAATTATTAATTACTATTTACCATTAAAATGTGCTCAACTTTATAAATATAGAAGAGTATAAATTTACTTCAGGGAGTAAAGTCATTTCTCTGCCTTAAACTACTCCCACCATTCTTATAATCACCCCTAGAAATTATATTACATTTTCTAAAAAATAAAAATATTTCCAACTGTTTTATTTTGAACAAGTTTAAACAAACAAAATTGGATATATAAAATAAAAATACACTTGTATATACATATATATGAACTATTAAAAAAACTATTATTATTAACTATTATAAACTACTACCAATATAAAATTATATCTTTGATATATATAATGAGAGAGAGAGGATAGAAAAGTCGATTGAAATGAGTGTGTTGATGTGTGTGTAGTATCTAACTATTTTAATATTGCCCAGGGACAGACAGACACAAAAGGGGCCCTCGGAGAAAGTATGTGATAGCCGTTTCGTGATGATGATGATGGTGGTAGTAAAAGGGATGAGTGTGGGTAGTGGTGGGTGAATATGACATTCCATGAATAACTCCCCATCCTCTTCTTTCATCATCTTCTTCATCCTTTTCATTGCACATTCATTCATCCAAGAAATATATCATACAAAAATTGGTTTCTCTATATAAATTAATAAAAAAAAGTCTTTTGAATTAAATTTATCAATGTCATTTTACACGGAAATTGGCAAAATATATTAATGAGATTACTACTACTTAATATATAATTTTAATTTATAATAATTTATAATAATTTTTATGATGATGGAAGACAGTTAGGCTGGCTAAAATGGTCTTAGAGTATTTCTTAATGGCTAATAAACAAATATATTTATTAAAAAATTATCACTCTAAACTTGGAGAAAATTTTTTATATTTTATAGATATAAAAAAAAAAAATTAAAAATTTTTAATAAATGAAAAAAATTAAAAATTTTTAATAAATGAAAAAAATTAAAAATTTTTAATAAATGAAAAAAATTAAAAATTTTTAATAATGAAAACTTGATTAATACTAAACTTTAAATGGAGCCCAACTTTTATATTTCAACTTTTTTTTTATCTAATTTATTTTTTTTTTTTGTATTATTTAATAACTTTTTTAAATTGGGTAAATTGGGTATATTTTTTTTAATTTGTTTTAAATCCAGATGATTATATTATATTATAATTTATTAAAATGTTTTTTTTTATTTATTATGTTTAAAATATTATTTTTTATAATGTGATATTAATAAAAAATAACGGATGGTCTGTACAAGTCGATTCATCTTACACATAATTAAATAAGGGCGCTCATCTCAAAAGGTAAACATTAATTTTAGTAATCTTATATATGAAAAAAATTAATGAATAAATATTATTAATATAATAAAATTTTTCTTATTTCAAAAAAATATTTCTCATTAAGTTAATTGTTATATATGGAATAAAAACACATTTAGGTATCAAATTTTCTAAATTTTCTAACCTTTATGAAAGTTAAAAAATAATTGAAAGTGTTTCATAATATATATATTTATATAATTCCATTTATTTGTATATATATATATATATGTAAATTAATATCTGTATTTTAAATATTAGAATAAAAAATACATCTAGATCTTTTATAATTTCAAATAGACACATACACAGATACAGAGAAAAAAGAAGTTAATGTAACAAAATTAAAAAAAGAAAAAAAATGAGAAAAATATTCCATAGCTTTTTGAGTTAATTTTTATAATTACTATCCCCTCAAGGGTTACAAAAAAAGAATTCTGTATGAAATGAAAAACCAGATGGCGTTATAATATTATATATATATATATATAGTCCTCGTCCTTCAAATCCCCCTACTACCATTTCTTTTATAAACCCTCTTCCTGGGTTTACTCAATCTCTAAATAATAATTAAAAAAAGCTACTGTATTTATGATTAGAATGATCTTCATTTTATATTTAGATTTTTGTCCATTTAACATCCCCTCCTCTCCGTCTATCTAGTGCTGTGGGTGTATTAATTAGTTTTTCCTCTTGCTCTGAGAGTAAAAAGGACGACTAGAGGCAGTCATTATGACTATAGGAGTCAAGTGAGAGGAGAGTTGCAATGAACAAAAGCATTACTCCTCCTCTTCCTATCTTTCTCCCCCTCACCCCTTTAACCCTCCCTCTCTCTCTTCTATACTCTGCTATCTAATGCCACTGGAATGAAACAACCAGAGAGTGACTTTATTTGCGTAGAATGCTGCATCCACCCTATCCACTCCCCTTACTACAAGTAGTATGGACATAGTAGAAGTGGTGGAGGAGGGGATGGAAAGCTTATCTAAAGCTTGGGCATTTTGCAACTTTGGTCATTTCCATGCTTAAACATTAGAAAACGTTGATAATTTAACTCACACATACACAATAATCTATATTATGTTATAATGAATGCTGACAAATTATATAATGCATTTTATGTGATAATTTGTATATGTATAGATATTATTTATATATCAAATAAATTAAATCATTATCTTGTATGCATTATAATAGAGAAGACATATAAATAAAAGATATAAAATTTGGAGAAACCAAATGTTTATACATTTTAATATATATATGTATATATAGGAAAATAGAATTGGAATAACACAATATTTTATAATGTTAAAATGAATATAAAAGATGTATAAAAATTACTATAACTTTTTCATACTAGCTTCATAATCATATAAACAAAATCATCTCTATATCAAAAACATATTATATTCTATCTTCTCGTCTCCTCTTCAGTTACTTTTTCTCTGTTTTCGACTCCTAAATTTTGCCAACCCAAAAAACAAAAGAGAAAATTCTACTTCAATCAATATAAGTTATGTTTATACGTGAATTTTCATCTGATTTCAAGGATAAAATGTTGTTACGTGTTTTTCTGAAGTATTTTTTCCTCAAATTCTTCATTAATTATACTTGTTACACCCATTAATATTCTTAGATATCTGGCACTGATTTTCCAATTGTGAGTATCTTGTTTCTTTTGTTTCGAAATATTTAATTTTTAATTCATCATTTTTACCGACCGACGATAGTAAGGGAGGTATTGTTTTCACACCAAATTTCACATGTGGAGATTTTTACATATCTCCACGAATCATGCATTTTCTTAACACAAAAAAGTATTTTTAGCATGATGTCTGTCCGTCCGTCCGTCCGTCCGTCCGTATAGATGTGTACAGCCTGAACGGCTCAACCGATTTTGATGAAATTTGGTATATTTACTTAATGCATCAGTGGGATGAATTGATCAACTTTTGGTGCAAATCCGGAAACCGGAAGTGGTAGTATTAGCGATCGACGATAGGAAGGGAAGGGTTATTTTCACACCAAATTTCACATGAGGAGATTTTTTTATATATCACCACGAATCATGCATTTTCTTAACAGAAAAAAGTATTTTTAGCATGATGTCTGTCCGTGCGTCCGTCCGTCCTTCCGTCTGTGAGTATAGATGTGTACAGTCTGAACGGCTAAACCGATTTTGATGAAATTTGGTATATTTACTTAATGCATCAGTGGGATGAATTGATCAACTTTTGGTACAAATCCGGAAACCGGAAGTGGTAGTATTAGCGATCGTCGATAGGAAGGGAAGGGTTATTTTCAAACCAAATTTCACATGAGGAGATTTTTTTACATATCACCACGAATGTATTGGTTTTATCCTCGGGAAAAATCATCCTTATTATGTTTTTCTTAATTTAAAATTATATGACGTCACCCAGCCCGTCATGACGTCACAGCCTCGGGTAACGCCGGCTACTTCAGCTATATATTATAAATAAAATAAAATTAAAAATATTTATGTTCTATCCATATCTGTTTTTTATTACATTAATAGATATATTAAAATTATTTGAAATTGTTTCTGTAGCTGGAAATTAATTTACTTCAAACCGTCGGTCGGTTCGGACCTGGCCACAGGACAACTTATTTTATTATGCATATATTGCATTTAGTTTTACTATTTTGTTATAACGTTTTTTTTTTTATCAACTTAGACCAGAGAGACATGAAGCTAATTCATGTCTCTCTGGTCGCTCTTATAACAAGATATCGATTTTTATTCAACTTTGAATTGAGCTAGACTTTTGAAAATTTTTATAGATATTTCAATGGATCCCTAAAAGGTATGGAAGAAATATAATTGAATTATAATTAATTAATTGTAATGTAATTAGCGATTAATTGCATTTAGTATTATAATTTTCATTCACACCATCTGACAGATATCGACTTAGTTTTCATTATATAATATAATTATAATCATTTTTGAAGATTAATATTTTCTTTTTGATTTATTCTATTTGCAAATTCTCGTATAACATCATCTTTTTCTATTTCTCATCTTAGATCCTTTTCTATCAATAATTTTATTTTATTGAATTAAAATCGCATTAAAAAGAATAAAATAATATAAAAAAAAAATTATAATGCGCCCAACGTTTTTCGTTGAATGTGAAGCAATTCATCCATAAACTTTGTCAGAATAATCATTTTATTCGTTTTAGTCTTGAAAAAGAAATGTTATTTTATAAAATTTTTTTATATTTATATTTTGTAATCATTTTAATAATTTAAATATCATTTTTTTAAACTTATTTACTTAACTATTTCCAAAAAGTATCACAAAGCTTTATAATTTCACATTACATACATTCTTTTTCATCCATTTCATTCATTTATGCCATATATTTATAATATAATACAATGCCCCGGCAATTTTACAGGCATAAAGAGGATGTTCTTTATATAAATAGCCAGACAAACTTGGTTAAATGAAATAAAAGAACAGTTTCTCATTACAAAAGGGCGTTTTGAAGGAAGGACCTTAACTGAGTCAAATCAGGGATAAACTCTTGAATCTTCATATATATACAAAAGAAACAAATACGATTAAATATTGTTTTAGATTTTTTCAAGACGCTTTTACCTTTTATAACAATTTTATAAATTTTTATATAAATTAAATAACTGATTGTCACATAAGTTATAATTTAATATATTAAGTATCTATTGAATCCAAGATAATATGTTAGATTAACTAGTTGCATAAAAGCCAGGCGTTATTGGTCCATGCTGCCCGATATGATAGTAAATATTTACATTTTTGATGATTTAGTTAATTAAAAATAATAATTAAATTGATATAAAAAAAAGATCAATTTTGTTAATATGTCATAATTTCTTCTTATTATTGGACTTTCAAAATGACAATTTTATATTTTTACTGTAAAAATTTGTAAATATGTACAATTAAAGATTCCCTATAAAATTACATTGCATATTCTCTAATGCATTAAACAATATAAATAATTTATGTATATAGTTCAATAAACTAGTATTCATGGATTACTCTTTAGCTTGATAACGCGCATTCTGTTTGAATGAATCGTTATTAAATCTGATAATTTATTAGAGGGGTTCTAAGTTTTAAGAAAAATGGCCTGAAAATAAAAACAATAAACATTAACAAAAATATATTCCGATTGTGTAGTAAAATAGAATTCAACTATAATAGATAAGATTTTTTTCAAATCGATTGGAATTAATTAAACATAAATTTATTAAAATGTTGGAATTGTATTTTAATTAGTATTATTTATACCACTTGACCAGCGGTATTATATATCTATATTTTAGATTTAATCTTTTTATCTAAACTCAGATAGTTATCTATTTATATGCATATTTTATGTAAATTATCTTAGCCTTATAGATCCCTATTTTTTATGTGTGCATGTCTCTAACCCTTAGCCAGGCCATTTGCTTTGAGAGTAAGAGACATTCAGACAGACAGTGGGAGGATAGGGGATAAGAAAAAGTGGGTAGAAAGGAGGGAGGGGTGGGGTGAAAATGGTCGACCCCTTCTATCTTTTTTTTTCATTGTGTCGTCTTTGAATTGTGCAGATGTCTTTCCGATATTTTTTTTCTATCTCTTTCACTCTGTCTCTCTTACTCACTTAAGGGCTGACCGATGCACTTGTGTATGTTTGTATGTTCATCTTTTTTTTCTATATATGCCATCATCCATCACCCTTGTATATTTTGTATACCAGAGCACGATTGCTCCCTCATTGCCTATTCATATCCCAACATGACTTTTTACATTTATACTACACGCACAAATATATAAAGAAGGATATGGATAAAGATGTTACAGCAATAGATTTTATATTCTTTATAAATTATTATCATCATTAAGATCATTAGAAAAAAAATCAACAATTTATAAAAATGTTTTTATCTTGTTTATAAAATATTTCTCAATTTTATTATTACGAATATTATTTAAACATATATTTATAAATAATCTCCTATTAAAATATTATAATTAATTAAAAATATGCTATAAATATATAATATAGAAAATTCGAAACGAAATTATAATATATAATGAAAATTAATTAATTGAATTTTCTATTTTAGTTTAAGTAATCAGTATAGATTGCCTTATATAAAGATAATATAGAGATTGACATTCATTAAAAAGTTTAAAGCATACAAGTTTATTTAAATCCGTTCATTGTATATTATATTATTCATGTAGTGAATTTCCTATACCAGGGATGGCGAACCTTTTTCAATTTCATTTGCCACAAATTTATAAAAAATCTTTTTGAAATAACTAACGTGCCACAAAATTTGTCATGATTTTTTTTTTCTCCACCACCTTGAACCCCTTTTAGCTTGAATATATAATCGAATATTTTTGTATAACTTTCAACAATCATGTATAAAAGTGTTATAATTTTAAATATTAAACTTTATATCAAAAAATAAAATGATTATTAAAAAATTTGGAATTTATTTGTGATAAAAATATATCTTTCCTAAAAATTGTCTATAATTTTTTTTTTATATCTAATATCGTGAACCACTTACAATTTCTTGTTTTGACAATGCTATGTTAAATTCTAGAAAAAGATTGAGATTTTGACACTATTCTTCTACCGTCCTTTGGGCAAAGTAAACCTTTTTTAAGGTTAATATAAATATAAAAAAAATAATTTTTTTTAACAAATATTGATAAAATGTACAGCATATATTAAAATAAGAGCATATAAGCATATTCTGGAAATATTTCATCGCCCCAATCAATTTTGAGTTTATAACTTCACAATTTCCCAAACAACAAACAAACAGACAGATAAAATGACAGACATTCAAAATACAAAAGGTTCTCCAGGTCATGAAGAGTAAGATTTGCAAAAAATGTTAAATCCTGAACTATGCGATTTGAATTGCAAAAACACGCAATGCCATTAATAGAAGTACAAACGGTATACACACTGTATCTATCATTGATCATTTTTATATTGCGAGTGAATTCAAACGATATTTCAGTAATAAAATATACAATTTGCCAGTTTAATCTACTAAGATAGATAAATAAATATTCAGTATTTCAAATTTCATAAATTGTAATTTTAATTCATATCTATTGAAAAAAGTTATAATTATTAAAAAAATAATTTTGTCTTTATACGTGTCATGAAATTTTTCAAATGTGCCATTTATGGCACGCGTGGCATAGGTTCGCCATCACTGTCCTATACCATTTACTTTGTTGCTGAAAACCTTTTTTAGAGCCAGCGATTATATAATTTATGACATTAATTTTAATTTTATTTTTTAAATAAATTTCTCTCTTACTATGAATATATTTCACTTATTTTTACATCGAATATTTTATGTATGAAAATAATAGAAAAATAACTTCTAATAGCCTCGAGTAACTTGAATAATTGCGATCATTACTAAATATGAATAAGGAAACATTTTCATATTATTTTCTTGTAAATTTGATTATCTCTTATATATTTTCGTATTTTCATATTAGTGTCAATATTTAGAATGGGGACATTATATATATTGTTTTTATTTGAAATTCTTTTTTATATTATAATCTATAAAATAAAGAAGAGTGACATTTTTGAGATTGCAATCCACCATTTTACATTCTCATCCTTTCCAATCCATTGTTTAAAAAAAATGTATGTTTCAAAATAAATCCAAATATTTAATATGTAGGTATAATACGATAAGAGAATATGGATTGAGGATAAAACCTCATGCCTCTCTCTCTCTCGACAATCATTTTCATTGTCCAAACAGAGTTTTTTTTTTTATTATTTATTTATCAAATGATTTTTGATTTCACACTTTGCCTCTCTGTCAAAGCTATCTCCACCCCCTTCCCCTTCTGCATTGACACATACCCCTTCTTCTCATTTTACCTCTTCTACTCTCTCTCCTATCCTTTTATATATTTACACAAAATTGTTATTTAATAATCATAAAAATAACAGAATAAAAAAATATAAAAACCACAATTCAATGTAATTTCTCGCTCATTAACAAAATTATGAAATATGATTTTGTTATTATTTTTAAAATTTAAAAATTACTTGTGAGTAGAATATTTATTCCATGAATGATCCATTATTATTATTATCATCATTGAATTATATCCACATGGCATTTAATTTTTTTCACACTATAGAGAGAATAATAGGGGTTGAGGGATTTCATTTGTGGGAAATGGAAATTTGGTATATATAGCAAAGAGATACTTGTCATGGTGTATGTAGTTGGAGGAGTGGGAACGGGTAGGTTGGGTGTTAAAAAAATATTGGTTAATATTTCAGCCATTTATAAAAACCACATCAGCTACCACCCTATTTCAATAACGATTACAATTCATAGAGAGAGGGAGAAAAGTTTATTCTATGTCCAAATAATAAATTAATATTACTATAAAAATATATTTGAACACCAATTATTATTATTATTTATTATTTATTTATTATATTTAGTATTTATTTATTTATCTATTCAATCTACTCGAGTCACTGATTTCCCCCAAAGTGGATTTAATAATGCAAAATCATGAAAATTATAAGAATAATATAACAATATACAATCTTTCTATCATTTGGTTTGTATTGAAGTAATAAACAAGAAAAAATAAAATTATGAAAAAATATCAACGAAATCAATCAATTCATTATCCACTTAATTTAATAATGTTATTTAATCAATCGAAGTTTCACATAATTTAAAATTACAGAAATAATTATATACTACCAAAAATCAATGACTCCTGCATCTTAAGAATATTAATATTTATTTATCTCAAACTATTTAAACATTAATTTCAATTAATATATTCCTAATCTTCATTGCAATTCAAAATATGTTTTAATTCTTAAATATACATACATATATATCTTCTATATATATAAAAAAAGGTTTTTGTCTGCACATTGCTCAGAATTTAAAAATTTTTGCATATCTTCGCGTTTCATGACCTCTAGAATCCAAAAGTGACTTTAGAATTTTTCATGTCTGTCTGTCTGTCTGTCCGGAAAATTACTATTTTATAGACTCAGAATTGGCTGAACCGATTTCTTTGAAATTACATCACAATATTCTTATATACCCCTAGAGTAACATAGGCTATAAATTTTATTAATATTTAATCAATAACCGCAGAAATTAATTTTTTAAAGTTTATATAATTCTCCGTGTTGTTCATTCAAGAGCCTGGCGTGGCCCACTGTCCCTAGCGGAATCATTTCAAACAATGAATTATCATAGCGATTCCCAATTAAAGAATTATTATAATATTTCACTTTTTATTTTAAATTCTAATATTCAAATATCAATGCATTTAAATCGTTTATTCTAAAAGTTCTCATTTTAATTAATTTAATAAAATATTTATTAGATCATATTTTTATCATAAATTATTTTTTATTTAATTGAATATTTCTTCTTTTTTATAATATATATAATATAATAATATATAAATTTTATCATTGAATAATAAAAAAAAATATTATTTAGTATTTTATGAAGTGAAAATATATAAAAATTAAAATATGATGATATAAAGTTATTTTAAATTTTTGACATTTTTAAATTGGGTATATTTTTTAAATTTATTAAAATGTTTTTTATTATTATTATCTATATATATAAAAAAAGGTTTTTGTCTGCACATTGCTCAGAATTTAAAATTTTTTGCAGACCTTTCATGATCTTTGGAAGCCAAAGTGAGTTTAGAATTTTTTATATTTGTCTGTCTGACCGAAAAATTTTGACGTTAATTATATCACAGTATTCTTACATATCTCTATGAATGTTTTATGTAATATACTGATTGAAACAAAATGGTTGAAAACCTTTTACTACTGTCAAGCAAATACTATGTACCACTCGGGGGTACAGGGGGCGGAGCCCCCGTCTAGGTGTGAAGAGCGCCGAAGGCGCTCTGAGCAGCTAGTATATATATATGTAAGATTTGCGTAGTTAGCTCTATTCAAATGAAAGACTTCAACGTTTAATTAATAGAAAATGATTTATTGAAAAACACACACACACACACACACACACTGAAATATACAGCACAATATAAATATAAAACAATATAAATTAGTTCGTGGAGCAGTCGTGGATGTCTCGTAATCATGGCGTCTAGTTCCTTGTACCTGCGGCCTGTCGCCCTCGAGACGCAGGCAGCCAACTCCGAATATAAAAAACCTACATATATGTGATATTATATTTTTTTCTCAGTACAATCTTGTGTCTATAAATCTTTTCTTTATTGTAAACTCTTTATTCCATTTTAGCAAAGTGTTCCAACTCTTCATTTTCTTGAGTATGTTTTTGGTTGCATAGAGGTAATACAATTCCTCATTCAAATAATCTATTTTTGGCAAATAAATGTTACAGGGGTTTTATTTTCAAAAACCCTGAATCTATTCCCATCTTTTAATGTCATCATTTATACGATAGATTATATATAGGTATATACACATTTTTCAATTGTTCTTACGTTCATTTTTATTAATATATTAATCAAGGTTAAATTAACCAATAAAATATGATTGTATAGTGATGAAAAAAATATTATTGTCATGGTGGCGCTTTTAGCGGGCAGTGACAATGGGTTTTCTCAACCGGTTGTTTGCCCGACAACAGCGCCCTCACGACAACATTTTTTTTCGTATATGTAAATATTACACATTGTAAGGAGGACCGTTTCAAGTTGGGGTCACTTTGTAGACGATCCTCTTACGTTGTGTGCCAATTTATAAGGGGATCTAAGTATGAGGCACTTGTAATGACCCACGATGACCGTGAATTGTTAATTATGTTAAGTTAATGATGGGCGCCAACTTTGGATATCCCAAAGTATAAAATAGTGTTGAAAAATTAAGGGAAAAGGGAAAACACAATAATGTTCACATTAATTTACTTTAATTAAATAGATAAAAAAATTAACAAATTAAATATACAAATTTTAAATAGAAAAATAAGAAAATGTAATTCACTATTATCACTGGAATTAGCAGAAATAATTATCACAGGGGGTGATGATAAGGATTATACACAAATAATTATATCACGGGACGTGATAAGTATAGGTTATATCAGGATGATATCACTTGTTCGACTGTATCACAGGGTGTGATAAAAATGATTATATACAAAATAATTATATCACGGGACGTGATAAATACCAGGTCATATCGGGATGATATCACTAGTTAAACTGTATCACAGGGTGTGATAATAAAAATGATTATATACAAAATAATTATATCACGGGACGTGATAAATACAGGTCATATCAGGATGATATCACTAGTTCCACTGTCCATTCTCAACTGTCTAAAAATATTAAAACTTGGAGGGATGGATCCTCCCCTTATGTGAAATATAATATCTATATATATATTACATTTTAAGAATAATGCGACCAAATAACTTTGTTAATAAAAAAAAGGGAATAGAAAAACAAAATTAACTAAAAAAATAGACAACCAAAATAAAATGTATAATAAAAAAAATAAATAAAAATATAAATACTTTGTCCGTTACATCCTCCCCCTCTGATTCCGAGGTCTTTTGATTGAGGGATCAGCCCTAGGAACGGACAATTTTTGGCCTTTCTCGCTTACGTAGAGGAACTACTGGAGTAGAACGAGTGTCGTGGCTTAGACGCAATGCTGATGTATGAGGGGGAACAAGTCCTTGAGTAAATAAATGTTTTTGAGTTTGTGGTGGCTCCATAACTCCTGGTGGGCCCCGATGGGCTCTCGGAGACCCCACCAGCTGTCTATATCGGACAGCAGGATCTTCTTTGCTGACTTTGGTACCGTCCATGGTTTCGACAGCCCTTTGCAGCGCATTCAAACAACCGCCTGTGTTTATATCATGTCCAGCGTAAGGAGTTGGCTCTCCCCCTGGTTGAAAGACAGTTTCATGTTCTTTTAATAAATGGGCAAGTTTCATGTTCTGTTCCGCAGTTAGCTGAATAGTGTTTTCAACAACAGTATTATTTTCGTCAGTGGTGCAGAGATTTTCTTGAATAAATTTGTATTTTCTCTTAGGATAATTATGAAAATACCAGCGATTGTTTCGCATATCTAATACTAAACCTGCTTTTCTGAGAAAGTCAAGACCTAATAGTGATCTATTTCCACTAACATTGGGTAGGAATATCATTTCTATATGTATTATTTTATTTTCGATTTTTACAGGAACTGTAGCTAATAACACGGAATGTATACGCTTTTTCCCGTCAGCTAGAGTTAAGGAAAGTTTTTCGGCTTTAAAATGTTCTCCTCGTTGTCTTAAATAGCTGAGAAGACGCTGACCGCCAATTGAGCGAGTGGCCCCGCTGTCAACGCAAATAGAACCAGAAGCTTCATAGATGGAGGCTTCTATTAGAGCGAGTTTAGTATCTCCATTTGTAGTGACGTCACACTGCAAGGCGTGTGCGTTGGTATTTCCTTGCTTCGGATTGCAAGTTGGACACCTTGGTTTGGTGACTCCTGGAGTTCCGCAGCCGTAGCAACGAATTATTGAAGAGTCTGTCTCTTCTTTTTGTTTTTCACGAGGTTGTGAGTTTCTAAAGGGTTTCCGATCATAATATTTCGATTTAGGGGGTTCGATAGATTTATTTGAAGGGATTGTTTTTGAAAATGGGGCCCTTAAGTTATCATAGGAGTCGAATTTTTCTGCGAGATCGAGGGGATCTACCAGTGTTTCCCAAGAGTCGAGGAAGTGATCTTTGCATTCGGATGAACACTTTCTCTTCATTTGATCAGCTAGGATCAAATTTTTAAGTTGATCAAAATTTTCAATTTTTAGATCGGATAGCCAGGCTTCTAGATAACCGCGTAGATTGAAGTAAAAATCTTTCCAAGTGTTTTCCGATGTCTTCTTGGAGGTGGAGAAAAGTTTTCTTATTTTATCCGTAGTTAATTTAAATCGGTGAAGTAGGAGCTTCTTAATATGTTGATAGTCTTGGGCGACTTCATTTGGTTCTCTAATTATTAGAGTAGTAATATCTGTGGGTAAGACCGAAATAAGATAAGTGACCCATGCATCCTCAGATATGCCAAGAAAATTCATTTGTCTTTCGAAAAGACGCAGATACGTATTAATATCGTCATCGTTAATTTTAAATAGAGGTAAGAATTTCAATATATCTACTTTCGGTTGAAGTGGGGTTGGTGATTCTACCTGGTTCACTACGGTTTGAATTCGGAGTTTCTCTAGTTCAAATTGTCTTTCCTTCTCCTTTTCTCTTTCTTCTCTGTCCCTTTCTAATTTCTCCCTTTCTCTCTCTCTTTCTTCTTTCTCCCTTTCCCTCTCTCTTTCTTCTTTCTCCCTTTCTCTTTCTTCTTTTTCCTTCCTATCCTCTATGATGGTCATAAGTAATTCCCGTGTAAGGTCTTCATCATAATCAGGCAATGACGTGATGTCATTTTTTATATCGATCCTACGAGAATCTAAATTCATAACTATTCCTAATTCCTGTGCTAAAAGGATAAGATCCTCCTTTTTCCCTTTGCCGAAAAATGACATTTTTAATAGGATAATTAAATTTAATGTTAACCAAAGAGAAAAAAAAATTAATTAATTAATCAAAATTAAAAGTTATTTAGTCGCGTACAATTGAATTATACAATGTTTAATTATAAAATAAGATAATTGTAATATAATTTAAAATATGTAAGAGTATTTAAATATTTGAAAATATAGTGATATTTTATCAATTTTATTAATTCATTAATTTAAATATAATGTAGTAGAATAAAATTTAAAAATCAAAAAAAAAATTTACAAATTAAACATATAAATTAATTAATTATAACTAATAATAATATTAATATATTCAAACTATTTTTATTGAATTAGAATTAAATAGATAAATATTCTATTTGTTAGATAAATGTGAAAATTAAAAATAAAAAAAATAATTAACAAGTGTTAAATATATTATTATAATAGACAAGGAGATATGAGAGATTTATTTAAATTTAAAGTATAAAAGTAAAAGTTTTAAATTTTTATTTTATTAATTAAATATTAAATTGTACTATAAGTCCGTTGAGATGAAAACGTAATGATACTGCTCACCAAAGATGAATAATGTACTTTTCTCAGGAGCCGTGGTGTACTAATCGGGCTTCACGTTGGGCTGCCACTTTGTAAGGAGGACCGTTTCAAGTTGGGGTCACTTTGTAGACGATCCTCTTACGTTGTGTGCCAATTTATAAGGGGATCTAAGTATGAGGCACTTGTAATGACCCACGATGACCGTGAATTGTTAATTATGTTAAGTTAATGATGGGCGCCAACTTTGGATATCCCAAAGTATAAAATAGTGTTGAAAAATTAAGGGAAAAGGGAAAACACAATAATGTTCACATTAATTTACTTTAATTAAATAGATAAAAAAATTAACAAATTAAATATACAAATTTTAAATAGAAAAATAAGAAAATGTAATTCACTATTATCACTGGAATTAGCAGAAATAATTATCACAGGGGGTGATGATAAGGATTATACACAAATAATTATATCACGGGACGTGATAAGTATAGGTTATATCAGGATGATATCACTTGTTCGACTGTATCACAGGGTGTGATAAAAATGATTATATACAAAATAATTATATCACGGGACGTGATAAATACCAGGTCATATCGGGATGATATCACTAGTTAAACTGTATCACAGGGTGTGATAATAAAAATGATTATATACAAAATAATTATATCACGGGACGTGATAAATACAGGTCATATCAGGATGATATCACTAGTTCCACTGTCCATTCTCAACTGTCTAAAAATATTAAAACTTGGAGGGATGGATCCTCCCCTTATGTGAAATATAATATCTATATATATATTACATTTTAAGAATAATGCGACCAAATAACTTTGTTAATAAAAAAAAGGGAATAGAAAAACAAAATTAACTAAAAAAATAGACAACCAAAATAAAATGTATAATAAAAAAAATAAATAAAAATATAAATACTTTGTCCGTTACAACATATAATAGATATAAAGATTAATTTATTTTCTTGTCGGGTGAACAAAGTGTCAAGGATGTTTCAAGAGTGGTAGGAAATCACATTTCCCTCTGTATTAATAATGTAAAACTCTTTTCTATGTCTTTTTCTTTAAAATAAAAAAAAGTCTTTATTTAAAAATAGGATATGTCTGTCTCATATTATAAATCATCATTTATTTATAAAAAAAAAAAAAGGAAAAAGTGATTTTTTTCTTTGTTGAATATTGAAAAGCTGATGCTGTAAAAGTGTGTGCCTTATGTAAACGTATATATGTATTTTCGACAACAACATCCGTCTTTATGAGTAGAAAAGATGAAATATACTACTTAAAGAGTAAAAGTTTTGAATTGTTTAAAATCGATGGATGTTGAGTGTGAAGTGAGGGAGCGAGAGAAAGAAAGAAATTGTTCAATTGATTGACTGCTTTTATCCGTGAGATATTTTTTACCATTTGAATAACTTATTGCTAAATAAATTTTACTAAATAAATAGGCCAGTCAGACGAATAATCATGAAAAGACTAATTAAATAAATAAATTATTAAAAAAAATTTGATATTTCATTATTTTCATAATCAGACAATATAACTTTTTTATATTTATAATTAATAAATATTTTATTCTTTATCTTTAATGATAAATTCTTTTTTTTTATTTAATTTACTAAATTAAAGTATTACATTCATTAATATAGCTCGAAAAGTCAAAAATTCAGATAAAGGTTACTTACTACTACATTAACTAATATATTTGGTAAATAAAACCTCATAAATTATGGATTTATTTCCCTGAGTAATATGCAAATATTTAATGAGAATAAAAAAATGTAATCATTTTAGATCAGCTACAGATTTATATTTAGTTTTCTATGCAAAATAAAATAAATACCTATATATAATATTGTTTTTTTCTTTGATTGCATTTTATAAAATAATATATAATTTAATTATAACAATGAAATGTTTAAACAAATATTTCATTTGAAAAGCTCTTTGGTCTAATTACAATCTTAAATTGAAATGACAATATATATGTTTATATATATATGTATGTATAAGATGAAAGAGAGGTGTGTGTGTGTGTTGTGAAGTATCTTTTGAAAATGTTTGTTTGGTCTTATCTCTCTGGTGGGTGTCGTTGATTACCTTTCTAATCATCGTTACCTCCAATGCTTAACCGTCGTCTTTGCCTTGGCGTCGTATTAACAATTTCAAGGAGAGTAACCCCTTGAGGCATATTAATTACAAAATTCATCCCCTACACACCCACACTCATGCCCTTTTATCCATTTGCCCTATCAAAACTCTACTTATTTAATATATCCTATGTGTAATATCTAAGATTGATAATTATATTTTCTTATCAATCTAAACAATAGTGTTATGTTTATTTATATATTGTTGTCAACAATTGTTCAACAAAACAACAATAATAATATAATTTATATGAAAATTGAAGTGTGAGTTTATGCCACTTGGTTGTTCATTTTATTAACTATTAGTAAACTAATCATACTAGATTTTATATATAAAGTATTGTCGTATATTGGATGACTTAGGTATGGTGTTTTATGAGAAAAATTGGTTGAAAATCAGATTAAATTAATTTGGTAGCACTCTGGTTAAATTTAGAATAATCAATGGTTATTGAAACCGCGAAGGTTGATAAGGGAAATGATAAAATTGAATTCGTTCAGATAAAAAAAAGGTAGATATAAAATTAAACTAAAATTATGTACTTAATAAACTAAAAGAATTACAAAAATAGATAACAAGAAATTATAGAGTTGATATGGTACCGTTATAAATAGAAATATAAATTAAATGAGATGTAATTTATATTAAGCAATTGCAAATTTTTATTAATAACCAAGGATCGACCACTTAGCTGTATTGTGAAAGGACGGAATGGAGAATTCTTTGGAGACTTGAGTCTTGAGTGTCGTCCTGCGGATTTATCTGTAACATCTCGTGGGCAGCGGCATTCCTCAAAAAGGGGGTTCGCCGGGATGTCACTCCTTCAAGGGATTTGGTCTCCTTCTCCAATTCTGATCAAGACTGACTCAAACTTTCTTTTTCACCGATAATGAAAACTGTTCATTCCCTCCCACCTTGGATACATGGATGGGTCTCTGTACACGTGCAGACCACATGTTCCATGACCAAATGTCCTTTATTCTCCAATTTAGCAAAAATTCTTTATTATATATTACAGTATATATATTTGATCAGAAAATTTCTAAACATTCCTGTTTTATCAACAAGGTTGCAGTATCTGATGGGTCCTATTAAAAATAATTGATTTTATATACAATTTAACACACAATGAATATTAGAAATCTCATGTTTTTCTTAATTAAAATAAAATCAATTTCTGATTGTCATGTTGGTATGACTATTAGAATTAAGTTTATATTTATTTACATTTTTTACCGACCGACGATAGTAAGGGAGGTATTATTTTCACACTAAATTTCACATGTGGAGATTTTTACATATCTTCACGAATCATGCATTTTCTTAACAGAAAAATGTATTTTTAGCATGATGTCTGTCCCTCCGTCCGTCCGTCCGTATAGATGTGTACAGCTTGAACGGCTCAACGGATTTTGATGAAATTTGGTATATTTACTTAATGCATCAGTATCATGGATTGATCAACTTTTGGTGCAAATCAGGAAACCGGAAGTGGTGGTATTAGCGATCGACGATAGGAAGGGAAGGGTTATTTTCACACCAAATTTCACATGAGGAGATTTTTTTGTATATCACCACGAATCATGCACTTTGTATTGGTTTTATCCTCGGGAAAATCATATTTATTAGTTTTTTCTTAATTTAAAATTATATGACGTCATCCAGTCATTCATGACGTCACAGCCTGGTCTTGCATATATATTATAAATAAAATAAAATTAAAAATGTTTATATTTATTATTTATGTATCCATATCTGTTTTTTATTACATTAATAGATATATTAAAATTATTTGAAATTGTTTCTGTAGCTGGAAATTAATTTACTTCAAACCGTCGGTCGGTTCGGACCTGGCCACAGGTCAACTTATTTCTCCATGAAATACCTAACTAAACGTAAAAATGGTCTGCTGATTAATGAGCACATATGAAGAATTCAAAATACATATATTTATATTTAATTCTAAATCGTTTCATAATAGATAATTTCATTTGAATGAGGAACTTCCACCAGTGTAGATATGTTTTCTTCTGTTTTCTTCTAGCTAAGCCTTCTCGAAAATATCTTCTATCTATATAAAACGTTGACTTTTTTTTAATATTTATTTAATAATTGTTATATTTTTATTTATAAATGGAGCAATTTTTAAAATTTACTTCATTTAAAATGTACTATTAGTTTTGAGAGAAGATAATTCATCAAGTTATCTTTCTATGTATCTATCTCTTTGGCTCTTCGGAACTCGAAAGTTCTTTGTTGCAGCAACCATATTTCTCCAAAAATCCCTATCCTGAGCCACACCCATCCAACTCCTATATTCTCCAAACTCTCTTAAGCCCCTTTATACATTGTCCGCCTACCTTTACCTTCTTATCGGACGTTTCCCGATCTTTCATCTCCCATTCTTGCCAGTTGTCCTTCTCGATTTTGTTACGCTTATTATGGCTGGAGATGCAAATCCTTGTCATTCAGGCTCTGCCATTATCCGGTCACCATATCTTTCTAAATGTTGCGAAAAATCCTATTTTAAAATACTCCTTATAGTTTTTATATTATTATTAAATATGAATAGATTTATTTAGGAGACCATTACTGAATTACTTAATCATACAATTTTTTTTATTAACTTTATATATTATTATTATTATTATTATTATTTTATAAAGAGGTATTTATCAAATTTCACTAGAGTTGAAGAGTGAATTGAACCGAAAGTTTTAGAGTGAACAAACTTTTTAAACTTTCGTTATTGAAAATACCTTTATAATAATTTAAAAAGTTTTTCTCACAATGTATAAAATAAAGACAAACAAGTGAATTTATTCTATTGAACTGTGACTCTCTATATATTATAATTCTTTCAATTTATTAATATTTTTATTTATTTGCAAAATTATGATATTTATTTGTTTTATTTGAGTAATTCAATAGTTTGTTTAGTTAATTTTTAGAAATAAAAATTTGCTTTTCTAGTAAATTAACTATCTTCAAATAAGTTTTTAAACAATTCACCATTTACCAAGTTTCTGTATCTACAAAATTTTTGGCTAAAAAAATGTATACTTGCCCGGTCTGTTTTACTTTCATAGGCCTGTTACATGATTCTTTTTTTCAATTCTTACTAGTGGGTCACATTCTCCATATATATATATATATATCTTGTACAAATTTTCAATCGATAAAAAAAAATACTTTTTATTCCTTTTCTAATACGTATGTATAAGTATGGCCGTCTCTCACTGTATTGATAATAGATATTTCTGAATTTTAGTATAATTTGGTATTAAAGGAATTAATAATTTTTATTTTCTTCTTTGTAATTAGGTGTACATATATATTTTATAAAAGTCTGTAAATGTATATTTTCAGGTATAATAATTCTTAATTAGATAAAAGGAAAATTTGCTCTCTCATTATTTCAACAAAATTACCCATAAATTACCAAACATTAAGAAGATTAGTTTCTTCTTCTTCATTCTTTCAGTTCCTCTTCACCCATACATAGTATACTCTCCTTCCCTTCCTACCTCTATCTCTAACTCTTTTTAACATCCTTTAATTCTCATTTTTTATGATAGAATCTTCTCTATATTTTTAATATTAATACAAAATTTATAAACTTAAAACATCACAAAATATATTCTAAAATTAAATTAAAAATACGTAAACATATATATTTTCAAATTAAAAAACAGCAATAATTTATAGTTTTAATAGAAAAACTAAACATACTGTATTTTTAAAATATAAAATCATAGAGAATATTTATATATGTATATAATATTATATTATTTGTACTTATATAATACATATACCTATAGATCAATAATTAATTAAAAAGTTATATCTATTGAGAAATCAGGCAAAAAAAAAAAAATTATAAAATATTCAATACAAATAAAATCTATGATTTATATTAAACATATTTTCTATATTTATTATAAATATTATTAGAAATCCATAATTTAATGTTTAATGTTTAATGGGGAAAACATTTCTTTTATTTATATTATGATTTTAACAAAAATGATTCTAGATTAACATCATTCTACACAAATTAAATTTTAAAATTTGATCTCTTTTATTTTGATAGAATTATATTTAAAAAAATTTTAACCCCTTCAGGTACACTCTTTAAACAATTGATCACATTTTTAGTAAATATGTAGCTATTATCAGCTAAATAATAAATTTTTCTATTCTATTCTTTTACTATTTAATTTATTTTTTATTAATTTAAATTTCTGAAATTTCAAATATTTATTATTTAAATAAAATTATATATTGCTAAACTAAAAAAAAATATAATTGATAATATTTTATAAATTTTAAAAATAATAAAAATTGAAACGATATTTATTAAGCCTATATTTTATGATTTCAATTTTCATTAATATAATAAAATACATATCAACAAAAGCAACTTTTGTTTTAAAAAAAAATATTTATATAAAATATCCCGGGTGTGTTTATTTAACCCTTTAACACCTCCACTTCCTCCTTCTCTTACTCCTCCACTACGTAAAAGTAAATACAGACATACAATCCTACCTTTCTCTCTCTCTCTCTCTCTCTCTCCCGTTTCCGATTTTCTCTTCTTCATCCCCTTTATTCTGAACCCCCTCACTTCCCTTTCCAACACTTCTCAAAATATAATAATTCTTCATTGTGCTTGCGTTGGGAGTCCTAAATCGGATTGGGTGTGTGCCTTGAGAAACGGTGAGGGTGGATTGCTCTCCGGTAATTAAATGTAAACAGAATTTATTGCACTTTTAATTTGTTGGTATATTTATTAGTTCTGAAGAAGAAAAGGAAGAGAGGAAAAACAAACGTTTCATTGGATATATATATATATATATGACATTAATGGTCGAAATTTTGATGAAATTCATTAACCTAAAATAATTTTATTGAACATAAAAACCTGATTTAAAAATATCATTTCTTTAATAGAATAAGACATTTCGACATATATTTAATATTTATATTAAAAATTTCTTGTGTTATTATACATTTTTTATTCAGTTATATTGCAATATATCCGAGTAAAATCAAATTTGATACTATGTGATAATATTCACTGCTTTAAATTATTTCGATTAATTTTAAAATTTTTTTCTTAGGTAAAGTTCTAATAACTTATATAAAAAGTTTCTATTAATTTTTATTATCAGAGCAGTGTGTAAAGTATGAGAATCATGATAATCCCATAAAATCCATTTACAAATTATTATTATAATCTTTCTGAGTTTAAATGAGTTTAGACACTCTAGTGCACTCCTGCTCTAAAATAGAAAAGTGAAAATTCTAGATACTTCATCATTTTTGTTTTTTTTCTCAGATACAATATAAATGTATAATTAGCCGTAAAATTATTATTATTAAAACCAAGAGTGGAAACCAATGGTCTATTTCCCTGAATGAATTCGAATTTTATAAATAAATTATAAACTCTTTGAAAGGATTTTGGTGAAAAAATTTGACAGTTTTAAAAAAATTTTCTTTGTAAAAAATTTTATGAAAACAACTTTATCCCTATTACGAATCGTTTTTTACCGACCGACGATAGTAAGGGAGGTATTGTTTTCACACCAAATTTCACATGTAGAGATTTTTACATATCTCCACGAATCATGCATTTTCTTAACAGAAAAAAGTATTTTTAGCATGATGTCTGTCCGTCCGTTCGTCTGTCCGTCTGTCCGTCCGTATAGATGTGTACAACCTGAACGGCCCAACCGATTTTGATGAAATTTGGTATATTTACTTAATGCATCAGTGGGATGAATTGATCAACTTTTGGTGCAATTCCGGAAACCGGAAGTGGTAGTATTAGCAATCGACGATAGGAAGGGAAGGGTTATTTTCACTCCAAATTTCACATGAGGAGATTTTTTTATATATCACCACGAATCATGCACTTTGTATTGGTTTTATCCTCGAGAAAAATCATATTTATTATTTTTTTCTTGATTTAAAATTATATGACGTCACAACCTGGTCTTGCATATATATTATAAATAAAATAAAATTAAAAATGTTTATATTTATTATTTATGTATCCATATCTGTTTTTTATTACATTAATAGATATATTAAAATTATTTGAAATTGTTTCTGTAGCTGGAAATTAATTTACTTCAAACCGTCGGTCGGTTCGGACCTGGCCACAGGTCAACTTATTCTATCTATTTACTATTATTTTAATTTTTTGATGAATTTATAAATTATTTTTAATTAATTTTATGATTATGCAATATTCACTGTTACACTGAATTAAAATAATAATAATAGAAAGAAAAATTATATAAAAATTATAAAAAAATGTATAGTAAGTACTTATACAATATTTTCTTTTAAATTTAAATGATATGTTTATTTTTTTAATTTCTTGTTCGAACAATTTTGTTTTTAATTTAAACAAAAATATATTATAAGGATAAATTTATATAACATTTTTTGTTTTGTTTTTTCATATAAGCCTTTTGAATGTATTAAAATCGAAACGTTTTTGTATAATAATTATAAATTTTTATATATATAATATATATATTCTTTCTCTTGCTCTCATATTTTTTTTTTGTTTTCTTTTTTAAAATTGTAGAATCCATGTTTAAGTAACTGATGGAGCATGCAAATTGCTCCAATGCCAGTCTGTGTGTGTGTGTGTGTGTCATATGATTATGCGGCTGCCATACAATTGGTGGCCATTTCTATGTTAATTAATGCACAGTTTGGCGCCTGCCGCCTTTGCCCATATAATGGTAGAGTAACTTCCATAGGCTCCTCATACCCCAGCCATATACTCATTTTATCTCAACTCATACTAACCCAGAAAATATGTTTTACCATATAGATAGATAGTCAGATATATTTAGATTATATTTAAGAATGAAACATCCCCTTAAAAGAAAATGGGAATAATAGATCAGAAAATTAATAGAACAATAATTTAATTGAAATGATGATAAATTAATAATTACATTAATATTTTGAGGTTTAAATTTAGTATTCATACTCTAAGACATGTGTAAAAAATATGTATTATCTTTTTCTATAAATATTATGTAACATAGATTTTTATATAACATTTTCTAATATATAATTCATTATCATTATCGATTTGTAAAAAATTCAATTTAAACTTACGCCTAACCACCCACCTAAAGTAAACTTGGAATATAGTAGAATTAATATATAATAACATTTTATTACAGCCAACCATGTCACGAAAAGAGATGAACTTTAAAAAAACAAAAAAAAAAAAACAAAAAAAAAACAATAACCATAAACTTTTATATACGACTCTAAAATATATTCGTTTATATATAGATCTAAGTTTTTATCCTTCCTTTATAATATATAATATATACTCGTAGGTATATATATATATAAGACAAAGAGAAAGAGAGAAAGTTAAAACTTTACTAGTAATATTATTATTTCTAATACTAAAAAATATACACTATAATCAAATACGCTCTATAAGGGAAAACAATTTAAATCTATAAAAAATGAAAAATTAAACTTTATTAAATTTCACTATCTTCTCTCTTAAAGCTAATAAGTAGATTCATATAGAATTAAAAGAATATAAGGGGAAAAATTAAATAAAATTGGCCCCTTTGCCCAGATCTCCAACTTAATAAATATTATACGTTTAAACAATAAATTAATTTATTCTATAAATATATTTTTACAATATTTCATATCATAATATTATCTTCCATAAATTCTTTCCATAGAATTCTCTTCGATTTTTTAATTATATTCGAGAAAATGCGTGAATTAAATGTTAGTGCTATAGTTAATAAATTATAATAGTTAAATCTTTTGATTGATGGTTCCCATAAAAATCAATATTCTTTCTAGTCCGCTATCCTAAATTTACTTATATTTATATATTGAAAAATAAATAAATATGAATTGTGTTTATAACCTTTAAATACGTTCTCAATGCACAGTGTTTAAATTATTTATCCATTATTATTCAATCCGATAAATAATTTGATTTTTTTCTGTTTTGATTAAATATTTATTTTATTAGGTAGATATAATATATAATTATTCTAATATGACAATAATTAGTAATTATTGATAATAAAGGTATAAGTATATATATTTGCATAAAATATTATGCCACAAGTTTATTTGTCCATAGGGCTTTTGTCGATAGAGGAATATTATAACAACAACCAACAGTAGCAGATGAAGCAAATAATCTGGTAACTCCCGCAATGCGGTTCCCCCTCTCTTTACCACAAAGTTGTATCGCTGCCTACAAAATTTCAATATTCTTTACTCATACATTTATTGATATATATATATATATATATATATTCTTTGAAATAATAATATTTGAAATGGATCGGTTGTATATTTATGAATGGGAAATGGAGTTTCGAGAGGGGTGAATAGAAGATAATAAATAAATAGAACGTCATTTTATCATATATCGTTTCGCTTTCCATTAATTAACATAACTTTAAAATCTATTTGAACAACGAAATGTTTTGTTGTAATTAATTTTGTGAGATTTTACGATTTATCCACCCTCAATCGTCAACGCGCTCATCATTCACCCCTATATAAACATCCTCTCAACTCCTCTCTCACCCCCCCCCTCCCAACCTTCTCATTCCTACATTTTTCTAAATGAAGAAAGTTAATTCCCGAAAAACAAAGTCATAAAATTCATTAATAACAACTATTCATACTTCAAACATATTATAGAAGAGAGTTGGGAGTGAAAATTATGTTAACCGCGAGTTTTTATGTTGTTTATTTTTTTATATTTAAATAAGAAAAAAAATTAATTAAATGTTTTGAAACCCGAGAGAGTGTTGAGATGGTATTCATGTTGCCTCGTGTCAAAAGACCGCCTCCCGTCCAGAAGTTAGACGAGGCAACTCGACGCCCCCCCCCCCCTCCACCTCTTGTGCTCATTTCGCGCATGAGTCTGGAGGGATATATTAAAAGGTTTTACTATAATTATTATTCATGTTAAATCGTGCTAATTGGATGAGAGATTTAAAAACATGGTGAATTCAATACTTATTTGTACAAAGAGCTAATTACTGTTTTATGTTAAAATCCATATCATGAAACAGTAATGAAATAGTTATTCCATCACTGAAATTAACTAATGGTGGTTAATAATAGCTTAGATTCTGATATGAAATTAAATCAAATTCAAAAAATTATTTTATTTATCGCTAAGTTTTTAGAAGTTTTATCCTTGATATGATTGTCGTTCAGCTTGTTAAACGGTAATAAAAATCACACAAAATCATATTTAGTTGAAAGGAAATCAATATTTCAAGTTTTTTTTTTATAATTTATTTATTTAAATTTTTTCCGTTTTTATTATTATTAAATTATTTATTAATTATATTCAATTAACTAATAAATTGGTATAAATATCAGTGGGTAGATCAAGAATGAATTGGAGAGTTAATATCAAATTAGATATAAAGGAATTAGAAGAGAATAGAAATTGGATGGAAGTGGCTCATGTGGGGAAATATGTTAAAGGCATTTCAATTCTATTATACTAATTGTGCATTTTTTATGTATTTTCAATGTAATACGAACAAAGATCTTTTAAAATTCTTTCTTTTCATTTCTCTTTTATTATTACTATTCATATATTAATTATTTAATATTTAACATATGCCACTTTGTCTGTTGGGTAAATAATTGATCCAAGAGTATCCTGCAGCATCCAACTGGAATGATTGCAGACATTAGTTTCTATTTTTTTATTTTTATTATTCTCTTCTTCTTCTTCTTCTCATAGCGTAATGCTATTCTACGTTTGTTGCTATTACTAGTATTACTAGCCCATCTCCGTTCTTTCCCTCTACACCACCCCTTCTCAACCCTTATAAACTCCAATTCAACGTATAAACGTTTCTCCTCTAGTTTTTTTCTTTCGGGGTGTGTCGTTATCTTACAATTCGCATTCACCCAAGTATAGCAATAAATATACGACTTACAACGACTTAATTACATGCTTACTCACTTATTCATACCAGAGAAGAAAAAAAATTGAACTCTCTCTCTCTCTCCTCTCTTTTCAAGATAAATAAGAAAAAAACTATTCAATTTTAATATAAATATTATAATTTATGAGAAATTCTTTCAAAACAAATAGATAAATAATTAAAAAATAACAAAAATACATTATATTTTATAGAACTATCATTTTGTTTTATAAATTCTATGGTTATGGATCATTTGATCCCTCTTTCCATTTTTCTCTCTCATTCATTTCGATTTAATATAATACAACAACAAAAAAAAAAAGAGGAAAATTTATAAAAAATAGTGCACGTAATTATATATAAAATATTATATTTAGTGTTCAAACTTTGTCTCTTTTGGGAACATCATCTTTGTTGTTGTTGTAGTTGTTGTTGATATTATAGAAGCATTTGAACAGCTGCAGGTGCTTTGAAAGACTTAGCGAGAACAACCTTATTATCTTTTCCCTTCCTCTCTTTATCTCTTTAGTTGAGATAGATAATGTATATGTAAGTGTATAATATTAAACAATATTAAATTTTGACAAATTGATGATATTTTTATGTTCACTTAATGATTTATACCTTATGTATGTATATTAGAGGTATTAAATACCGAGTGAGATTGCTTTTTTTGAGAAAATTAAACCTAAAATTGTTTTCTTTAAAATTCCGAAAAATATATTTAAGATAATAAAAACAATCTGGTACGTCTATCATACTAATTTTATTTTCTACATTAAAATAAAATTGATTTTAGGGTTTTTAATCAAGCTCTCTTTATATATAATATATATTAATGTTTTAATCTTTGATTGTTTATAAAACATTTAATTTATATTTTATAAATATATTATAAATCTTACTGGTCATTGCCCTTTTTGAACAAAATTGAACGTATTATTTATTCAAAACATCTTATTTTTCTTTTCAACTTTTTGGAAATACTTTATACCTATAAATTATCTCGATATTTTTAAAATTATTTATTTTGATCTCATACATTTCTTTTTAAAGTCTAGGATGATAGCTGTTCTTAAGGTCAAGGGATCAAATCTCACTCAAGTTCAAAATAAAAAATAAATTATTTTTAAAATTAACTGATAATCGAAATAATAATGTCTAGAATACGTATAATATTGAGAACATAATTTATATTACTATTATATATGTTATTATATACTACTAGCTGCTCAGAGCGCCGAAGGCTAGACGGGGACTCCACCACCTGTACCCCCGAGTGGTACATAGTATTTGGTTGAAAGTATTATTATTGTATATATGTTATATCTATCTATCTATGTGGCTCAAAGAATCTCGAAAGTTCTTGGCCGCAATAACCACATTTCTCCAAGTGTCCCTATCCTGAGCCCTTGTCTCATCTCTCTTACGTCCCTTCCTACGCGTCCTTGGTCTTCCAAGTGGACGTTTCCAATTGGTCTCCCCACCAATATCTTTTTTCTCTCCCATTCTAGCCACGTGCCCTGCCTATAGCAGCTTTTTCCCTTTTATAACCCTAACTATTTCTGAAGATGCATAGAGGTCATGCAAATTCTCGTTATGCAGTCTCCGCCATTCCCCATTGACCTCATCTTTCTTTGGCCAATAAATGCTGGGAAGAATCCCATTCTCAAATACTCTGAATCTACTCTCATCTTCCAGGGTCATAGACCATGCCTCCCACCCATATAATACAACAGGCAAAATAATTGATTTATATATTTTAATTTTGATTCCTTTTGATAATATTTTGATGAGATAAACCTCTTTACTGCATGATAACAGGCGTTTCCCGATTTAAATTCTCAAATATTATTATCCTTCGTGATTACATTATGTTTATTAAGATTTTGTATGTTAATATTGTTCCTCTTTGTTACTAAATATTTTTTCTTTTCACTATTAATTTCAAACCCCATCTCTTTTCCTACCTCGATTAATTTTTCCTCGCTATCTGTAATTGCAATTGCCGAATCTCCTATTATATTTAAGTCGTTTGGGTAACCTAATATTTTACAATTAATTTCCGCATCTTACTCTTTTTTTTACTACCTTCAAGACAAATTTGAAAATCAAGATTTGAAAAAGTTTATCCGGATCTATTGAGTCATACGTATGTTTTACTAAAGTCTACAAATAATTAGTGAACAGAAATATTGAATTCGAGTTTGTTTTTTTTTTAATATCTGTCATAATGAAAATATCTTAATTAATGTTGATCGATTTGGCCTGAACCCACAATGTGTGATATCTCCTAATATTTTCTCCGCCTATAGTTCATAAGTATTGTATTATATTATAATAGAGTATAATACTTCTTGATCATTTCATTTTGATATTTTATTTTCAATGTTTGATTTTTATTGAATATTTTTAATTATAATGAAATTTGAGAAAATGCAAAGTTAGAGGCTTTAGACAATTTATAAAATAAAATTAACATAATTAACGTTATAAAACTATAGATCAGTGGTTCTTAAACTGTGGTCCGCGGACCCCTGGGGGTCCGCGAAGCCTTTACTGGGGGTCCGCGGTCCTCGGAAAAAAATCATCGTAAAAATATATACATATATAAATATTTAAAGTTCATTGTTTAACTATATCCTCCTAGAGAATTACGGCTATAATTTAATACTATTAATAATACTATTTTATTTTATTAAATTGATAATTATGTCAATTAATTTTTTGTGAATAAATAAACATATATAAAAAACTATATATAAAATTTGAATTTTTATCCATTCATTCATTTAAAATCATTTTTCGATTGTTCCTTTAAAATAACCCCTCTTAGGGGCTCGGAAGGGGAGGCATATAAGGGAATTTTCTTTCACTTTGTTATTGGGGAAAACCAGGGGAGGGGACAGTCTTACCCGGAAAAACCCAAATTGTCAGCGTCCACTCTGGGGTTTTAAACAGTTTTAAAGCAAATGTTAATTATAAGTTCATTTCTCAACGAGTTGTATCTTTAAATTATTTTTATTAATGTTAATTATAAGTTCATTTCTCAACGAGTTGTATCTTTAAATTATTTTTATTAATTTAATTAATTATAATTAAATTATAGCTAATAATAGTTTATTATAGCTAATATTTTTTTTTAATTTTTAGTGTAATTTGCATGATCATTATTTTATAAAAACACTAAACACATTTTGCAATTTCCCAGAAAGGCTGTTTTTGAGAGTAAGTATAAGTTAGTTTTATGAATAAAAAATATTTATTTTAATAATATTTTAGAATCAAATTACGAAATTAATAATATTTTAGAATCAAATTACGAAATTAATAATATTTTAGAATCAAATTACGAAATATATTTATTATATAAATTAATATTCATTTAAAATGATATTAAATCATTTATTTAAAATGATTTAAAACATTTATTAAAATGATTTAAAACATTCATTTAAAATGATATTAAAACATTCATTTAAAATCATATTAAAACATAGCTAGTAAATAATAATTCGTTATATTTATATTATATTTATATTATATTTATATTATTGTAGTTCAATGTTAATAAATTACTCCATAAAATGGATCGTTGGCTACAAACTGGTTCAACACAGAAACGGAAAGAATCAGATGATGAGGCATCAACAGCAAACTCTACCAAGAAACGCAAAACTAGAAAATATTCGGATGATTATTTATCATTTGGATTTACTTATATTTGCAACAATGATGTGGAAAGACCAGTCTGCGTTCTATGTCAGGAAAGTTTATCCAATGAAAGTATGAAACCTGCTAATCTCAGACGTCATTTACAAACAAAGCACAGCGAGCATGTTAGTAAGTCTATCGAATTTTTTAAAATGAAAAAAGAAGAACTTAATTCAAGTCAGAAATTGATGGTAAAGACGGGATCTGGTGGTATGAGTAAGAAAGCAGTAATGGCATCATATGAAGTAGCTCTACTTATTGCTAAAGCAGGAAAGCCGCATAATATAGCAGAGCAATTAATTCTTCCTGCTACAAAAGTAATTACAAATATAATGTTAGGAACTAAAGCAGCAAACGATATAAATTTGATTTCATTATCAAATGATACGGTTAAGAATAGGATTGAAGACATGTCATGTAATATAAAAGAAGAATTAATATCGAGAGTGCGCAAAAGTCACTATTACTCATTACAATTGGATGAAAGTACTGATGTCACTAATAATGCCAATTTGTTAGCTTTCATTAGATATGAGTTTGAAAATCAAATACAAGAAGATGTATTGTTTTGTGATTCACTACCTTCACGAACGACAGCTAATGACATATTTAACAGTTTGAATAATTTTATAACCGAAAATGAAATAGAGTGGCCAAAATGTGTTGGAATTTGCACTGATGGTGCTCGTGCAATGTCAGGTACAAGAACTGGATTGATTGCTCTTATTAAAAATGTTGCGCCTCAGGTTGTTTGGAATCATTGCTGCATTCACAGAGAATCATTAGCAGCCAAAAATATGTCACCAGATTTGAAAAGAACATTAGACGAAGTAGTTAAAATTGTCAATTTCATTAAGGCTCGTCCACTTAATTCCAGAGTTTTTAAAATTTTGTGTGAGGAAATGGGTAGTCAACATACACATTTATTATTACATACAGATGTACGTTGGTTGTCCCGCGGGAAAGTACTCATTCGCCTTTTTGAGCTTCGAGATGAAATACGATTGTTTTTAATAGATGCGCATTTTGAACTGACCGAATGTTTCAATGATTTTATCTGGTTAGCTAAGGTGGCTTACTTGACTGATATTTTTACAAAATTGAACGAACTTAATTTGAGCCTGCAAGGTACTGTTGTAAATATATTTAAAGTTGAAGATAAAATAGAAGCAATGATTAAAAAAATCGACTTGTGGTCGAAACGCATCCAGAACGGTGTATATGAGTCTTTTCCAACTCTCAATGATTTCATAGAAAGCTCCAGTGAAAAATTGCTTAATCAAACGCGTCAATTATTTGTTGAACATTTAATTACTTTGAAAAGCAACTTCAGGAAGTATTTTTCTACTCCTGATCCTTGCAATAAGTGGATCAGAGATCCATTTAATATGGAAATTACAAATGCTAAACATTTATCTGCACCTGAACAAGATATTCTCGTGGAATTATCATGTGATACAACTTATAAACTAAAATTTAACAAAACTGAATTGAGCAACTTTTGGTTACTTCTCAGGTCAGATTATCCTGCGCTTGCAAATAAAGCACTTCAACACTTGATTCCATTCTGCACAACATATTTATGCGAACAAGCTTTTTCGGTACTATTTTATATTAAGTCTAAATATAGAAACAAATTAAATGTAGAGCCGGATCTTAGATTAAAAGTTTCCAATATTAAGCCAGATATTGAGATTCTTGTTTCAAGAAAACAACTGCATACATCTCATTAAATATGTAAGTTATATTTAATGAGATAGATGCAGTTATTTTTTAAAATATTTCTTATTTAATATTTTCTGAAAAAAATTATAAAATATTTATATGAATTTAATGTAAGTACCCATTATAATTTGTGAGATTTGTTGCTATGACAATGTTTGTATTTTCTTTCTTCAATATTATAATTTCTAATAAAATGTGTTCTACAATATGCAAAAAAATCGTTATTCACCAATCACTGTTAGAAATATTCATCATATATCCTTGTCCTTATGAGATCGTAAGCCAGAAATTAATTAATAAAATGACGTAAAGTACCTAAAGTTGTGATGGGGGTCCGTCAAAAAAAATTTTTTCAAGTGGGGGTCCGTGGAGTACATAAGTTTAAGAACCTATGCTATAGATAAATTAACAATATAAACATTCATTAATAGTATTAATTTAAATTAGATTTTTACATATCTCCACGAATCAAGCATTTTCTTAACAGAAAAAAGTATTTTTAGCATGATGTCTGTCTGTCCGTCCGTATAGATGTGTACAGTTTGAACGGCTCAACGGATTTTGATGAAATTTGGTATATTTACTTAATGCATCAGTATGATGGATTGCTCAACTTTTGGTGCAAATCCGGAAATCGGCGATCCGGAATTAGCGATCGACGATAGGAAGGAAAGGGTTATTTTCACACCAAATTTCACATGAGGAGATTTTTTTACATATCACCACGAATCATGCACTTTGTATTGGTTTTATCCTCGAGAAAAATCATCTTTATTAGTTTTTCATAATTTAAAATTATAAGACGTCATACAGCCATTCATGACGTCACAGCCTGGTCTTACATATATATATATATTATAAATAAAATAAAATTAAAAATATTGATGTTATATGCCTATCTGTTTTTTATTACATTAATAGATATATTAAAATTATTTGAAAATGTTTCTCTAGCTGGAAATTAATTTACTTCAAACCGTCGGTCGGGTCGGACCTGGCCACAGGTCAACTTATTTTATATGTATAGATCTTATATTGTTATTATAACATTCATATAAATAGAGATATTAATAAAATAAAAAAATAATAAAAGTTTAATAACATAAATGAGTTTGTATTCTACTTATACAAATCCGTTAAATTCATATTTCAAATATGTATATATTATTTAGAAATTGGGTTTATGGTTGCCTAACTTCAAGTGATTTATGAAGTGAAAAATAAAAACATTGCCAGATTAATAAAAGAATTTTATAAATATTCAAAGAAAACTACCAATCAAATCAATTAATAAATTCAAATTGATCTTTAATTTATATCTAGAAAAATCTATTATTTTTACTCTATACAAATATAAAAGTTATTATTGAAATGAATATGAAACCAATATATTTGCTACTTTATCAATTATTAATGTTTTTATTTTTATTTTCTAATATTTAAATATCATTCATTTTAAAAATAATCTTCTTGATGATGGTTTTTCATTTCATTTCATCTAGATTAAAATTAATTAAAATGATATCAAAATATAATTATCTTTATTTATTTTTTTTTATTTAAATGTACAGTGGTTTTTATTCAATATTTGTTTGACAATGTCTCTTTATCTTTTGATAGATAAAATGTGAATTTATGTCAACATAAATATAATTTTTAATTCATATAATTTGGATGGTAGAGCAGGATGGGAGGCTATAGACTTGGTCCGCAGAACTTGAGTTCGAGTAACCTCGCGAAGTTCATTTAGATTTAAGAATAAAAGAATAATAAACCACAATAATTCTGAGAAAGTTGGCTAAAATAGAGTTTTATTACAAAAGCAAATAATTATAAAAAAAAAATTGGTTGGTTGTTTACGGTAGTGTTTTTCTAACTTCACGTGAGTTGATTTCTACGATTCTTCTTTTACATTTCTTAGTCTAATAGAAGTTTTCTCTGATATCAATTTTTACCGACCGACGAAAGGGAGGGAAGGTATTGTTTTCACACCAAATTTCACATGTGGAGATTTTTACATATCTTCACGAATCATGCATTTTGTTAACAAAAAAAAGTATTTTTAGCATGATGATCTGTTCGATCGTCGGTCTGTATGTCCGTCCCTATCTTCATTGTCTGTCCGTATAGACGTGAACAGCTTGAACGGCTCAACGGATTTTGATAAAATTTGGCATATTTACTCAATGCATCAGTAGCATGAATTCATTAACTTTTGGTGTATATCCGGAAACCGGAAGTGGTATTTTACAAAGTATTAATTTTATATTCATTGTCGGAAAATATTTCACTTAAAATATAGTAGTAATTAATAATTGAGTAATTAAACTAAAAATATAAACCAAGATAAATATAATTTAGTCATTTTAATTCTTCTTCTTCTTCTTCTTCTTCTTCTCTTATAGGCCTAAGGCCTGTTCTTCTTCACTACCCTCAGGACTTTTTTGGGAAGAGTACGCCCAGCAGTCAGCCCATTTTTTCGGTGGCTTGGTCTCTTGTGTTGCTGGCCTTCCATCCCGGGCTATATTCTCAAGAGCCTTTCCGCGTTGGCTCTTCCTACGTGTTCGTTCCATTTTTACGGCGAATCTTAACCCATTTGCCGTAATAGGTTCGTTGCCGTGTCGTCAATGTGTTAATCATTCCAATTTTCGAGGCTGTGTGTGGTTCTTTGAGCAATTGTGATTTGCGTCTCTTGAGTAGATTGCTAGTCTCATCTCCGAGACGTGGATGTTCTTAGTTAAGTCAAAGCCCCCCAACACGACAAGGTGACATCCATGGTGGGGCTTGCCGGAGGCAGCTGATGTTAAATTAAATTGAAAATTTTTGTTCTTATTTGGAATCGAACTCCGACTTCTTGCGTGGAAAGTTGGTATCCTACGCTCTCGGCTACCCTGCCTCCACAATGTTAATTCAAGTTTTAAAAATATTTATATATATATATATATATATATATAATGTGGTTTGGAAATTAATTTATTTCAAATCGTCGGTCGGTTCTGTGTCTGGCCACAACTCATTTTTTTATTTTTACTTCAAGTTCAAATATAAATAAAAAGAATTCTATATGTTTGTTTTTTAATCTTTTCCTTTTTAAATTTCTTTATTTATTTATTATTTATTATAAATTAATAATTATAAAGTAATGAATATTTGTTTTTTATTTTATATTAATAATCAATTATTTTTTAAAATATGTAAAATTATTATGATGAAAAATATAATGAGGAAGTTTCCAAAACCTCTCATTCCTAAACCGGGGTGGGGTGGGGGGTGGTTCCCCCCTCACCCTCGAGAGAGAGAGAATCTCTCTTACTCTCCCTCTACTTTCTATTCCCGATCTCATCACCCTTGAACAAAACACAATCAACCACCCCTTCATTCCCTCCCTCTCTCACCATACTCCCTTCAAACACACATTTGCCTTTTAATCGTCTAAAGTTCAAAACCTCATTTATTTTTCGGGTGAAATTTTAATTTTCTAAATAGTACACTCTCATTCTCTCTCTCTTGAAAAGAGAGAAGAGAAAGCGAACTGAGATTCATTCATTCAATGGCCTCTTAAATACAAAGCCATTTATTTAATAGTGAAAGTTACGTATATATGAGAGAGTGAGAGAGAATACTACAATCTCCACTCCCTCCCAAAGGGAATAAACTTTCTAATATACATATACACTTCAGTATTTCATTAAATATATTTATTTTTTCTGAAAATTTATTTATTAAATATTACAATTAAAAAAAATTTAACTTAATATGTGCAATTTTAAATTTTAAATGAAATATTATTCAATTATAAAATAATTACATTATAAAATAATAAACAAAAACAATAATAAGTTAACACTTTTATATTTATTTTATTTTTGCAATCATCATTTGATACTCATTTTTAGAATCTGGAATCATTCTAAATCTAAATTTCGTTAATGTCTATTAATTCATCTCTTCATTTCTTACCGCTTTCACCCCAACACTAACTTCTGTTGAAGGTGTTATAGAGGCTATTGGATAAATACTTACGGTTTATTATCCGTAATGCAATTCATTTTAATATATAAATTTTGTTAAATAAATCTGTAATGTGGAGACGGAAGGCGTCACAAGTGCAACGGTGTCGCAGCCAGATGACGTCAGACCAGCTGCCACCAGCCTAATTGCACCACCCATTCAAAATCCGCCCTATTCACCACCACCACCAACCAAAGTCAATGATCAACCCCTATCCTCATACCATTTTATATTTCGCACCATCACCCACTTTTTCATTATATATATATATATATATATATAAAAATATATATCTGTATATGTATATGGTCAGATCATTTTTTTAAATTTTTTTTTAATGAATAAAATTTAATTAAATTATAAGTTTATTGAATTATTAACAAAAATATGGAGATTGGAGTTGTTAAGGTATATGGATGAAAAGACTTTCATTTAAATATGTTGTACAATTAAATTTGATAATTTAAAACAAAACTAAATAGAATAGAAAATGAAATATTTTCTGTTTTGTAGAAATTTAAAATGTTAAGGTATCCATATGGATAGCAATCTATTTATGAAACTAGCATCTATACTTCCCGAATTTTAAATATTCTTTTTTCCAAATTTATAAAAATCAGTTTTTGAAATTAATTTGACATAACTTGAAATTTGTTAAATTCAAATTAGTAAAATATCTAAAACAAATTAAATAAATAATAAATTTTTAATATTAAATAAAGTAGAATATACTCTTTATTATAGTAATTAATTTTAAATAGATAGTTTTTGTAAAATGCTTTTATATAATGTACAAAAAGGGAAATTTGTCAAAAATAGAAATCATTAGTACATGTTTATGTATATATATGTATATATTTATATTTACATGCAACTGAAATAAAATAGAAATATTTAACTGAACTCCCCTAGAGGCAAAAAATCATTAATTAAATATAAGTACAAAACCAAAATAGTTTGAAATTACTAATCTATCATTTTTATAAATATTGTAATGATTTTTTTGTATATGGGTGGATTTGGCAGGGGAAAATTTAATAAAAAGAAGGGTTACTGTCATATGTGTAATGGAAAATGTGAACTTTTAATCGGCGTGAACTGACCTGGAGATCTAGACAAAGAAATATTTAGATTTTTTTTAAAAATTATTATTGAATATAAAAATGTATATATATATAAAAATCTTAGATAAAGATGATTCATTAAAATTTATAAAAAAAACAATTCTGGTTAAAAAAACAAATTTTTTTAAATTGTTGGAAAAAAAAAAATAAAAAAACAAACAAACAAAACAATCCTTTTTGGAAAACAATATATTTTTTCAACTGTAGCTGGTCCTTTCGTAGGAGATAGCCCGTGGACGACCGAGTGTAGTGGTGGGCCTTTTTCTCTTCCAGAAAAGTCCGTCTTCTCTCGACGGTAGCCCACGAACGAATGACCTTTTTTACAACACTTTCAGGGGAATCCTCTTTCAATAATCCTTTCCATTGAAAATACATTGATTTAATAAATTTTATTTTTAAAATATTAAGGATATTTTTGGAATATCATTACAATATATATAATTTTCTCCAAATTTTGATCTCATTTGCTTTTATTATTTTAAAATTAAGCAATCAAAACGACCTTTTTTGTTTTGTTAGTGGATACGTTGTTTATTAAATGCAAGAATAATATATAACAAATAAATATTTTTTTGTCGTTAGTTATTATTCATTAAGCTGAGTATTCATTCAGTTACGGTCAATTATTTTATTGACTTTTTTATGGTATTGTAATTTAAAAACAATCCGCTGAGTATATATATATATAAATATATACTCATATATCTTATAAACCTATAGCAGGAGTGGCCAAACTTTTAGCTTTTAGGGGCTACTTTTTGAATAAAATATAGTCTGCGGTCTACTATGGATGTGGGCAAATAATTTTAAAATTTTAGAAGATAATTAAAGAAGTCATTATATCGCCGATTTAAATATATGAAAGATATGTTAGTTTTAATTATTATAATAATATTAATAAAAAAAATTGTAAATGGAAGGGCTGTTATTTTTCATTTAAATTTATAACTTCAATTAAAATAAATACTTCATTTTGGAATGGATATGAGAGGAGGGGGAGGTAGAGGCGAAATTTGGGTAGAGTAGACTAGTCTAGGACTAAACGGTGTTTTGTGAAAGGGAAGCCCTTGGATAATAAGTATATAAATTATCGGGATAAGAAAAATATAAATATATGGTATATAAAAGATGTAATAACATATAGGATGATTATGATCTCAAATTATTTTTTAATAAATTTAAAAATAATATCCCGGGTAGCGAGTAGATTCTTTTCTATAAATCCAGTAGAAAAGAATTCTATTTCAGGGATTGGCGTCCCTGCCCTCACGTGAGCTCATGATTTCTTCTAAATCCCTCTCTACCTGGAGGAATCATGTCCTTTACCCATTGACACCTTTCCATCCATTCCCTTACTCTTACTCCCCCCTCCCCTGATCATTCAAAAAATCAAATTTATTTGGATGAAGGAGAATACCTAGCATAGCTTCATTAAAAAGAAATAAAAATTGAAATCTTGTCTCATTATAGGAGACTCTAGTAAGTAAAAACTTGGAACTCATATTTATAGAACGCTTTGGACAATTAAGAAAAACCAATCAAATCAATGTTTTTCATTTTATTAAAATTTTTGACTAAATCTTGTAAATTGTGACCAAGACCAATCCATTGACGATAATTTTAGCCAGATTCTAAATAAAATTGATTTTTTGTATCATTAAATGGAAATTTTTAATTAATTTTAATATTGGTTTATTTTTACACTTCAACAAAAATCTTGCCTCATTACAACAGATAAAACCTATACGAATAGATTCATCATGAAACGTAGATTCATTTTCACTACTATTATATAATTTTACGGTGCTTCATTGATTAAATATTAATTATTGAATTTTGACAGATTGAAAAGATTTGCCGCCATGTTTGCCCCCTCCGCCACCTCTTCTCACCTCCCCAACCTCCCTCCTGGCCTGCCTGCCTGTCTCCCAGTGAGCTTCGAGCGCTTCAGTTGCCATTCCCTTTCCAGTCGAAGACGTTGACCGGCGTCACCACCAAAATCATCCCTCAATCAAGAATTAATTGTAAATTTATTTATTCCTATTAATTTAAATGAAGTTTAATAAATTTTAGAAAAGATTCAAATAAAAATTTAATTTTATAGATTATAGATTTTTAACTTTTTACTGATATATTAATTATATATATTTAATAAATTTCGCCCCCACCTCCAATGCTTTGCTTCTCGGTGATCTTGAAGGGGACAGCATAGCAATCTTGCTTACCCCCAATGGATGAGATTCAACTGCCTTTGACTTTATTTTCAAAATAAATTATATTATTTCCCCTTCGTTAAATGAAATTATATACAAATTAATTATACTACGCGTATTATACGACAAATAAATTAATACGAATTATATTAATAAATCGATTTAACCAACTTTTCCATCCCAATCATTCCTTCTTTTTTGTATTTTAACATTAAAACAATTTTTGTATTTTAACATTGAAACAATTATCCTGCTATTCTATTCTAAATCTTAACTACGATTCTCTTATAATCAAAAAAAAGGGCTTAAAACGTGGAATTCTTCTCCTGTAGTACCTCTCTTCAGTGGCTGGTCGATGGATCTCAACAATCTGAGATAGCCTATCTGGAAAGGGATAGCCATATGTCCAAATTGATCCACCAACAACTTACTGAATAAGAAAATTATCCCTCCTAACTATAGAAGATGTACATTTTATACTGAAACAGAATGATATTAACTTATCGGGCAATTACTCATAACCGACCTGATATGCTGTTCGTCTTATATATAACAATAAGTCAGACAAAAAGAACAATTATGAAGAACTCGTCTGGAGGATGGAAATTGTAGAAGGTGTCCATCTACCCACTGTAGAGTTGTCTCTTCCAACTTCAATAAAATTATCGAGAAACTTTTGGTCTGCAAGCATCATCCAGAAACATGAACAAAAGACCACTAACCTACAAACGTGCCACATAGTGCGCAAGTTTCTCAACTGAAGAATATTCTTGTGGGTTATAGTTAATTATATTTTCACATCGACCGAGTCTAATCCCAATAAAGACCTAAAAGGGATAGGTAAAGGTTTTCTAGGAGCAATACTGAGAAAGCATAATAACTTGGATAATAATAATAATAATAATTGTAAATGTATATGTTTTAGTCTTTCGTATTTTCTTCTACTATTATTATGATTTTTTTTTTCATAAATAATCATGCGGAATAATATGCTTGTATATAAGAAATAATTGTATTCTGTTAAATGATAATACATATATATATAATATAATATAATATGAATGTTCTATGTATATTTTCTTTTTTTTTTCTTTCATTTTCTTTATGAAATATTCATTTTGAGGCGTTCAAGAGCTTATCTTCTCTCATACTACTCTTCTTTGTGAAAAAGATGAGAGAGAGAGAGAAAGAGAGAAAGAGAGAGAGAAAAAAAAATAAATGGAATGTCATAATGCAAAATTAAGAAGAGAAATGTGGAATGAGAATGGTGATGTTTGGGGACTATTTTTTTTTTATTTGGGACAGCAGCAGAGACTCTCGATGGTGGCGTTAGGTGGGTGAGTAGGGTGGTTGAGAAAAAAAACGAGGCGTTGACTTCCTGAGAATTAGAATTCTGATAAGCTGGGCGTTGACGGGACCAAGGCGTTCAAGATATGATAAAACCAACCCAACCACCCACTCACTCACCCATCCAAAAATACAAAAAAAAAAAAAACCAGGAAGAATGAGATTGAAAAAGCCATACTCTTGATAACGTTGTAGTTTATTATTATATACCTAATATATATATATATATATTTATATAAAAATATGAATGAATATATCTCTTGATTGAGAATATTATTCTGAATATAAGATCCCTCTCGACTTTATTATTCTCTCTTTCAAATAACAAAATAAAAATATACCAACACGACAGTTATTTTTACAATAGTAATAATAATACTATTCAAAAATTGTCGTCTAATGAAAATGATAAATATAAAACCGCTATTGGAAAACTTATAGCCATATTTTAATTGAAAATCACAATAACAAACTGTCTTTATTTCTCCTTTATTATTCAACTCATAGACATTTATATTTATTATACATTAGAGATCTTCTCTTCTCTTATTAAAATTCTTACATTAATTTATAATATTTTTCTTTTTTATTATTAAAAGTAGAAATTTGGCAATTTTGATTATATAAAAAGTTATGTACTTGTATAATTCTTTTATATAGGGTAGTCGAAAAAGTCTTTTCGTATTTCTAATCATATAGTACCCACACATCAAGCTTCTTTTTGTAGCCAGCCTATTTTAAATGGTTCCAAACCGTTTGATGATTAATGTTTAGTTCCTTGGTAATGTCAATGTATGTGACGGTCCTTGTCAATCTTTTCCATAATTTCATCGACTTTTTCAACGATAGGTCGACCAGAACGAGGTGCATCTTTCACATCGAAATTTCCAGAACGAAAGCGAGCAAACCATTGTTGTGCTACACGAACTGATATACCATCGTCTCCGTGAACTTCACAAATTTCATTGGCGGCTTGCGTGGCATTCTTCCCTTTTTTATACAAAAATTTCAAAATATAGCGAATTTCTTCTTTATTTTCACTCATTTTTGAAAAGCTGTAACTATATGGTATGACACAATGTGATTGGTAGCACTGGAGATATACGATTCCAACGACATCTATGGACAAAATATGAAAAGACTTTTTATACCACCCATATATATATTTATACCTCTTAATTAATATTTGTCATAATCAGATTATATAGATGGACGTCATCGAGAGATGAAACAATAAGATATTATCCTATATACTATATATTTTTTAATATTCTATCACTATCTATGAAAAAACCACATTCATCTAACCTTCTCTATTCATCCACTCTTTCTTCCAATTCCCTCATATCTTCTATCGTCCCCTTGCTACGTCCACTGGTCGTTTCCCAATTCAAACATACGATCTTCTCATTAGCCTTTCTTCACTCATTCAAGTCACGTGTCCCGTGTGCCATCCTTCGCAACCTCCTTTATTTTAAGATTTTTACTCTATTTGGAAATGGTCAGAGGTTAATCGTTATCTTCATTCTGACAATCCCCTGCGATTTCATTTTTTTTCGGTCCATAAATTTTAAGGAGTTGTTTTTTTTATATAACCCCTTAACTCTATCGATATTATAAATTTCAAGAATCAAATTGTTCTCTCTCTGAGTTAATTTACTGACTTCTTTACTTAATTTTGTTGTATCAAAATTTTCTTTAAATTCATTATTATTTTGAGACATATCAATTAGATCTAACACGATTAAAAATTCAAAAGAAAGTTGTTTATTATTAATGTTAAGTAAATTTATTTAATTAGAAAATTTTAAATTAGAAAATATTATTAGTAAGTTTTAAAAGTTAAGATAAACAATTTGTTTCTATTTTCAATTAAGGTTATATTATTTGCAAATCCCCGTTAAAGTTTTTTAATTTCATTTTCTAAAAAAAAAAAAAAAAACAAATTATTTATAAAACTTTACAATAATAGGTATCTATAGAACTGTGGATTCCTCTTTTAAATGACTTTTCATTCGATTAAAATTTTTATGTTTATACCTTTAGTTGTCACTTTTGTTTTATATTCAAATATTTGAATGATTCATTTTATTTTATTTAATAAAATGTTGAAAAAAATTGATTAATTCTTATGAAAGTTATAAATTATATTACCCAAACCCGTATATATTTATTTTAATTACCGAAATTTTTAACAAAAATAAAACTTTCAAATTCAGATGTGGATACGATTTATTAATAAAACGAAAAGAATTTACCCTCTCAATTTATCGAAAAACTCGATAATAATTATGTAATTCAAGAATGCCAAACCTATGGAACTAAAAATATTTTGATGGCCACACTAAATATAATTTGTTTTTATTAATCATAATAAAAAGTATTTTATAACTTTTAAAATAAATAAAAGAAGAAGCAGACTATTTAGTGAAGTAAAAAGTTATTCGTTCAAAGCCCCTTATATAGAATATAGACTCTACTTATTTAAATTAATTATTTTTTTCATACTTTTTTAGTGCAAATTTAAACTTCATTTTATTTGATTTCTTTGACACGTTTTTAAAAAGTTAGTTTATAAGTTTGTGAAAAGACAGGAAAAATGTTCCTCATCGCTGATGTAGATTATTTTATTGGAGATCATTTCATTTAGATTGAAAATATTAAGAAAATATTTTTTTTCTATTAAATTTTTTCTATTTTATTCAAAGTATCATTTAATTAAATATTAATTGCAATTCACCACTTTTGTTAAACTCATTAAAGAAAACTAGCTGCTCCGAGCGCCTACGGCGCTCTTCACACCTAGACGGGGGCTCCCCCCCTGTACCCCCGAGTGATACATAGTATTTGGTTGAAAGTCTGTATGTAAAAGGTTTTCATCCATTTTGTTTCAATCAGTATAAGTAGATAAGACATTTATTTGTTTTCTTGTAAAATATATTTTAATTTAATCAGTAAATTAATTATATATTATTATTGTATATGTTATATTTATCTAACTCTGTGTCTCTACAGTTTTCGAAAGTTCTTAGCCGCAGCATCCACCAAATCCTACCCTGTCCCATCTCTCCCATGTCCCTTCCTTCATTATCCACCCACCTTGGTCCTTGGTCTTCCACCGGATGTTTCCCAATCGGTTTCTCCCAATTTCTAGTTTCTCCAAGTTGCTCTGTCCCAAAAATGTCTTCGGGACAGCCTACTGTCCCGTTTTTTCAATATTTAGGACATTTCGTAATTTTTTTTTCAACATTTTTTCAATTTAGTTCTAAATAAGTTGACCTGTGGCCAGATCCGAACCGACCGACGGTTTGAAGTAAATTAATTTCCAGCTACAGAAACAATTTCAAATAATTTTAATATATCTATAAAATAAAAAACATATAGGCATATAACATAAATATTTTTAATTTTATTTTATTTATAATATATGTATATATTTATATGTAAGACCAGGCTGTGACGTCATGAATGGCTGGATGACGTCATATAATTTTAAATCAAGAAAAAACTAATAAATATGATTTTCCCGAGGATAAAACCAATACAAAGTGCATGATTCGTGGTGATATATAAAAAAATCTCCTCATGTGAAATTTGGTGTGAAAATAACCCTTCCCTTCCAATCGTCAATCGCTAATACTACCACTTCCGGTTCACGGATTTGCACCAAAAGTTGATCAATTCATCCCACTGATGCATTAAGTAAATATTCCAAATTTCATCAAAATCGGTTGAGCCGTTCAGGCTGTACACATCTATACGGACGGACAGACGGACGGACAGACGGACGGACAGACGGACAGACGGACGGACAGACATCATGCTAAAAATACTTTTTTCTGTTTAGAAAATGCATGATTCGTGGAGATATGTAAAAATCTCCACATGTGAAATTTGGTGTGAAAACAATACCTCCCTTACTATCGTCGGTCGGTAAAAATAAAGGTATACCGTTTGTCCCGGTTTGGTGTTTTCGAAATATGGTCACCCTAGTCATCGATCAACTTGAAAAATAATTGTTTTATATATTTTAATTTTGATCCTCTTTGATGAGATAAACCCCTTTACTGCATAATAACAGGCGTTACTCAATTACAACGTCGATTTAAATTCTTCTCGAATATTATTATCCTTCGTGATTAGAGATCTTAAGTATTTAAATATTTATACTTTTTCAAATTCTACATTTAATTGTATGTAAGTCGTATCCGTAGCATAATTCTTGAAATTTTTTGTTTAATTACATTTCGGTTGATTTTTCCCCAATTTCTCTAATCACATGTCTCCTCTTCCAGTCCAATTCATTTACCTGGCTTAAGAAATTTTTTAAAATTTTAAATAGAGGGAGAGAGAGAGGTTCTAATTATATATATATATATCTGTTTCTATGACAACACAAAAAAGTAAACAAATTACATACATACAAACACTCTCCTTTATATATATTTCTGGAAAATGGAACACCCGCAGCTCAGCTCAGGAGTTACCTAAGATTCTAATTTCTTTTTTATTTTTCATCATTTGAGGTACCCTTCACCTCAGAAAAATTTGGTTACCTTACTCCTTGTAGTTTAGGCTCTGGAGTTTTTTGCGTACAGACGGACACTATCGTATTAAATATATAGATATTGTAAGTTTAACTTATTTGGTAGCAATTATTTAAATTTATTTAATAAAAAAATATCAATTAGTAAGTCTTTTTTAAATTATAAAATTAAAGATAAATATTTTGATTACATATATTCTATAAATAAGTTAATTTTTTTAAATAGAAAACAACTAGTCAAATTATGATATTTATATACTCTATATACAAAAAATAGACAGATTCTCAACGAAAATTCATTGGAAAAATTTATGTACTAATTTATAATATTTTATTCATAGTATGATACATTTATTTTTGTTAATAAAAGATCCAGTCTTATTACTTATTACTATTATCTCCTAGCATTCTCCTTGACTAACGATTAAAAAGTTGCAATATTTGAAAATTTCAAATTAATTTTGATTAAACTTTTGAATTTAATAATATACTGAGATAGATAGAAAATTAATATTAAGAAAAAAAAAGAAAATAATATAAAAAATTAAAATTAAAATATTTTAATCATTTATTTATTTTTTTATCATTTATTCATTGTATTTAAAATTATTTAAAAATAATAACAATATTATTTTAATATTTTCTATTTTGTGTCTAATCTTTTAATTTAATGGGCCACATCGCAAACTTAAATATTTAACTGGGCCGCAAAATTACCAGAATATGTTAAGCCTAGCTAGTGAATGTCTCAAAACTTATGGAGATTTTTGGGGATAGAGGTGGTTTTTTGTTTTTGAATGTTGCAGCCTTTTTTTTATAGTCTCGAAGTTATAGGTCGCTTGCCGGACTGTGAATTCTTTAAAATTTAACTCCAAAATGAGTCGATAGTGGGCCGCATCAAAACTTTGAGTGGGCCGCAATGCGGCCCGCGGACCGCGAGTTGGACATCCCTGGTCTAGAGTTTGCATCTAAAGATTATTTAATTTATTATCCAATTTATTTTTTAATAAATTTATGGAATTTGAATAGAATTGTTCTAATTAATTAGGTGACTATAAAAGTTTCTTTATTTTTAGCCCCAACATATAATTTAAATATATTATTATCATATATATTATATTATATATAATTACATAAATATTTTTAAAATTATTGAATAGTTTCCTACAATAGATAAAGAAATAATTAATGTCATTATTGTCAAAACAGTCAAATTGGGTTTGATAAAATTTTTAATTGATTACTAAATAAATAATGTTTTTAATTATTACTTTATTATAATTTCTTATTAGTAATAAAATAAGATTAATAATTTAATTTCTTTAGAGAATATTTAATTGGAATGTTCAATGAATTGAGTGACATCAAAATAATGAATAAAAGAGAAAGTTTTTTTTCTTTTTGTTTTTAGTATTATTTTATATGATTGAAATGGTTTTTGCCCTTTTTTAAATGTGAATATGTTATATAGTTATTGCTATTAAATTTTTTGATTCAAATTTTTTAATAATTTGTCGTTGTCGTTTGAGTTTATGTATTTCTGCTTGCTATACCTTTAAATATATATTTATATACATATATATATATATATATATATATATAGGAATTGAGGGAGAAAGAGTGGCAGGGGAGGTCTCCCATTCGGATTTAACGACCGTGCAAGTGACTTTACATTAAATTTAAATGGGCCAACCTGGTTGTACCATCAATCAGTGGGAATGGGTGGGTGAGTTAGGCATACTCTGTATGTGTAGGTGGCTACCACAAATATATTTCGACCCTTCTAAAGCCGACCATTGGCTAAGGCTTGAGTACTATTATCCCAAGAGTGTGTGAGAGAAATGAGTTAGAATAAAAAATTAACTAAAAAGGATATTTTTGAAAAATTATTTTAATCATTCTAAAAAACCTTCTATTTAATATTTAAATATATGTCTATTTTATATTCTCTCTCTTTGAACCGATTAATTTTATTTATATGGTATATAAATAGTTACTTTAAAATGAAATATCAATGAATTTTTTTATTAAATTAAATAATTTTCAAATAAAATTTAAAATAGAAAACAAGCATTTTAATATCTCTTCTTTATTTTTTTATTTATAATTATTGATTCTTCATAATATTATTATATAAATATTAATTAGATAAAGTTAAAAAATAAAAAAAGAATGTTTTTGAATAATAAAAAATGTTTGAAGATTGCATTAATAATCGAACAACAATTTTGTGAAAGAAGCAATACAATTATAATAATATCTTACAAATTTATATAATATAATATATGTTTTCCCCCTTATCTTACAGCTATATACAAATCCTTTTTTGTCCTTATATATGACATAAACAAAATTCATTTATATTACTTTTATTTTACTTTTTCTTAATTCAACTTTTTATTTTAATGAGATTATTACTTACATAGATAATTTCTTCTGACATCAATTGCCTCTTGGGGAATCCCAGTCTATTTTTGGTTGTTCTTGTTACAATAGGTGGCTCTGTGGTTTTTGCTGGCCCGTATTAAATAATGGTTATCATTTCAACTTGCAAATAAAGGCATGATAACCTTAAAGTGTTTTATCGTCAGAGAATAATTGGAATTACTTTTAAATATATATATATATATATATATATATATATATATATATATACATTGAACAGTAATAATAAGCATTTTACTTTATTAAAAAATAATTAGAAGAATTTAATAATTATGAAGAATAAAAAAAACAAACAAAATAAAATTACTGTTAGATATAAACTGGCAGTATGAATATAATTAAAAATTTATTTTTTTAAACATTTGTTTTTTTATTCATTTCTAGCTTCTAATAAAAATTTTATTCTGTTTATAAACATAATATTTACTTAATTTATTTTTATCAATATCTTATAAAAAATAATAGGTAGAAAATCCATACTGACTTAATGAATTCATATGTTATTATTAAAAAATGTTTGTGATGTTTATTTAAACACTAGCTGCTCAGAGCTCCTTCGTCGCTCTTCACATCTAGACGGGGGCTCCGCCCCCTGTACCCCCGAGTGGTACATAGTATTTGGTTGAAAGTAGTAAAAGGTTTTCATCCATTTTGTTTCAAACAATGTATAACATAAAACATTCATTTCTTATTTAAAATATATTTTAATTTATTTAGTAAATTAATTATATATATTATTATTGAATATGTTATATCTATCTACTCGAAAGTTCTTGGCAGCTACAACCACATTTCTCCAAGTGTCCCCGGTGACCTCATCTTTCTTTGGCCAATAAATGCTGGAAAGAAAAATCTGAATCTACTCTCATCTCCCAAGGTCATAGACCATGCGTGGCTCAACGGTACTCGAAAGTTCTTAGCAGCTACAACCACATTTCTCCAAGTGTCCTTATCCTGAGCCTCTGTTCCATATCTCGTACGTCATTCCCTGATGTACTCATCTTTCTTTGGCCCATAAATGCTGGGGAGAATCCTATTCTCAAATACTCTGAATCCACTCTCATCTCCTAAGATCATAGACCATGTCTCACACTCATATAATACAACAGACAAAATAATTGTTTTATATATTTTAATTTTCATTCCCTTTTATAATAATTTTGATGAGATAAGCCTCTTTACTGCATGATAACAGGCGTTTCCCAATTGCAACTTCGATTTAAATTCTTCTCAAATATTATTATCCTTCGTGATTACATTCAATTTTTCTACATATTCAAATTCTACATTTTGTATGTTAATACTGCTCCTGTTTGTTTCTAAATATATTTATTTATCATTATTAATTTCAAACCTCATCTCTTTTCCTACCTCGATTAATTTTTCCTCGCTATCTGTAATTGCAATTGCCGAATCTCCTATTATATTTAAGTCGTCTGGGTCACCCAATATTTTACAATTGATTTCCGCATCTTACTCTTTCTTTACTACCTTCAAGATTTATTTTAAGATCAAAATTTGAAAAAGTTTATCCGGATCTATTGAGTCATGCGTAGGTTTTACTAAAGTCTACAAATAATTAGTGAACAGAATTATTGAATTAGCGGTTTTTTTAATATCTGTCATAATGAAAATATCTTAATTAATGTTGATCGATTTGGCATGAACCCGCAATGATATCGTCTAATATTTACTCCGCCTATAGTTTATAAGTATAGTATATGTTATAATAGAGTATAATATTTCTTGATCATTTCATTTTGATATTTTAATTTCATTGCTTGATTTTTATTGAATATTTTTAATTATAATAAAATTTGAGAAAATGGAAAGTTAGAGACTTGAGACAATTTATAAAAATTAATTTATAAAAATTAACGGTATAAAAATATTGATTAAAACTAAAGATAAATTAATAATATATACATTCATTAATAGTATTAATTTAAATTAATGGATTTATTTGATTTTTTATTATTAAGTTCATTTATTACAGAGGTATATAAGAATATTGTGATGTAATTTCATAGAAATCGTTTCTTATTTTTTGATGTTTATAATTCAAAATTACCGGTAAAGTGTCGGTTAAGTAGGAAATTTCTTTTTTGTTTGTTTCTATGACAGCAAAAAAGTAAACAAATTACATACATACATACATACAAACACTCTCCTTTATATATATAGATAAGTAAATGTGACAAACCAATTTACTATAAATAATAATAAATAATTCTTTATAATTTTTCATATTAAAAATTGAATAAAGTAATAACAAATTTTTTTTTATTGTTGATTTGATTAAATCAAATTTTTTAACATCAAATTTATCTACATTTAATTATACGAGGTATACTCAAAAGAAAAGGTGTATTTTGAATTTTCACAGGCTGTGTACATTTGATTATCGCAATTTTTTTTTGTTATGTTGGAACACTTATGTTTCTCATATGTTGACATTATCAGCCATTTTGGATTACTAGTTTGTTTTTGACAACTGAAAAATTTAGTCACGTTTTTGTTTGTTCTTCGATTTTTTACTTAAAAAGAATCTGTATTAAACTTTGGGTTAAAAATGGAATAAAGTGCTCCAAAAAATGTTGACTGTGGCTTTCGGTGAGTCTACTTTGTCTTAAATAAATGTTTGCCAAGACCAAAAAAAGCACACCAAGTTCGATCAAATGTGAAGGTTTTGCTCACAGTTTTCTTCGATTAAAATGGCGTGGTGGATCATGGGTACTTGCCAACAGGTCGTACTGTTAATAAGGAATACTACAAGAAAGTTATGGAATTTTTGCGTGAAACAATACGGCTCAAACTATCGGATTTGGCTACAAACAACACCGTAATCATGCCTCAACCACCGTGTTCACCAGAATTTGGCTCCCTGTGACTTTTTCCTATTTCCAAAACTGAAGAGACCAATGAAAGGAAAGTGTTTTGCCACAATTGAGGAGATAAAGTCGGAATCGAAGAACGAGCTTCTGGCCATACCGAAAAGCGCATTTCAGAAGTGCTTCAACGATTGGAAGAAGCCCTCGCTGGCATAAGTGGATATCTGAGGCGAATTACTTGGAAGGGGACAAAATGGATATTGATGAATAAATTAATACTTTTCGAAATATAATAATTAAAATTTGACCTTTTTTTTGAACAAACCTCGTAAATATAAAATTACTAGTATACATACTTTAATCTCATTGTTTTAATAAATAAATATTTACAGTCCTGATTTCTGCCATTGATTTACATATTTTCACATTCATTAATATATATATGTAATCTTTTATTACACAAATAAAATATACTTAAAATAAATAAAAATACTTTTTCATAGAAAATTTTCACTTTATTGTTAATTTTAACTGAACTTTGTTGGTGTATTTGACAATATAATAATATAATATTTTTTTCTTATAGAACTATTTAAGTCACTCTTATAGTCATTCCCATTATTACATTTCTACTATGATAATATATAAATACATATCTATTTATTTAAAAGTAATCGATTATATAAATATATTGTAATCAATTGTCATTAAAAATAATAACAATTATAATATATATATATATATATATGTAAATTTGTAATTGCCGCGTTTGCTAGAATTCGTTTGAAGCTTGCAACAACATAGCACACATCACAAGTGAGATTCAGAATTGTGACAGCCACTTATAAACTATTTACAAATTGTGTATATAAAAAAATAGAATTAATATAGTTTAAATTAATCATATATATAAGGACATTAAAAATCGATTTCATTTTTTCAGGTAATTCTTATAAATCTTCTAAATGTATTTATTTATATTGTTATTGTTGTAAAATAAAATAAATTCATTTTTTCAGTGAACCTCGATTTGTCTCTTAATTAAAAACCAATTTACAAATCGATTTTTGTCAACATGCCAGTACAAGTGAAGATTCATTTCAAGAAAAAGACCGTTAATGATGAACTAGTGAATGCAGTCGAAGCAATAAAGTTTATAAAAGATGAAACACTTTATATTTTTCCGGAAAATCTTCAACATGAATATAAACACAAAGAATTATTTGAAATGAGTATTGTCAAAAATGTTTGCAAGAGCATGCTAAATGAAGGTAACTTTCGCAATATTCAAATATCTTTACCAGATCCAGTAGCAGCACTTTATATAGACTCAGATGAAAACTTTGTTTTTAAAAATCATTATTTAGAAGAGAAATCAAACCAGATTATAGTCAAGAAAGATAGGACAAATGAAGATTGTGAAGAAAGAAATGAGTTAATAAAATTAGTTAATGAATTAAAAGAGAAATTATCAACTAATGAAATCACTCTTGCAGACATTGAAAGAAAATTTATCATTGAAAAATTTCATGGAAAACAACAAAATGCTCAAGAATGGTTAGAAAAATTTGAGAAGGAATGTGAAAGATATAAGGTGATAAATGAAGGTAAAAAAATACAAGCTATGAGACTATTCCTAGAAGGAAACACTATAGAGTGGTATAGCTCAAAAATGAGAACTTTACCTCTTGCAAACTGGTCAGAGTGGTCAAAATCATTTTTGTTAGTATATGCTACTAAAGGTTGGTCTGAAGTTAGATTTGCATATACCTTTAAATATATTAATGGTTCCTTAGTGGATTATAGTCTTAAAAAGGAAAAATTATTGTTGGACACTGAAAATACAATGTCAGAAATTTCGAAAATTAATCATATTGTTGTTGGATTGCCTATGAACATACAAGATAATATAGACAAAGAAGAAATTAAAAGTACGGATCAACTAATGAATATTCTTAGAAAATATGACACAGAGTACTTCAAGAAGAATTCAAATAATATACAGACAAAAATGAATATCCAACAGAATAATGTAGAAAGAAAAATATATACAAATAAAAACGTTATTAAGAAACCATGTTACATGTGTGAAAAACTAAAAAAATTTAATCGCTATCATCCCGCTGACTTATGTTTTAATAAACAAAAATATTTAGAACAATTTCATATAAATTTAACAGAAAATATTGAAGAAATTCCGACAATTGAACTACAAAAAAACTAGCGGGCCCGGAAAAATTTACGCCATTAATTAAATTGAACGTTTTAATTAACAATCAAAAAAATATCAAAGCTATTTATGATAGTGGTTCCAATGTAACTTTAATAAATCACAATATTATAAAACAAATAAAAGCTAAGATAATGAAAAATAGAAGTATCTTCAAGACAATTAATGGCTTAGATTTTATTAACAGCCGGGCGCGTCTTCGCTTGACAATAAACAAAATTGAAGATAATCTAGATGTTTATATAATTAAAAATAATAACTTTTCCTATGATCTCATATTAGGATTAGATGCAATAAAAAAATTCAAGCTCATTCAAGATGAAAATTTAAAAATTTTTCAAAAAACCAGTAATAAAAATATAATTACTGATAAAAATGATAATGATAATAAAAATGAAATAAAGGCCCAAATCAATTTTAATGAATATATTAATGAGAATGAAGTTGAATTGGATCATTTAGAGAATACTAAAAGAAGAAAGATTGATGAAATAATAAAAAGACATAAGTCAGTTTTCGCTAAAAATAAATATGATGTTGGAAAAGTTAAGAATGAAGAAGCGCAAATAAAACTTAAAGAAGATAAATATGTTTCAAAGAAGCCATACAGATGTTCATTGCCAGACCAAAAAGAAATTGAATCTCAAGTCTCCAAATTACTAGAAGCTGGATTAATTGAAGAATCCAACTCACCATATGCTGCACCTGTTACAATGGCTTTTAAAAAAGATGACGGTCGAAAATCGCGTCTCTGCATAGATTTTAGGGAATTGAATAAATTAGTTGTGCCAGAGGCTCATCCATTTCCTAGAATCGAAGATATTATGGTAAAAGCTGGTGAATGCAACTGGTTTTCAGCTTTTGACATAAACTCTGCCTTTTGGTCAATCCCTATAAGACAAAAAGATAAAAAGAAAACGGCATTTGTCACACAGAATGGACACTGGCAATGGAATTGTTTACCATTTGGTTTAAAGGTATCATCCTCAATATTCCAGAGAACCATGGCAAACATTATACGACGCAATAAATTAAATGAATTTACCATAAATTATATTGATGATGTTTTAATATTCTCAAAGACCTTTGAAGAACATTTGAATCATATAGAACTTGTACTTAATGCAATCGAGAAAGAAGGCTTTAAACTGAAGCTATCCAAATGCAAATTTGCAAAAAATTCAGTGAAATATCTAGGACACATCATTGAAAAGAATAAAGTCAGTCCCTATAAAGACAATTTAATAGCAATTAAAAATTTTGAAACGCCAAGAAATAAAAAAAATGTGAGACAATTTTTAGGAAAAATCAATTTTTATCATAAATACATTGAAAATGCGGTTGAAAAACTTGAACCATTACATAATCTGCTAAGAAATAATGTAAAATTTGAATGGGACGAGGACTGTGAAAAATCCTTCAGATTTGTGAAACAATATTTATGTTCAGGGCCAATATTAGCAATATATAGCCAAGATAAACCGGTATATATATATAGTGATGCCAGTGGTATCGGATTAGGAGCCATATTAAAACAACCTCAAGAAGATGATATACTTCATCCGGTAGCATATTTTTCAAAAAAGTTAAGCCCATCTCAAAAGAAAAAGAGAGCTATTCACTTGGAATGCCTTGCGATCAAAGAGGCCATATTATACTGGCAACATTGGTTAATAGGAAGAGAATTCATTATTGTTTCGGATCATAAACCGCTTGAAAGTTTGAAAGTAAAAGCAAGAACTGATGAACCTCTTGGCGATCTCATGTATTATCTATCTCAATATAATTTCAAGATTATATATGCTCCAGGTAAAGAAAATGTAGAAGCTGATTCCTTATCAAGAAACCCGGTTCTAGAGAGCTTTGAAAATGAAGAAGACGTTTTGAAAGTTACAAATTTAGTGATATTAGAAGAAATAATTGCTGATCAAAACTTAAATAAAGATGAAATCAGAGACTCAAAAAATATAATTAAGAAAGGTGAAGTCTGCTTCAAAAAGAATAGAATTTTTGTATCCGAATCGTTTGGACAAAAACTTATAGAAAAACTACATAACTTCTACGGTCATATAGGAGTTAGTCAACTAGTTCAGAAGATAAGACCTCATTACTATTTTAAGAATCTGGATAAACTGGTGGATCAATTCTGTAAAAGCTGCTCAGTATGCATTGAAAATAAATCTAGAAGATGTAGAGTGATAGGCTTAATGTCACAATTGGGACCAGCAACCAAGCCATATGAAATTATGTCTCTAGACACGATAGGTGGGTTTGCTGGAAATAAATCAACTAAGAGATACATGCATATCCTGGTAGATCATCTATCACGATATGTTTTTATGTCAACATCCAGGGGACAATCAGCAAGTGATTTTATAAAATTAATTGAACCTATAACAAAGGATAACTCTATAAAAACTATTTTGGCAGACCAATATGCAGGAATAAATTCAAGAGAATTTAGAGATTATTTGAAGAAAAAGAATATTCAATTGATTTTTACTTCTACCGATTGTCCGGAATCGAATGGTTTAAATGAACGTCTAAACCAGACATTGGTAAATAGAATGCGTTGTAAGTTCAACAGCACTGAGAAAAAGGCTTGGACAACTGTAGCAGAAGAGTGTGTTCAAGATTACAATCAAACAACACATAGTGTTACAAAATTTTCACCAGCCTATTTACTATACGGAAAGAAGTCTGAAATTGTTCCTAAAGAATTTCAAGAAACATATAACTTAGAAGAGGATCGGAAAGAAGCAATACAAAATTCCAAAAATAATTTCACAAAGAACAAGAAAAGAATTGATAAAACGAGAAGCAATTATGAATTTAAAAACAATGATTTAGTTTATATAGAAAAAGGCAATAAATTAAATAGGAACAAGCTGGAAACATTAAGAAGTGGACCCTACCGGATAATAAGGAGATTATCAAATTCAATTTATGAAGTTGCCTTCGGAAGAAGAGGCCAAGATATAACTCTTTTTCATAGTAAAAAACTAATCCCTTATATCTCGAAACCTTTTCGAGACTTAAGGAGGGGAGGTGTAAATTTGTAATTGCCGCGTTTGCTAGAATTCGTTTGAAGCTTGCAACAACATAGCACACATCACAAGTGAGATTCAGAATTGTGACAGCCACTTATAAACTATTTACAAATTGTGTATATAAAAAAATAGAATTAATATAGTTTAAATTAATCATATATATAAGGACATTAAAAATCGATTTCATTTTTTCAGGTAATTCTTATAAATCTTCTAAATGTATTTATTTATATTGTTATTGTTGTAAAATAAAATAAATTCATTTTTTCAGTGAACCTCGATTTGTCTCTTAATTAAAAACCAATTTACATATATATATATATAATTGGATAACAATTATATATATAAAGTATGTAATTATATTAAAGAATTATCACAATCATTCATCGTTCAAACTAAACCTTAAAATAAAATGAAAATGAAATCAACGATAGAAAGGCAATGGAAGGATTAAAAATTTTCAGATAAATTAATGTCATTCAATAAACCCTCATTTAAAAATAAGAAATACATTTTGAAATAATATTTAGATCGCTTCTAAAAATCATAATTATTAAATTATTAAACTTACAATTTAATATTATTAATTTATATTTATTTCTTGTTAATTTTTACAAATGTTCAAAATCTGTAAAGTATAGGTATTATTTTTCATAATTGAATGATTTCTTACCAGGTTTAAGTTAATTTCTATTTTTATTTTTATTTCAATTCTCCTTCTCCCCTCTTAAGAAAATATTAGATTACACTTGAGACTTTAATAAAAAAAAGTTTTTGACTTATAAACAATTTAATAAATATTTTTCTTTTGTTTCAGGTATGTTCAAACAATTACTCAATTTGGAAAAATCATCATGCATGTGTGTTTGTGTGATAAGAGCTGATCTATCCTGTTCTATCTTATCAATCAACTAAAGTGAGTAGTTTATTTCTTAAATTTAACTTTTTATCTTAATAAACCATCTTTTTAACTTTCTTTTTATAAAATAGGTTAATTATGTATTTGTGTTTTTTTTTTACTTAAATAATTACAACCCTGAATCACTGACCTTGTTTTAATATAAAATAAAAACAAAAATTAAATTGTTTAACCTTTACTTGTTTAAATTCATTTATTATTTATTTTATCGTTATCGTTACTTTACAATTTGAAAAATATACGTATATATAAATAAATAACAAAAGGGAAAGATATTAACGGATTAATATCTTATTACCCCTTACACACCCCTTCATCTCTATACCTATATATATAAATATATTACATTTAATAGATATATAATACGTCAATACTTTTCTACACGCGATTGACAACTTTTTCTATTATTTCATTTGTTTATTTGACATATTAAATAAATAATAGGGTTAAATAAAAATAAATAAAGTAAATATAAGTAAAGCACATTCCTAAACTCCAATGTTGTTACATTCAAAACATTATACGATTTCAAAATTAGATAATTTTATAGAAATATATATATTCTTCATCTAATAATATTGTAATAATAAAAAAAATAGCTTTGGTCAATTATAAATCAACGAATATCGGTCTTTTAAGGCTTCACCAAGGGGCCAAACTAACAACTTGAAATCAATAATAATATAGCAAAAATTATCATTATTAAGAATTGTATTGGCATTGTATAGATAAGATATCCTACTGAGATCCGAGTGAAAGATTTTTATTATATTCTTTGATTTTAAAGTTTTGAGAGATATTCTCAAAATTTCAATTTTATAAAGATCATCTAGATACATTATTTTTCTTTAATATTTGAATTCACAATTCGATAAATAAATAATTATAAAATATCAAATGGGATTGAAATAAAATAAATGCTGCATTTAAGTATTAATAATTCAAATAATTTATTGTTTGTTTTTTTTTAAATAAAATTTGATTAATGAAAATGTACCATGCATTTATATCAAACAAGATTTAATTTTGTTTTTCTATTTATTCAATCGAGGGGGGCTGACTCGTTATTGGATATACGTTTAGTTTACTGAGTGAGAGTGAAAATCCTCCCCTCTCTCACCCTCTTGGCCTACCCTAAACGATGAGGTCATTTAACTCAATTACATGAAGCAATATAAATAAGCAGACCAGCCAGGATGGACGCCTCTACTCTCTTTCTCTCTCTTTGTCTCTCCCTTCAACCTCTTACCGTTGTTGATTAAATCTTATAGATTTCCTTGAAGGAATTAGTTAATTCCTTCAAAGGAGGGTGACGTGCTGGTAGAGATGGGTGAGACGTAGAGTCATTGATTTTCTGAATAGGCCATACGGGGCGAATATACAAACAGTCCAACACAAGAAAAAATATATAATTAGTAATCTTATCGAATTGTTCATTTTCTCCTTACTGATAAGTGAATATTTATGAGTAAACCTTCTAGATAAAGAAATGGTTGTGATAATGATAATACAACAATATAAACATTATTATATAAGACTTGATTTATACTCATAAAAGAATTGTCAGATTTTAATTTTTTATTAAAATGGTGAAATATTCGATTTCATTTTCATATTAATACTCAAAACTGATTCAGTTATCAAGCCTCACATTGCAACTTGCACTAATTAATCAATAATTAAAATAAATTAATGAAATTAAGCAAAAAATTAAAATAAGAATGTATATATATGTATATATTAAGTAGTCCTTGGTCTATTTGAATGTTTGGATAATATATTATTTTTAACATAGAAAAATAATGAAAGTACAGTAAGTACTTCCCTATGAATATTTTTTTTTTAATTCAAAAATATAAAAAATAGGAAAGGCTAAATATTTGAGAATTGAAAATAAAGTTCCTTGTTAAGATTATATTGTTTATATATGTAATATTATATTGTAATATTTATTTAATTTAAATTATTTGTTTATTAACTAATTATTTATATATATATAGAGAGAGATTGTTATGCTTTGCTGTTATTATTTATTTTATAGTTTATTCTTGTTATTATTATTTATTAAATTCTTCATTGGGGACCCCTTTACAGTCCCTTTTTTGAACAGTTATATTTTATTTATTTTTTACATTTATTTTTATTTACATATTTACTTGATAGTGATTGGAATATATAGTTTTTTGATTGAAAGAAAAATTATACCTGGGTACCGTTAAATCTGACACCATATTTGGCGAAAAAGGAAAAATTTTCTCTGATGGGATTGCTCGTTGATTAATGAAATTGAATGATGAATGATTTCCTTAAGTATAAATGTTCTTTATTGCTAAGATGCGTTGAATTACAAATAACAATAATGAGATTTTATTGAAGAATTATAGTAATACTAACCAATGTGAATATCAAGGAAATTAAATCGTATGAGGGCTTTGACCACATGTGTGGAGGTTTTTCCATATAGAATAGCAATAGAAAGAACGATGCTATTTTTGCTTGATGATCGTCAATGTTAATAAACAATATTACAACATCATTTGTAAATATTTTTATCTTTATTTAATCAACTTGAAATTAATTTAAGTATATATTTTTGTTTATTTATTTTATTATTTAAGGAAATTGTGGCATGTTTAGGAAATGACTGAGGTATAATATATGAATATATATAGTTGCGTGGTAGAGAGATTGAACGCCCTAGAGGAGTGTATGTGAGAATGTGAGAGGGAGGGTGAATGCTTTATTAAAGTGAGGAGGCAGGCGTCTGGTCCCCCGGATTGTGTTCCAAGTTTGTTCCCCGGGCACTCACCCGGACATTTATATTAATTTAATTTAACTAGTGAGTGGAAATCGTGTCTGATAGACACTAATATGAAATTATGACTTAATTAAAACGTTTAATTTGTGAATGAATGAATGAATGAATGAAAATGGGCAAACTGAAGGGAACTATAGGGATGGGGAGGGTTAAGGTGTGTGTATGGCTGGGTGGAAAGAGTAGGGGAGAAGAAAAGATGAGGGGATGGGGAAGAAAGTAAACGAATAATTAACGATCTTTACAAAAGAAAATTATTTTTTATGAGATGATATTCATTTTTTTTTTATTTTAATCATTTAATTTCAAATATAAATATTCTTGTAAAAAAAAATAATAAAATAAATAAAACTACAAAATATTAATTTCCTAATGAAATACATTAAATTATATTTTTAATATTATACAATTCGTTTCATGTTGAATCAATTGAATGTATTTTCTTTAATGTAATACGTTGGTGTAAAATTAGGGTTGTAACTTAACTTGCCCTAAATGTAAGACCATTTTTTTCCTTTAAATTTTATTTGATCTTAAAGGAATTGAATTTTTCAATCATAAAATTCACTTTCTCTTAATGTAAGTGCAAATGGGGGAGTGGTGGAGTGAAATGGTTGATATAGAGGCGATGGAAGGGAGGAGTAAGGGAAATGGAGGTTGTTACATTTAAACTCTCATGGGATATTAAACCGGCCAACTAATTTGATATTGGCTATAAATCTTATAGATCAAATTAATATAATTCATATTGGAATAGAATGGAGAAGGGGGTTGAAATTCCATCTTGTTCTTTACCCCCGGCATCACAACCACCTATAACATAAACCAACAGTATCAATGACACAATAAATTATATTTCACTTTAAATTAATTAAAGTTATAAAAATAATTTAATAATTAATTAATTTTAATCTCATTAAATTAATATATTATTATATTCTAATTATGTAATTAATTGACATTTATATTATTAATTTAAGCAATAGTTAATAACACTTTAAAAATATTATTTATTGAGAAGGCATAATAAAATTTATATTTTTTTTTCATTCAGTGAGTAGCTCTCGAATAAGCTGGATGTGTTAAATCCAATTCCAGTTCCCGAAGTGAAAGAAAAAGTAGATACTTTTGCTGAGAATTTATTAAATGTGTTCAATGACCTCCCTGAAAATAAAAATCACTCTATTGAAGTGATGGAATCATCTTAAAAACTAATAAGTTACATGGGGACCCCCATAGATTAAAAAAAATCAAATTTAAACAAGTTCTTGACGAAATTAAAAATATAAAAAATAAAAAAATCTCCAGGATATGACTTAATCTCAGGCAAATTATTAAAAGAACTTCCCAAAATAGTATTTATTTTTATTGCCAATATCTATAATGCTATAATTAAATTAAATTACTTTCCAAAATAATGGAAAGTAGCTCAGATTAGAATGATACCTAAACCAGGTAAAAACCCAAATGAATTAACATCTTATAGGCCTATTAGTCTTCTTCCAATTCTAGGAAAGATTTTGGAAAAAATTTTATTCCGGGAATTAAAGCCTTATTTAAATAAAATAAAATTCCTGAATATCAATTCAGTTTTCATCAAGAACAGTACAATCAAACGCATCTCGATATGCTATGTCTTTGGTTTAAAAGATGGCGGATAAAGATAAATGCAAGCAAATCTATATTCGTCACCTACACCTTAAATAGAAAAACATGCCCGCCAATATACATGAACAAAATCTATCATTCCACAAAAAGATGTGGCAAAATACCTAGGAATCCATCTAGATAGGCGTTTAACTTGGGAAAAACATATTTCAACTAGAATTGTCCACTCAAAGGAAGAGTATAGAAAACTATATTGGGTTTTAGGGAAACATTCTGGTCTAGAAATATAAAGAAAAGTCCTTCTATAGAAATCCATAATCAAATCAAAACTGATGTATGGAATTCAACTCTCGGGATCAGCATCAAAATCTAACAGAAAAAAAAATCGAAAGCTTTCAAAACAAAACACTTAAAAATCTTGTAAGAGCCCCATGGGGTATATTCCAAATGAAGTCATACAAAGGGACTTAGAAATTAAAAACTTATATGATGAAATAAACATATTAAATGAAAAATATATTAAAAAAATGGAAAATCATCCAAATGAATTAGTGAAAAAATTACTTATTAGGGATGATACAATCAAGAGATTAAAAAGAGATGACATATTGGATCTTGTTAAAAGAAAATTTTGACGTTTATCAAAGAAATGTGTAAAAATGTAAGGTGCGTGTTTATGAAATGTTCGGACTGAGTGTGTGTATTTAGTGTGAAAAATATTTAAAACTAATATGTTAAGTGCAAATATGTTGCTTGGCATGATATTGTATTGTCAATAATATGGATATATTGTGTGTATTTCATATTTTATAAAAATTACTTATTGCCTATATTAAAATACGCAGATTGTATATTTTCTAAAATAAGAAAAATAAAATAAAAATTAATATTTAATTTAAATATAGATAAATTCTGAATGAATCAACCAGGTAGAAAATAACTGAAATTCCTGGATCAGTAGTGAATTTATAAACATATATATGTATATATGTATATAAATTATTTTATCTTAAAGTTAAGTTAAAGGTTATTTCGGTTCAGGGGTGCGGCTCCTAGCTGACGACGACTACAACATCGACGTTGGTGGGTGGGTGAATTTTAGAGGGTGGTTGACTGGTTAGTTGGGTTAGAAGAGGCTTCGAAGCCCGCCGGCCCGGCGCCCATTTCCTCGTTCCTACTTTCTCTCTCTCTCTCTCACCTCTTGGGGGGTGGTTTTGGGGATGTCGATGGCGTCGTCGTGGCGCACGGCGCCGCCCGGCGCCAGTCTGGCGCCACCAACTGACGTCACACAGTTGGGATATATTATATAGGCTGCTGCTAGGCGGTGGCCCTGTTTTTTCTTTTTAATCAGCACTAATAAAAGAATTGCAATAAAATAAAATATAAAATAAGTTAAATTACAAAAAAAAAAATATAAATAATATTTTAAAATAATTTTTGAGTGAATTTTGGCAATAATATATAATAGCTGTTTATTAAATAACATTTCACTATACTTTTAAATATTTTTATTATAATTTTATTCTGCATAAAGGATATTGTATAAACTCTTTTGGTAATTCATATATATATATATATATATATATATATATATATATATAATAGAAACAAAACAAAAATTAGGTTTAATTCAATTTAATTCATTACTGCATGAACTACCCGTTGCTGTGTTTTACAGAAAAAAGTAATCAATTTTTTTGTTGACCTAGCTTGAATTAGCAAAGTAAATGATGTGAGTTCTACTACAACACTAATGTAATTATATTATCGTCATTAAGTCTATATCATATGTATTTATAAACAAGAAAAAATCTTAACGATTCCAGAACTTTTGTTTGCAATAACCATTTTCATCCTGGATTAATGAAATAATACCATTCGAATAATAATAAGTACTTGGAACATTGACTATCGCTTAACCCTTTAACAAATTTATAAAATTTATTATTAGAAACTTTAAAAATTTTACAATTTTTTAATTAATTATTACAATTGTTAAATTTGTTTCTAAAAATAAACCATACAAAATTTGTTACCTAAAATAGTACAAATTATTTCAATTAACTTGATTTTCATTTCAAGATGAAAAATATATTCAAATTTACTTGATAAAATAAAATATTTGATCGTATATAATATATAAATACATTCACCCTACTTTCCAAAAGAAACCGAACTTTTTAAAAAAAATAGTACCACTAATGCCATTTGTTGTAATATTTATTATACTGGTAAAATTACATGAGATTTGGATGCATACAACAAAAGTTATTGCGTTTCAAATGTCAGTGTCTTTTGTACATCGGTCGGAAAATGAGTTTCATACAAAGAGCTTCAATTGATTTTTGTGTTAAACTTGGTAAAACTGAAACGCACCAAATGCTACAAAATGCATATGGTGTTGAGTGTCTATCCCGTACGCAAGTTTACGAGTGTTTCGGGCGATTTAAATCGGGTAGAGAGACGCTGGATGATGACGTTTTGATTATGGATAAAGTATTGATGAGGTCATTTAAAATTACTAGTTTAAATTAAGAAGTCACTAATAAATTTGATTTTTCCTGGGGCTGAAATCAATACAGATCGATTTTTCTTTTAAATATTATCTATGGTGTGAATTTCAAAATAATCTTTAGACCTGTTTAATATCTCAAAACAATACAATTTTTGCTAGTATATAATAATAATAATAATATTAAAATGCCGTTAGTTTTAAGAAAAACACTTGTTTGATATTTTATATATTAGTAGTTGGAAAAGTTTTTATAATTATCTTAAAAATAAATTAAAAAATTTAACAATTATAATAAAAAACCACTGAAATAATTTTTGAAGGGGTTTTTCTATTGGTGATTACACTGGTTGGTAATAATAATAATAGAAGATTGAAGGGGTCGAGTATATTGTTTAAGGGATTGAGTAGAGAAGGGGAAGAATAAAATCGAGTTACTTATACTACATATATATAAAAAAAGATAGGGAGAGAAAAAAAAAATATTATTCTTATTAGAAAATGAATGACAGTTTGGAATGAATTTGTCTCAAGTGATCCGTCATCCAATTTGAGTCTTGAATGAATGATAAGAACTCTCCCCTCACCCCCTCTCTCCAAACCTCCCTTTTCCTTTCCCTCTTCCTTTTTTTCTCTGATATTCTCCCTCAATACTTATAACACAAATACCCTCACACCAGCACTTCTTCTTGCTTCTTCATCTAAACCAAGTAAGCAAGGAACTCAATCTACCAAACTAAAACCACATGACAAGATGTTGAGATATTTCCAGTTGAATGATTTAATAACATATCTAAAATTTAATCTGATTAGACATGAATTAAATTTATTTATTTATTTTATATATTATTAGAAATGATTAAATTGGTAAAGAGAAAATTTTATAATCAATAATTGAAATATATTTAAGTAACTTAATTTAAAATTTAAATCAAGAATAGTATTGACAGGTGTCAGTTTATATAAAGAAAATTTAACTGATGAGATTGGAATATCTTTATTCAATGAATCAATAAATGTTCCTAAATATATTTAAAAAAAATAAGATCAGAATATGGCTGTATTCATTCATTTTCTCTAATTCTCTCTTTCTCTTTGGATAAAATATTAAACCGATTGATTGATTTATATTGATAAATAAATAAAATAATAGAAGAGAAATTTAAAGATTACTTTATAATCTAATAATATTAATGATATAAAAATTTATAAATAAATTATGTTATTAAATAATTTACCTTCAATTAATTTATATTATGATTTTATGATGTTAATTTATTAATATTATTTTTATAATTTAAACTAAAATAATTATTGTATGTTATTTTGTTTAAAAATAAGAAGCAAGATTAAACAAATGAAGCAGTATTTAATTGTAATTAATCTACGAATAGAACTTTAGTATAATAAATAGCACGCCAGAGAGCTTGATAGGTATGGTATGGAAAGGGTTAGAGGGAGTTGAATAGGTTTGGTAGAGGAGTGGGATTTGAGGAATGCTGCATGCATTCGAGGGTCTATAATTGCGATGAATAGCTTACGTATTCGGAAACGCCGATGAGGAGAGGAGAAGAGATCCTCTGGGATGACTTTGTGCTTCAGACAGGTCAATAGGCGTTGAGAATCAAGATAGACATACATATGTTGTGAGAGAGAGAGAGTAAGTGAGGACAGGGGATTACGCATTTGCGATATATATAACAATCCACTGTAAACTTGTCGACAGTGGCCATATATTGTAAAGGTATAGTATAATATTATTCACATTTGAATATTATATCTTCACTACAATAACAAAAAAATATCAAGAATATACATTCAAAATATTAAATATACAATTGGAAAAAGAAAGTTATAAATATAATATATACGAGCCGGACTTGTTAGTGTCAGTGCTAGAGCCAAGGAAGGATTCTTTAGTGCACCAGAATGGAGTATGTAAAAAATTATTCACCTATTCAATCCAATATAGCACTATTGATCCTTAGTCTTACAGCTTAAGACCCGGAGATTTACAAAAAATTATCTATAAAATACATTCGCATGAAAATGGCGCCAAAATATCGAGTCACAAAAGTCACAAAAACACGTTAAAATAATACGGAAATAACTTTTCATAATAAAATATTTCATGGAAGGCTAAAGGGGAAAGAAAATAAAATCATAACACCTAAGAGAAATGAGTTCTACTCGTATAAAGACCTTTAAAATAAAGTTGATAACACTAATTTAGGGTTTATAGATTAAATTTTTGTTTTTGTTTTTTTGAAAAAATTTATATTAAGCAAATGTCTATTTTTATTATAAATCCATATCCATCCATATATATCCTTGATTATTTGGTCATTTTTTATAATTTTTTTTTTTATATTCTAGTAAATATTTTTCATTTTTTCTATTGAATAACAAGTAAAAAAATTTGTTGCGTGATTGTGATGTGAGAAACGATCATTTTTCTTCATTGAACATTCATGCAATAAGTTAAAAAAAAAATAAAAAATAAAAAATAAAAAAAAAACTAGAAAGAAAAGTGAATAGCAATTGATTTTTGTCAATGTGAATTTTTTTTTGCTCCCTCTCATCCTTCCCCCACTCCTCCCCATTACCCATTTTTCCTTTCAATCTTGTTTTAAAGAGGGCTTTGTTGTTGATGTTTAAACTCAAATTGACTTCTCTCTATATAAAACGAATAAAAAAAAATTCAATCTACTCATCAAATTAATGGGATGCAAGATTAGAAAAGGATTTAATATTTAATAATATTTTATATATGTATTTATGTAATTTCATATATCTTGTTTAGCCATTGATATTATAATGTAAAAAAAATTGTATTTTAATCAAAAACATTAAAAACTCATTTAAGAATGTATTCAATTGATTAGTCTAATTATAGGTTTAGCAGAAATATGGATTATGATAAAGCCATTGATATCAAAATATAATAATAAAAACAATCTTTTATTGATATTATTTTTTTATTATGATTTCCAAAGTCTGATTCAAAATCCATTTGAATCATTGAAATTATATTTTTTATACTCTTTGATATTGATTGACACTTGTTGATTAATTTCACATAGAGGAAAAAATCAATTTAAATATTTTAAATGATTATATCAATTTTTTAACTCAAAAGTCACTCTAAAGAAAAATATAAAAGAATTAGACACTTTTAATTAAAATTAACTTTTATTTGTTATACAAATTTCAATGCAATTTTATTGCTCATAATAATATTATGTAGATATAAATACATTCATTAAAATTTCCAAAAATATAATATTAAATTATTTATAAATTATTATTTATAATCTATATAAATATTTTAGTTTATTTTTAAAGAAAATAATACTAATTTTAACGTATTCCATTTGCCTATTTTCCAGGGGTTCCCAAAAACTCTGTTAATGTTTTTAAAAATATTAAGATAATAACATACCATATCATACCATTTTAACTCCTATATATTTTCATTTAAAATATACTATATATTTTTAATTTCTAACTTTAACTCATATTAATTCATAATTTTTTTTTTAATTAATAAAGAAAAATTAGGGAAACATTTAATTTAAAATTGATAATAATAAAGGCAATAATGCATTTTATTTTGAGTAAAATTATAAAATTTTAAGAAATTAAAATATTCATTTAAATTCATCTAAATAGATATGAAATAATGTATTATAGGTAAATAGAGTAAGGATAGTTGTGTAAATTGACAACCTAAATCATGAGAGAAGGCTAAAATGTAATGTAAATGTTGATGGATGTGTTTAAGAATTATACTTATTACATATTTGATTTAGTGTAAACATGATATATACAAATCGCGTCCAAATAACAAAACAATCATACCAAGATTAAGTTTACAAATAAATATAAATAAAGCTTTCAATTAAAAACAAAAATAGAATTTACCACTGGTAGTTTCTTAAAAAGAATGAATATATACGTAACAATATACTATTTCGTATTTATTGAGTTAAAAGTAAAACTAGGTTTTTTAAAGGTTTATAAAATTATAGCTTTTAAAGATGATTTTAATTGATTGTTTAATTATTTGTTTTATGGACATTTCGAGACCTCCCTGAGAAATTCCCACTAAAAATGTTTAAAAATATTGAAATACAAAATAATAGTTTGATTTAACAAATTAAAATATTATAATGTTAATACAATAATTTTTATTTTATAATCTATAAAATAATTTAATTATTTTAAAAAACGCCGGTCTTCCATTACAATTTTTTTTACACTCTCTATTGATGGACTTCTCATCTCATAACTGAAAATAGTGTCTAATAGAAATAGACGATATTACTTGGATTAATTTTTAAGATAATTAAAAATTTAATTTTATCAAATAAATATCTAATTATTTTCAGGTAAGTTTATTATTTTTTAAATTTATTGATATAGTTGTAATTTTTTTAAGTAAGGTAATGGCACCTATAGCGGACACATTATAGCCCATTTTTCATCATTTTTGTACCTAGAATTGAAGTCACAATTGTGAATAGAGAAACTAATGGTTTTATTTGAGGTTCATTTATCATTCTTAAAGATAGTAATAATTACTTAACTATTTGCTAATCCCTCATATTAAATTTTTAATTTTAAAAAAATTTTACATTTGCACCTAAGGCGGACAGTGAAAATTTCAACGGAACCTAAAGTGGACATTTGAAGAACCTAAAGCTAACATTAAGATAAACGTCAGTAAATAAATCAAAAATTTAATTTTCAATATTTTATTATTAAATTAAATCAATTATAAATCAATAGAATATCAATTAAAAATCATTATTATAATAATTATTTCAGTTTTTCAAGTTCTGGCACTTAAAATAATTCCCTTCGCCTGCTGAAGCGGGTGGGTTTGGCCAAGTGGCCCAGAACATCATCCCACAAATAGAAGAGTTCGACATCTCTGTCTGGCCACTTCCATAAACTGCCACTCCTTATCATGGCCTTAACTTTTATCCCGTCAGGCAATATTTCCGTAATGATTCCTGGAAATAATTAGCACGTGTAGAACCTGCCTACGTTTAGAACCTGAAACATACATTAGTGGCAACTTAAGGTTCTGAATTGAATTTTTTTATAATTTTAAGATTAAACGCCATCAAATGAATATTTCTCTAAGTTACATTTAATTTTATACGTACACAAACCTGAAGCGGACAGCAAGTGTCCGCTTCAGGAAAGCCATATAAATTTGGAACCTAAAGCGAACACCACTTTAAATTTATCAACAACAAGTCACTCTGTCAATAACACTTTATAATTTGCTTCTTTATTCTATAAATGTCAGTTTAAACTAATAATATAGATTTAAAAACATAATACGAACATATAAAAGCTTAATTACAATGACCACTAACCTTAAAAATTTGCTAAGAATTCACAAAAAATATGTGGAAGATGAATATGAAATTTTTCGTTTCTCCATAAAATTGTCAATTTGTTCAGTGAAGCCAACTTGACCACTCCAATATGTTTTGGAAAGAGTAAATTATTCGAAATATTAGACGGATGGAGAGAAATTTAAAATAACTTTTATTTTAAGTAAAAATTTTCCATTTGTGTCCGCCTTAAGTCCCTGTCCGCTATAGGTGCCACTACCTTAATTTCTTTTTATTTTAATTTTTATAATTAAGCTAAATATCATTTAATATTTTTTAAAGCTATTAATTTAATTAAATACATTTGTTTAAATTTTTTTCCCATAATCATTACATAGTATGAAACAAAGTCGATTTCTCTGTCCCTATAAACGCTTCAATCTTTAAAACTAAGCAACGGATTTTGATGGTTTTTGAAAGGTGATTGAAAAGGAAGGTTTTGATGTATAATAACAGAATTTATCCACTATTTAATTATTGATAATGATTTCATTCAAAGATAGCTCGGTGTCCCAGGTATATATCTTATATCAACAGGCCTACTTTTCTATTTGTATATTATTATTTGAATGGCGATTTGGTGAATCAGGTATTAATATTATCAGCCAAACCCAATAATAATGAATCATTTTTTTTAACTTAAATACCGAGCCGGTACTTAAAATATAATAGTAGAATTATCTCTTTTTAAATTTTAAATGGATTGGATTTTTTAATTCTTTTATCTTGTTTAATCTCTCTTCAATCTAATATTATTTTCTCTCTATGTCCATTTTCCTTTCTCATACATCCTCCCCCCCAACTGGGTAACATGAACATCTATATCTACATTTACATTTAGAATATCTTTTTTTTGTTTTTTTGTTTTTTAAATTATTATATTTTCAAATGTTAAATTAAAATGTGATCTAATATTTCATTAAAGATAAAATTCTCTCTTCTTTTTCAAATCATTAAAACCGATTGCGTTTTTATGAATCATTTATTTGTTTTTGTTTTTTTTTTTGTTTTATTTTCTTTCTGCTCATCTCTTTCACCTATCTTTTTTTTATCTTTTTACTTGCAAACTAATCATCAATACATACACAACACAGATGTTTAAAATAAAGAATTGAATATTGGAGAAAAAAAAAAAATTTAATCAAACAATCAAAAAATACCTAGAATAAAGGATGAATAATAACTATATAGGTGTTATATAAAACCAACATAAACAGAAGAGTACTTAAGTATTATTTCACTGAAGATATATTGATTTTATAGCATTATTTTTCATCTAATAAAATATTATTATGTAAACAGTGTATATTAAGATTATTTATTTTTACATATAAAGATAAATTTAAATATTTAATATATAACTATACTTCAATATTTAAAAAGACTTATTAATGTAAATGTAATAAGGTTATTATATTTAAGTAATTATTATTATCCAAATATTATAGTCGAAATTCTTAATATAAGTGGTATAATATCTATAAATGATAAAATGAGATTTAACATCAATAATTTTTTATTTCCTCTTAATATTAAAATAAAGAAATTCTTATTAGGTAATTATATTTTTTATTTAATTAAAATTTTACATTGTAGATGAATATTTGTCACTGTATTTTATTTTGCATTTTTTTCACCGAATAAGATATTACTTTTCTTCTTGTTTATAATTGAATTTTTTTCCTTGTATATCTTAATGTGATATAGTTAGACACCAACTTAGATTACCTGCCGTTCTTTTTGTTTGCTTATTTTATCATTATCTTGTTCTCATCCACCCCCACATAACCTTTTATCCCGCCTCAGCTATCATCTACCTCAAAGACGCTTTTCTGCTGTTGAATCCAAACCTTCCGGGTCTGTGTCTGTCTATTTCAGTAAATCTGAATAAAGTACATTTCCCCACCCACTCTCTCTTCATCCCTACCCCTCTCTCCCATACACCTTTAAAAAGCGAAGAGTATCATCCCTTTTCGTCCAATTCTATTATAATAATGTTTGATTAAAAGGAATAAATTGAATCTCTGTTGGCTGAGGGCGAAATGTTGGGAGAAATAAACGAAGAGTATGTATGAATGCAGGGAGGGTCGGGGTTGATTAGCTGTTGAATAGATATACACAGTCAGGTGATAAGAGAACAAATTATTATATCCACATACAACTTCGTATACAAATTGATATTTATAAGTCAGTCACCATAAATAAAATAAAACCTAATATAAACAAAGAATAAATATGATCCTTTATTACTTTACTCTGATTATAGTAAATAATTACATTTAAATGGTTAAACCATATACTCTAAATATTCAAATAATTATTTATTTTAATATTACTAATATCTTTAAAAATTAATAAATGAAAACAAAAATTTTGGTGAGATTTATCATTCATATAAAAAATATTTAATAAATTTTTATTTATAAAAAAAAAAAAAAAATTATTCTAATTTTATTTTTAAAGGCTTTTGAAAAAATTATTTTTGAAAACACCGAATGAATGATCATTGATGAATGATTATTGGAAACATTTATCATGCATGTATGAATTACATAGTCATGACTTGATATTGATGTGGAATTTGTATGTTTAATTACACTTTTGAAATGACTCTCTTTAAAAACTTGCCTGTTTGTTTTGGCAATGGAAATAAAAAAAATGGTATCGACTTTATGTATGTGTTATACAGTATTTATTCGAAATCTGGCTGGCATTGGTGTCAGTATTAAGAATAAATTTACATCTTTTGATTCTCTAAAATGTTTATACAATTTATCAAACAATTCAAAATTCTATATTTGCTTCTATATTCATATAAACTTTTTAATATCTCCTCACCTTAAACTCAATATAATATGAGATAATGCGTTTATAATAAAAAAAAATAGAAAATATTAGATTTTAATTTTATTTCTTAAGATTTTAAAAACCTCCAGAATGCATTTCAGACATATTTAAATTCTTGTCTGTTTGAACATCTTTGTGAATGTAATTTTATGGTTGAACGCTCTAGAGAATGGGACCATTTCTCCGATTGAATTCACATTTTGTAGATTATATATTCCCCAAGAACCGTTTTTATTTTTTATTTTTTTTTTTTATGAAAATCGCACTTTTGGAATTTTCTTTACTTTCCATTTGTAACAACGTCTTAAATCTTTTTCTTTTGCATGTCATTTCTAATTACAAAACAAGCAAATTAAAAATGAAATTAATAAAATTATGGAAATTTCAAAAAAAAAAAAAAAATTAATTTTAATTAAATTTTATAGATTAATTTATGATTATACGTTAATATATATTAATTAATTTTGAAAGTTAAGAGTTTGAATGAGGGAAATAAAAAAAAAGTAATAGAGAGTGAGAGAGAGAGAGAGAGAGAGGGTGATTGCTGCTTGGTTGGTTGGCTTTTACAGAAAACGCCCTCCTTTCTTTATGGTCGTTATCGTTAGCGTATAAGAGTGAGTAGAGTGATTCTTGCAGCAGCATATGCTTGGTGCTCTCCTGGTTTGGTTCGATCAATAACTTCCTGGATTCAGTGGAAAGAAGAAAATCCCTCAACTGTTTTACATTCATGTGATAGAAAATTCATTCCAACCAATCTTAATTATTCAACTTGAAACCATTTTGTCCTTATTTTTATAGTAAAGTGTCAGAAAAAAAATTCACATATTAATTATACCTATATATATATGTTATAGGTAGAAAATAAAATAAAATAAAAAGTAAGAAAACCTTCGTAGTTAAAAGGTTAGGTAATAAATAGGTAAGCTTAGTTTGAGAACAAACTTTCTCTCATTTTCTCTACCCACACTCTGTTATCCAACATACACTTTAAGTTATTTAAAAAAAGAAAAAAAAAAACGAGGGAGGGTGATGAGGAAAGTTTTTTTTTTTTGAGAAATAACTTTTAGTAGTTGAAACTTTGATATTTTTGAACTCAAGTAATATATATATAATCAAAAGTAGGTAGTGGATTACGGACAGATGACGGAATAAAAAGAGGAATGGGACAGTGGTTGAAAATGTAGATGGATAATTAATCAAATCATTTGCAATTTTTTAAGTAAAAAAAAATATATATTATATAATTAATAAATAAGTTGACCTGTGGCCAGGTCCGAACCGACCGACGGTTTGAAGTAAATTAATTTCCAGCTACAGAAACAATTTCAAATAATTTTAATATATCTATTAATGTAATAAAAAACATATAGGCATATAACATAAATATTTTTAATTTTATTTTATTTATAATATATGTATATATTTATATGTAAGACCAGGCTGTGACGTCATGAATGGCTGGATGACGTCATATGATTTTAAATCAAGAAAAAACTAATAAATATGATTTTCCCGAGGATAAAACCAATAAAAAGTGCATGATTCGTGGTGATATATAAAAAAATCTCCTCATGTGAAATTTGGTGTGAAAATAACCCTTTCCTTTCTATCGTCGATCGCTAATACTACCACTTCCGGTTTCCGGATTTGCACCAAAAGTTGATCAATTCATCCCACTGATGCATTAAGTAAATATACCAAATTTCATCAAAATCGGTTGAGCCGTTCAGGCTGTACATATCTATACGGACGGACAGACGGACGGACAGACGGACATACATCATGCTAAAAATACTTTTTTCTGTTTAGAAAATGCATGATTCGTGGAGATATGTAAAAATCTCCACATGTGAAATTTGGTGTGAAAACAATACCTCCCTTACTATCGTCGGTCGGTAAAAATATAAGAATATAAAATCTCCTTAGAGTGATTAAAATAAAATTATTTTTAATTTATTATAATATGTTCTGATGTTAAATATTGAATATCCATTATATATGAGTCCTTCTTCGTTATCAAATTTCGCAAATATGCCAAATATACATTTAATTAGATGTATTGGTTGTCTTAAATTCGTAATCACTCTCTATTTTTTTATAAATATTAAAATAAAATAGAAGTTAAAATTTCATATTAGTCTAACACATAACATAATATTTAAATTTGAACAAACGCCGTTCTTATATTGATTTAAATTGGATAATCTTTAAAATAAAGAAAATATAGGGGGAATGTATTATGTTTGTATTTCAATTGTACTCCATTTAAAATATTCATCAATCACACCTTATTATCAGAATCCAAAATTAATTATTTTCATTATTTATTTATGATAAAATTGATTTAATAATATATCATTTTATTGGTATTTGAATATACATATTTATCGTAATTTCTATTTTCTTAGGTACAGTGATAGAAAGTTTTATATGTTAAACTCTTGGTTTTGATGGGATCTTGGGGCTCACTTAGGATCGGGCATCAATTAGAAGTAAACAGCTTATGTACTAATATGAGATTAAATGGTTAAAGACTTGGCAATCCTCTATTCATTCTTCTTTCTATCCATCTAAATCCTAAATAATTTATTCTCATAAATATAACTATATATTCCTGATAATATCTTAAATATAATATCTAAAATTAATAATAATAAGTCCTTATAAGGAATTAATTTTTACCGACCGACGATAGTAAGGGAGGTATTGTTTTCACTCCAAATTTCACATGTGGAGATTTTTACATATCTCCACGAATCATGCATTTTATAAACAGAAAAAAGTATTTTTAGCATGATGTCTGTCCGTCTGTCCGTCCGTATAGATGTGTACAGCCTGAACGGCTCAACCGATTTTGATGAAATTTGGTATATTTACTTAATGCATCAGTGGGATGAATTGATCAACTTTTGGTGCAAATCCGGAAACCGGAAGTGGTAGTATTAGCGATCGACGATAGAAAGGAAAGGGTTATTTTCACACCAAATTTCACATGAGGAGATTTTTTATATATCACCACGAATCATGCACTTTGTATTGGTTTTATCCTCGAGAAAAATCATCTTTATTAGTTTTTTCTTGATTTAAAATTATATGACGTCATCCAGCCATTCATGACGTCACAGCCTGGTCTTACATATATATTATAAATAAAATAAAATTAAAAATATTTATGTTATATTCATATCTGTTTTTTATTACATTAATAGATATATTAAAATTATTTGAAATTGTTTCTGTAGCTGGAAATTAATTTTTCAAACCGTCGGTCGGTTCGGACCTGGCCACAGGTCAACTTATTTTCTCTTTCTCTTTTTTTCTTCCTCTCCCTCTCTTTTACTCTATTTAAGATTAAAACTGGACGATAAACAGGAAATAGTTGACCAGATTTTAAAATTATAATAAAATTCTCATTATATATTCTCATAAAATATATTTGTTACATTACCTTGATGAATCACTCAGAGATCACAACTCAAAATAAAAAGTTTGGTGATTTGGTCATGTTAACTTGGTATTTCTTCATAAAAATTTTATCAAAATAATTTACCACTCTATCACCAATGACACTATGACTTTAATACGAATTTATTAATTAAGATCAATAATTTTTACTTCATTAATTTATTTAAATAATTTAATTTAATAAAAAATAATAAATTAAATAATAGAATTATTAATTATGAATCAAAATTATATTTTGATTATTTAATGAAGTTATTTTTAATTTATTTTATTTTTTAAATATATTTTTTTATAATAAAAACAATTCCATGGATGGATGGATTGTTTTTACAATCATTACAGATAACGAATGATAAGGGATGTCTAAATTATCTTCCTCCACCCTTTCAACTCTGGTTGGCAATTATTTAACAACAAAATATTAATTAGGTTTTATTTTATAACACGTTTAATTAAAGGCCATTGATAATCATCTTTTCTCTCTCTCTTTTTCTCCTTTCTTTATCTAGTTCACTTTATTATATCATTTCAAATCCATTCATATATATATATATAACTGAGATTGTTTATGTGTTTAATATCTTTTCAAGCTCCTATTGGATTCTATTTGAATTTGTTTCTTAAAGGGGGCGTTTGAGGGGTCAAAGGGGGTGTGGGTGTGGGTAGTAGAGGTAGATGGTTGGCCAGCTGTGTGTAGGCCGCCGCTAAGAGCCCTTATGAAATCTCACCCTTTCAAAAACCTTAAGGGATTAACGTTTAGCTCTTCCCTATCCCATCCCTTCTCCTTTCCTTTATGAATTAGTTAGCCTCTCCAAAAAGCTGTCTGAGGGAAATTATCCACTCGCCGACTACATTCACCCCCCCCCCACCCTCTCCTCCAACCTCACACACACTCTTTACTATGTATAACTCACAACCCGGGGCTCTTTTTTTCATAACCATTTTACTTCATGGATAACGAGAATTAATTGAAAAATAGCTGAGTGGATTTTAAAAGTAAAGGTATTAATAACTAAACAGAGCCACCCTTTTTTTCAGAAATTAAACACACTATTAAGAAAGAAAGAAGTGAAATATATAAATAAATAAAAACATATTCATAATAATGAATAATAATTTAATGAATTTAAAAGATTTAAAAAAATATAAATAAATATTATCAACTTATAATATACAAATTAATACCTTCATTAATTAAGAATAAATAAATAAATATCCATTCAATCTTAGACTTTAGTCAACCTTTCATTAAAAATGAAATACTTTTTTATAATTATAATTTCATTTTAATTTGTGATTTGTTGTTGTTATTATTTTTTTTTTTTTTATTTTTTTAACTCTTCATCTGTCTTTTTCTGCCTCTTCTCTTTTTCTCACTCTGGTCCTCGTTCTTCTTCCACTTTCTCTTGTGACAGATTCCATCTTCTTTTCTTCTATGGAAATTCCAAGGGTCTGGGATTATTCTTTATATATACAATACATTTTCAAGGCTGGGGGTGTGCTCTCTACACCCCATCTACTCGCCCACCCACCATCCATCCATCCACCCATAATCCCCTTGTCCTTGTCCTTCATTTGATATTAACAAAGTGATGGTAAACTTTATGACATCAATTTTTAAACTTGTCATAAAATCTTATTTTAACTCTACAACGACGAGAGAAAAGCAGTCAGATAAAAGAGAGAGAGAGGTAGAGAGAGTGGGGGTTGGAAAAGATGTAGGAGGGGTGAAAGGAAGAATTATATAAATAAATATATACTTATTTATCTTAAATAAAAACAAATGTTATATAAGAAATTTTTATAATTTATTACAAATACTTTATCAACTCAATTTGAACAATGACATTTGTGTTACTTTTTAATTAATTTAATATTTTTGTGATTAATTAGTGCCAATCAAAATTCTAGTTTTACACATTATATATAAATTAATAAAATAAAGGAATTGTCTATAAGTTACTTAAAAACCAAAATATTTTACATATTTTTAGGATATATTTACCGACCGACGATTGTTTTCACACCAAATTTCACATGTGGAGATTTTTACATATCTCCACGAATCATGCATTTTCTTAACAGAAAAAAGTATTTTTAGCATGATGTCTGTCCGTCCGTCTGTCCGTCTGTCCGTCCGTATAGATGTGTACAGCCTGAACGGCTCAACCGATTTTGATGAAATTTGGTATATTTACTTAATGCATCAGTGGGATGAATTGATCAACTTTTGGTGCAAATCCGGAAACCGGAAGTGGTAGTATTAGCGATCGACGATAGGAAGGAACGGGTTATTTTTACACCAAATTTCACACGAGGAGATTTTTTACATATTATCACGAATCATTCACTTTGTATTGATTTTATCTTCGAGATAAATCATCTTTATTAGCTTTTTTCTTAATTTAAAATTATATGACGTCATCCAGCCATTCACGACGTCACAGCCTGGTATTATAAATAAAATAAAATTAAAAATATTTATGTTATATGCCTATCTGTTTTTTATTACATTAATAGATATATTAAAATTATTTGAAATTATTTCTGTAGCTGGAAATTAATTTATTTCAAACTGTCTGTCGGTTCAGACATGGCCACAGGTCAACTTATTTTTTAAAGATTCCAACAATATCGTTAGTTTTACGTGTTTGTTTGTTTGTCCGGACAATTGTAAGACTAGAAACACAAAGATTGTTTGGGCCCATTATGAATATACTCCAAAGCATTCTATACCTATTTTATCAATATATTTAGAAATTAAATTTTGTGTTCCTTATGAAAAATGTAAAATAACATTAAGGATTCAATGGAGTTCATTAAATTTCATATCTAAAATTTTTTTATAATAATAATTTTTGAAAAATATAAATACAAGATTATCTTTAAGATAAATTTTCATTTTTTTTTATATTATCTCTAATATAATTATATAAATAATTAAATGAAATTCAAACAATTTATGATTGATATTAATTTTAATATGTTTTTAATATAATTATAAATTTATTCATTTTTCATTTTTCTAAATTGTTTCAGGTGAGCTGTCTTCATTATATAAAATATCATTTGGCATATATTATAATTTGTACAGAAAGTGAGTATTTAGAATATTATACCTTCTTCTTTGCATCTACTAATAATTAACTATTAATAATATTTATTTTAAATGAAAAAAATAAATGAAATGAAAATCTAGTGTTATGTTTTCCAGTAATACTAACAATCAACCTTTAAACTTTAATAAATAAAAATAAAAATTATTTTTCTAACTGGATGATCGGACCGGGGGAGGGAGGGTTCTATGAAACAGTAGAATTGGTCAGGACCAAATTGTTAACTCGTCGCCTGACTGTATTCTGTCGTGTGTTTTCGTGTATGGGTGGGCTTTTTTGTCGAAGTACCGTAAAATTCCAAAATATAAAAAAAATATAATAAGTAAGAATTAAAATAAGAATAATAGATAAATTGTGGTATTTGGAAATTATTGACTGTTTCTGTAGGTTAAAAATTTAAAATACAAGTGACATCCAATATTAAAATTATAGATATGATTGTAATGGACTGAATATATAATAAAATAAATTTCTGAAATGTGACATTAAATTATTTAATATGTTATTAAGTAAATTTTACATATTATCAATTACAATACAAATTTATAAGTAAGTTAAATAAGTATATCAATTTTATTTTTAAATAAAAAAATTATTGTAACTTCTGCCCTGTGGGACGCGAAAAGATCCATGAGAAAATATTATTTATAAAAATAGAAAGGAATACATATGTATGGATATATGCAAAAACTTGTTTTGGCATTAAGTAAAAACTATTTTTAAAACAGAATCCAAAATACTTAATATACATTATGGTTGTAAACATTTTTTGTAAGTGGGGGGCGCAATGAAAATGACTGGGCCAATACTCAGTTTGAAAAAGGTTGCTTTTAACTATTTTGTGAAAGCGTGATGAATCTAGCGGACCATAAAAATGGTTATTTCGGGCTGTATGTTTTCCACTATTGATCCAAATCTCGTATTAGTATTATTAATTTATAGTAAATTGACTATTTATTTTACAAATTGATCATTGAAATAGTAACTTTTTTTCTCATTATATATCTATATGAAATAACTTTTATTAGTTTAATAATATATTAATAATACTGAATTTATATCTTTATAATATTAAATATGTATATATATATATATTGCCTTATATACATTTGCAAATTTGCAAATCCTCTATTATTATTATTATAAAATATGAAAATCTCTTTTCTGGATTTTAGACCAAGGGGTTATACATTGGGGTTAAAGGGGACTACATATAGATGTAGGTGGAGAAAGGGTGGAGGTAATAAATTTTTACTTCATCTTCTAATTTCTCTCTCACTCACTCTCTCTCTCTCTCCTTCTCTTTTTCTCACTATATATATACATATATATGAAAATATCATCTCATAAAATTGTATTAAATATGAAAAGCGTTTACGGTTGAAAGTTTTCCCTCCGTTATACGCATACGCCTAGACTATTAATGACCAACTAAGGGTAGGAGATGATGGGGTATGGCGGTGGTGGTGATGGTGCTGGTGGGGTTGTGGAAGGGAAAGGGGATATAAGGGAGTGGGAAAGGCTTGATTTAAATTCCTCTGAGCAATTGCTCTCGCTTCCCACTCCAATCCAACCAACTAACCTTTCTTCACCTCCATCTTCTTCGCTAACCATCTTTTCCAATTGCAATTCATCATCATCATCATCATCTTCATGAGACCAAAAAAAAACAAACAGTGAAGATAAATAGGAAAACATTATTGAAGAAAAAAAAATTTGTTGAATAAATAATAATTTTCTAATAATCCATGTGTTAAATATATGAAAATTATACAATATTTCCCTTCTTCATTTAATTATTTCTCAAAAGTTTTTCATTCACTTCTTAATTTCAATATTCAATAAATACTAATAAATACTAACAATGTAAATTGTGATTTTTATATTATTGAATCTATGATCATTTAGACAATTTTCTTTATAGATTTATATTTTGAAAAACCTTTTTATATCTTATAATTTGGATCTAAATTACTTCTTAGATATCATAAAGTCATGAATCACTATATTTATTTTATATTTTTATAATTTATCTATCTAAGTTATTTACACTGTTTAAAATAAATAAATATATAATTAAACGATAAATAAATAGATAAGTTGTAAGAGAGAATAAGATAGAAACAGAGATAGATAGATAGGAAAATGGGTATCCGAGTTTCTCGTTCTAAGTTAGTTATATGTTAGTTTCAAATTGTGGATTTAATTGGATTCCATGCGAGTCAGCTCTCTAAATGAATCGTAATGCTCACCTAAACAGAGAGAGAGAGAGATGAAATTATATAGGTTAAAGATAAAGTATATTTTGATAAATTAGAAATGTATAAAAGATTAAGAATAAAAACATTATTATTATATGTAATACAAAATATACATACTAGTAATTTGATAAGTGAGATAATTTTGTAATTTTTATTGTAATGTTAATCCTGTCAATTTAACTATTTCTTTAGGATTATACAAATAAAATAATTACTACGCTGGAATAAATTTACTTCATGGGAAATTAAAAAAAATTCTCTATAAATGACGATAATATCAGAAATATGACATTAATTACAATGATTACATTGAAACGTCCAATTTTATACTGATTTCCATTATTAATATTGTTATTTAAAAAATAATCTTTTTCTGGATATGAATCGATGCGTTATTGATTAACCAATTAAAGTGAAGAGAAAGAAAACAAATTCCTACCCTCATTTCTTACTCTCTTTTTGGAAAGTAAACGAATGACCCACTAACACTCTCTGGGGTATTTAAGAGAAAAAGAGATGAGTGGGGAGTGAAAGAAGGGGATGAAGGTATGGGTGGTAGGTTTGAAAAGTTCTAAAATCGTCAAGTGGGTTCCAAGTTCAATTGGCCGAATGAGAGGAAGAGAGAGAGAAAGGAAATGGGCGAATGTGTGTAAGGAACAAAAGACAGGAGAGTGAAACTCGAAACTTCTTCTTCTTCTTCAGTGGTTTTAGCGTAAAGTAAGAAAAGTTTAACCAAGGCACAAGCAATTAGTCATACCCTATCAACTAGGATATTTATTAAAGGTTATGAAAGAGGGGAATGGTGATATGTGGAATGAGTTTTATTACTTCAATGTAAACCCATTTCTATCATATTATTTACACTCTATCATATTCATTATTCATCATATTATATATATATATATATATATATTAAAAGGGATAAAGGAGTGATTTTATTGGACAATCAAAAACATATGAAACATATAAAAAAGAGATGAAATGAAAATCATTAAATTTCTCTTCATTTTTTACCGACCGACGATAATAAGGGAGGTATTGTTTTTACACCAAATTTCACTTGTGGAGATTTTTACATATCTCCACGAATCATGCATTTTCTTAACAGAAAAAAGTATTTTTAGCATCATGTCTGTCCTTAACGGCTCAACGGATTTTCAGGAAATTTGGTATATTTACTTAATGCATCAGTATGATGATTGATCATTTGGTGCAAATCCGGAAACAGGAAGTGGTAGTATTAGCGATCGATGATAGGAAGGGAAGGGTTATTTTTACACCAAATTTCACTTGAGGAGATTTTTTTACATATCACCACCAATCATGCACTTTGTATTGGTTTTATTCTCGAGAAAAATCATCTTTATTAGTTTTTTTTTAATTTAAAATTATATAACGTCATCCAGCCCTTCATGACGTCACAGCCAGCTCCTCCTTATATATTATAAATAAAATAAAATTAAAAATATTTATGTTATATCCATATCTGTTTTTTATTACATTAATAGATAGATTTAAATTATTTGAAATTGTTTCTGTAGCTGGAAATTAATTTATTTCAAACCGCCGGTCGGTTCGGACCTGGCCACAGGTCAACTTATTTACTTTTACCTATCTAAATTTTTAAATATTTTATTTATTTATCAGCAAATTAAAAATAGAAATACAATTACAAAAATATTACTAAAAAATATATTACAATAAAATGTTGAATTAATAAAAGGAAATAATTTAACAAATTATTTCAAAAAAATGAAATTGTTACTTATGTTATTTCTAATTCATTTTTCTTTCCTAATAATAAATTAAATTAAAATAAAATCATATAATTTGATTTCTAGAACAATTTTGTGAGTAAATATTTAATGCAATATTTAATTATTTTAATTAAATAAAAATATTTAGGATTAAAAATTTATAAATTTATCAAAATTAAAAATAAAATCAATTTTTATTGGAAAAATATAATTAAAGTTGTTTTTTTGTTTTATTTCATTTTATTATACCTAATTTTTTTTATTAGATAAATATTTTAATTAACTATTTAATTATTATTTATTTAATTTGTTTTTAAATTAAAAATTGAATGAGTTAGTTTCGAAAAGAAAGAGAAAGCAAGAAAGAAAATGTATTTATTTATTTATTTAATCAGACACAGAATCAACTTTGAATCAAACTTAATCTTCAACTGATTTTCTTTCATATCTTATCTTTTTGATGAAAATTACTTTGTTATAAAGTAAATGAGATAGAGAAAGGAAAAAGAGATGGGAGAGGGGGGGGGGGGAAGGATTGAAAAGGGAGATTGTGTAAATGAATGAATGAATGAATGTTTATTTGTTGAGGCCGGGAATATATAAGGATCATAGAATGATGCTGGACGGAAGGAGGAGAAACGGGGGAATGGGGAGGTAAGGGTAATGAGGATGAAAGAAAAAAGCCTGTTTAAGTAAAAGATGAAGAAAATTAATTGAAAAGTGGGAATAAATTTATCTTTCCTTTTGTACCCTTCGCCAACCGAGAATCAATAATAGAAATAAGAATTTTCACTTTTTTTTAAACATTTGATATTTTATGAATTATTAGGGAGTAGGATAACTTAACTGATAGCGTATCTAACTAGCACACCAGAGTGTTCGAGGCCAACAAAAGCAAAATTTACAAAAAAATTAATTTAAAAGAAAAGTTGCTCCCCAGGAGTAGCGGGTGGACACTCTATGATCCAGATAGAGGTAGTACCACTTCAGGGAAGCAACCTTGCTTATGCAAGCAACGCCTTTTTCTCGCCTTGGATTGAGAAAGTCGCGTTCCAAACCCTAATCAACTACCAAATTCCATCAATTCAATATTTAAAAAAATTCTTTATATACCCCCCTTCCTCCACTCCGGAAACTACAAGTCGGCTAAAGATTATTTTCAAGTATGCATCATAGATGAACGGGATCCTTGGAGGCTGTCCAAAGAAGCAGACTCCACAAGGGACAAATGTTAGGAAAAAGATGACATTTTATGAATTATTATAGCTAAAGTATTTGATTGAAAGATAACAATATAAAATTATTAAAATTTCTAATATTTAATACATTGTCACACTTCCATAGTATCTATATCTCTTAAATATACTTACATAGTTATTTAACTGATCACTCACTGTATATATATATATATATATATATAAAGCAGTGGCGTACCTAGGGGGTGGCGGTGGGTGCGGTCCGCACCGGGCGGCACTTATCTTGGGGCGGCATTTTTTATATTTAGTTATATTTGTAAAAAGCAACTTATTCATTTCATATTTATTTTTTTCTTTCTTGAATAATAAATGATTATTATGATTATTATAAGTTTACTATTTGATTTATATAAATTATGATTAACTAAATGATTTCGAATATTATTCCTCTGTGTATATAAATGCATTTTAGAGTAAATTTTGAATTCTAATTCCAAGAACAGGATAATAATTTTATTTTATTGTATTCATTAAAATTCGTTGAATTCGTAAACGCATCTTTACGATTTTGTTCGGCAATTTTTCCTAACTAAAATTTTTGATATCAGTTTATAAATGTCATTTCTTTTGAAAAGTTTATATGATTACTTTGAAGTGATATACCAATATTTTTTTAAATCGATTTTTCTTTTGAAAAGCAGGGCCGGCGGAAAAAATATAAATATAAATTTTGAGAGCATTATACACGATTTTTCTAGTATGAAAGCTAGAAGAGTAAATATTATATAAATATGTTTACGAGTGCATACAAATATGTGTAAAAAAATTAACTCTCTGTGTATTAATTAATATTGATTAAATAACTTAATAATTTATTTATGTGTATTAATTTTTAAAAACCACTATTTGATTGACTTATAATAAAAAGGGCGGCAAAAATTCTAGGTACGCCACTGATAAAGTTATTTTTATACGTAAAGTTCAATTTATAAATGATCTTATTATTTATAGGAATTTATAGGAATGTTAATGAAGTGATAATGTGGAGAATGGGATAGATATAAAAATAAAATAGAGAGATATAATCATTATTTCAATTGGTTTCTAATTAAAGGATACGAATGAGTTTCCCTTTGAATACTATAATTATATAATTAGTAAAATTAACTATTGTGTAGAATAAGAGTATGAAATGAGGAGAGTTTATCTAATAGGAGTAATAAATTTGATTGGTATAAATACCTTCATAATGTTAGGAGTAGGAATATTTTTTTCAAAATTAGTAATTAACAAAATTAAACATTTCGATTGATAATTATAATGATGTTCAATTATAATTATTCCCTATAAATAATTAGAATGTCATTCAACAAATTTTGATATGAAATTAATGGATTTAATCATAAGAAATTGTTGAAACATAATAAGTTATGTAAACTAAAATTTAAAATATAAAATATACAAATTAATAAGAATATTTTTTAACTAAACTCTCAGTGATCAAGCTTAATGGGGAGAGGAAAATTTCAAATGATGGTGTACACTTGTACAGTCGAAATGCACTTAAAGCAAACATATCAATTAACTTAAAACCCTTAAAATTTTCCTTATTAAGTTGCATATTTCTTTAAATTTAATTTATAATATATTTTTTATATTTGAAAAAATATTGTAATATGATGAAGATTTAACAAATTGCAAAATAACTGATAAATTAATATTAATAGCTCATATTTAACGATGGACAAATACAGCTCTTCCAATTGCTCTTCATTAAGTTAGTAAGCCTCCCATCATTTCAGTATTCTTTTCACTAAATCTCTTGAAATTAACTCATTAATGTAAGTAATAATTTGTTATTATATTTATTGTTATATTTTATATTATTCAATATTTCTTTAATTTCTAGATAATATATTGGGTGAAAATTAACTATTCATACTTTGACTTTTGATATAAAATTTTAATGGTAGAAATATGAAATTTTTTTGGAATTTTCTCTCTTTTAAATGTATTTTCTTAAAAATAAATATTTGATATACATTACATCAAGCATTGGCACCTTTTTTGACTTCGGGTGAAAATTAAATAAATTTAAATTTGATGAATACATATAATTTTTAATAAAAAGTGAAGAATTTTTTATCTGTATATAAAATTGAAATACATTCACTTTTCTTATATTTATTTTTCTTTGGAGTAATATATATTTTTCGATAATTTATATTTTATCAATACGTACGGTACTTTGTTACTGTGTCCAATTTGGGGTTACCCAGAGAAGTGCAAATGCAACATGCTCATACAGTGATAAGATTAATTTAAGAAAATATTGTTAGATTTCTTCCTTTTTTACTATCTCGTCATTTTCACTAAGGTTGAGAAAAATGTCTGTGTGTGTATGTAACCAAGATTACGCAAAAACGGTTTGAGCTAGAATGATGAAATTTGGTACATGGGCATTATTCAAAATTCATAGTTTTCTATCAACTTTTGAGAAATGAAGCTCAACCGGAAGAGGGTCATTACCTACAACGTTTAGATTTTTTTTCTTCTAAAGTGACCGTAAAAATATAGATATATGTTTGATAATTTATCACATGATTAATAATTGTATAAAACTGCTATATATAGAATTTCAGCTTGATTGAAAAGCTGAAAGTACCAGAATTATTTTTTTAACACTGCAAATCTCACGCGCCAACACGTGACGTGGTACCATCAACAAAGAGCCAAACATGCGCTGATTCAATAAATATTATTTATTAATTTTAATTTATAATTTAATTAATTTAATTTAATTTAAATTAATATATGTTATTTAATCCAATTAAAATTTGCGAGATAGTCGAGTGGAGACACTCCAGATTTTTATTATTACATTTTTCATATTTTATTTTGTATTTATATTTAAAATATTAGCATCAGAATCTTTGAGGGTCATAGATTCCAGCCTTCTGATTCACATAACACTTACGAGTTGTATGAGATAGGTATTCATATTAATTTAAATTAGAATTTGTGTTGGTACATAACTATGGTGGGGCTCTCATAATATATGAAAAGCTGGAATGCGTCTCTCATTGACTTCTTCCTGCCTACCTCTAACTTAAATACCTATAAAAGCCCTCCATTATATCTTCTCAAATCAAATATTTATTAATCCTTTAAAGGATTTATTAGAATTGTTATTTTTTTTTTTTGCTTCATAGAGTAATGAATTAAACTGAAAATGAATAACAAATAATAAAATACAATACAATTTAATTATCTTTTAATTAATTCTGTAATGATTAATTGCAAATTCTTTTATATTTTAGTTTAATTAAATTGTTAATTAATATATACATGTACTTGGATTAAAAAGTGATATTTTTTTATTAGGTATATAGATAGTAAAAATCACATTAGAATCATCTCATGAATTATAATTATTTGTTTCAGTATTTAGTCCTTTTTAAATTTAGAAATATTTTTTTTATCCTTTGTCCAATATACAAGTACATTACATATTTAATTTTTTGCTTTATTCAATTGTCTAAAATAGTCTTGAATATTGTCCATCTCACTAAATTTCCGGATAAATTCCATTCGAATTATATTCTATTCCTATTAAATTGCTTGTTTATTGTTGTTGTTTTTAATCCCTTCCTCCATCTCTCCCTCTTTCTCAGCCTCATCTTCATGCTCACTTGACCTTCCTTCCCTTTTCCCCTATCAACACTCCATTGCCCTTTTTTTTTTTTATCTCCAAGCACCCACAACTACATACTCCACTTCTCTATCACTATTCATCAGAAAGGATTTCCCACACTCTATCATAATTTATTCCCCTCATTTAAAATTAAAAAAAAAACAAGTTAGGGAAAACTCATTTCCTATAAAATATTTTATCTATCCCAGGTCGACTGTGTGATAAACAACAATAACAAGGAATAAACAATTAAACAAAAATAAATAATTCAAACATTAATTATAATAATGAATCTAAATCTTTATTAAGATAATAATTTTTAAATAAGTATAAAGTAGACATATTCCAATAAATAATTAATACTTATATTTTGAATTTTATTAATAATTCAATATTTAAAAATATAATACATTCTAATATACAATTCATATTCTGAAAAATATATTATTAAAACATTATAATTTTCATTTTATATATCGATATGTGCTTAAATTTATTCAAATATAATTACTATCTCGTCAGAGATAGTATTGCGATCACGAAAATTTTCGATGTTGAGATTTTAATGATTTTATACGTTTTGAAGGTTCCTGATTCATTTTCAATAAGGTTGAGAAAAATGTGTGTGTGTATGTATGTAACCAAGATTACGCAAAAGCGGTTTGAGCTAGAATAATGAAAGTTGGTACATGGGCATTATTCAAAATTCATAGTTTTCTATCAACTTTTGAGAAATGTAGCTCAATCGGAAGAGGGCCATTACCTACAATGTTTTGATTTTTTTTCTTCTAAAGTGACCGTAAAAATAAAGATATATGTTTGATAATTTTTCACATGATTAATAATTGTATAAAACTGCTATATATAGAATTTCATCTTGATTGAATCGCTGAAAGTACCAGAATTAATTTTTTAACACTTCAAATCTCACGCGCCAACACGTGACGTGGTGCCATCAACAAAGAGCCAAACATGCACTGATTCAATAAATATTATTTATTAATTTTAATTTATAATTTAATTAATTTAATTTAAATTATATATATTTTATTTAATCCAATTAAAATTTGCGTCATAGTCGATTGGAGACACTCCAGATTTTTTTAACTAAAAAGTATCTAAAAACAATAACGTATATATAGTGGCGGAAAAAGTAAACGCCAGGGTAACTCTGTTATCGGTCAATCAACCGGTTAAGAAAACGTATTGCCATTGCCCAACAACACCGTCTCTCGACAACTAGCCTTTACTTTTTTCCGTCACTGTACACCGAATAATCTTTCTTTTATTACCTAAATAATGATATATAATATTATATATTACTAAAGTTATAATACTATACAAACTTCATCTATATATATTAGCATCCATCGAATATTTTAATAAATCATTTATAATATAATAATTTTAATTTTTTCTGTCTATAATGTTAATATTTGTACTTTAATTATAATAATTATCGTTGGAGTTGTTAGATAGAAATCGCCATAAGCAATTAGAAATCTTGACAGTCGTTCATTCGTTCATTCGTTGTTTTATCTTAGAAATTAATTTAAAGTTTTCATTTCTGTAATTCGTGATTGCGAACCAACGAAGAAAACTCTCTCTAAAATAATAGAGGAGGGGAGAGGGTTAAAGGGTAGAAGAAAGGTAAAGGAAAGAGAAATGTAGAAAAAGGATAACTTATATATATGTATATATATATATAAATTGTAGGGAGGTATTAATAAGCGTCATTTAAAAGTTTGCGCCTGTCTGCGCCTGGCGCAATCCTCCAGCTATGGCCACTTAACCATTCATTCCCTTCTTTCGGAGAGAAGAGAGTGGAGAGGAGGAATTAAGCAACTCTAGACCAATGGAGTTTTACCTAAATACTCTTTCTCCCTATATATATATATACTTAACCTATTCCAATATAATCTCTTCTAAAAATAGTATAGAATTATAAATATTCTAATATGCATTATTGTAGATATATAACAAATAAAGATGGAAAGTTAGATAGGATAATATTTTTCACTTGATATTTTTTTTTTAATTTAAAATAATTCAATAGAAGAAAATATGTGTTACATTTAATACTATTTTATCACATGACAGTATATTTTATAGAAGGAAATTCTAAAAAAGTATGATATATAAAATTATTTATGAATAGTTTTTTTATAAAGAAAGAATGATTCATCACTGATAAATAAAAAACTATTCTTATTCAATTTCTTTCAATTAACATATTAGTTATATATATATTTGTGTCTCTGTCTTATATATATTAATCATAAGGAAGTTTATTTTTCATTTTTATTTTATTAATAGATTTTATAAAATATTTATAAATTATTGAAAATTTCACATAAAATTGAAAAAGAAATTAAAATCATAATAAATAAGTTAATATTGATTCGATCGTAGAGAAAAAATCACTTGAGTTAAGGATATTAACACTCAAGAGCAAGTGGAACGGGAACCCTCGAGGTCGAGATCGTGAGCGTTGTGATCGCCAACTGGAACTTACCCTAAATATCGGTTTGATAATAAATAAATAAATAGACGTGCGTGTATATCTATATACATACTCGTACATATTGGAATATTAAATAAATAATCCTATCACTTGGAATAAAATTATCCCGTCGATAAATGTCAACTATGTGTTATTGTTATATTTGTTGTTGTTGTTGTTATAGATCTACAAGAGTGAATGTTGTCGTACTAGTTAGAATGATGTGTGGGAGGAGGAATAGAGGGTGGTTGGATGGATGGAGGCACATGGATAAGCATTATATAATTGATACATGCGGATTACATAGAAAATTGAATTAATATGCAATTATACGGTCCATAGTCACACAAACCCCACACACATACACAAAATAAAAAAATATTCATCTATACCCGGGTTTAGTTTATCAAAGATATGAACAACATCAACATATGCCATTTGATACAAATCACATTTCCACAATTATTATTATAAGTAATTGCAAAAATAAGTAATATAGAAAGCTATGAAATTTTTTTAAAAGACTTCATTAAAATAAAAATCAAATAAATTATTTAAAACGCGAAATTTATTTATTTTTATTTATTGTTTTACATTATGAATTTCATATGATATTTATGCATAATTGATATTAAATCACATTGTATAACAAAAAAGCTTATGATAAAAATGAAATAATAATTGAAAATTAGTCTTAAAAAATTTAAAAAAATAATTATTTTGTTATTTTTTCAATTTTTATTATAATTATTTTTTTATTAATGATAATTCAATATTTAAAAAAGTATTAAAATAAGTTGACCTGTGGCCAGGTCTGAACCGACCGACAGTTTGAAATAAATTAATTTCCAGCTACAGAAACAATTTCAAATAATTTTAATATATCTATTAATGTAATAAAAAACAGATAGGCATATAACATAAATATTTTTAATTTTATTTTATTTATAATATATATGTAAGAACAGGCTGTGACGTCATGAATGGCTGGATGACGTCATATAATTTTAAATTAAGAAAAAAACTAATAAAGAAGATAAAACAAATACAAAGTGAATGATTCGTGATAATATGTAAAAAATCTCCTCATGTGAAAAATTTGGTGTGAAAGTAACCCTTTCCTTCCTATCGTCGATCGCTAATACTACCACTTCCGGTTTCTGCATTTGCACCAAAAGTTGATCAATTCATCCCACTGATGCATTAAGTAAATATACCAAATTTCATCAAAATCGGTTCAGCCGTTCAGGCTGTACACATCTATACGGACGGACAGACATCATGCTAAAAATAATTTTTTCTGTTTAGAAAATGCATGATTCGTGGAGATATGTAAAAATCTCCACATGTGAAATTTGGTGTGAAAACAATACCTCCCTTACTATCGTCGGTCGGTAAAAAATTAATGTCTTCCCCTTAAATGAGTCAAACGAAATGTTATTCTACATGGTTGGTTGAATAAGTTTCAGGGGCTCCCATAAAATGATAGGTTTCTTGTGTTGTATTGAAAAAAAGGCATAATTATAAATAAAATCAAAGATTTATGGATTAGTGAACATATTACCATTCATAAATAGTTATTAAATAAAAAATAACAAAATTTTATACTGTTTATTTTATTTAAAATTATAATATTGGATTAAAAAAAAAAGTTGACCTGTGGTCAGGGGTAGAACCGACCGATGGTTTGAAATAAATTAATAGAGAAGAAACAATTTCAAATAATTTTAATATATCTATTAATGCAATAAAAAACAGTTATGGATATAACATAAATATTTTTAATTTTGTGACGTCATGAAGGGCTGGGTGACGCCATATAATTTTAAATTAAGAAAAAACTAATGAAGATGATTTTCCCGAGGATAAAACCAATACATAGTGCATGATTTGTGGGTATATATAAAAAAAACATTTTTGCTCTTTTTTATTTCAATTAAAGAATCAATACTAAAAGTTATTTTCTATATGATATAGTGGAAAGAAAATAGTTCATGTTAATTTTATAGTATTATTATAATTTGACTTTCCAAGAATTTCCAGTGGTGTATAAGAAAAAGTAAGGAAACCTTCAAATAAAGACTTTAAGATTTATTTATATTTTCACATGATCTAAAACACAACTTAATATAATAAACATTTAATAATATCAATTTAAATTGATATATACATTCAATAATGTATCAAATATATTGATTAATTTGTTTTATGAGCATTTCACTGAAACAAGTATTTTGATAGATAAAAATGTGTTTAAATTATAAACAATGTACAGACAAAAGCTTTTATATTTATATATAATGAAGTCATTTATTCTAATCTATGACTTCAAAATAACACTTGACAATTTTTTAAAAATTAAATCACTAATAATTATGATCAGATTTAACATACACAGACACACAGACTCATTCATTTATATATTTAGAGAGTGTGATTTTAATTGAAAAGTTTGTTTTAATGTCAAGGGGACTTGAAAATGTCGAGATTGGAATGGGAAAGAAAGAGAGATAGAGAGAATGGGAGGTGCCAGTGGGTGGGGATCTGGAGAGGGAGAAAGAAGAAGAAAGTGAGATGAGTTGATAAGTTAGAAAGAGAGAGAATATGAGGTGGGGGTTGATAGGGGGTGAGGTTGGTGATGGAGGGATGGAATGGAGGAAAGAGTGGTTTGGAAGGAGGGTAATGAAAGAGACCTTTCAAATTTCAAACTTGACATATCCTACAATAACGCAATTCAAATACCCATCCACTCTAAATGTTAAATGATGAAGAATAATTATATTTAAAAAATAAAGGTACATATTTAAAACTAATTTAAAATTTTCTATTTCTTTATAAATAAAATAAAAAAAATCAATTGATCAATAATTTTTAGGTGAAAAATGGTAAAAAGAAAGAAAAAAAAATGATGATGCCCGGAGTAAAAGACTAAAGAAATTCAATTTCAATTAAAAATTAACTTAAAAGAAACTTCTAGATGTTGTTTTTGCTTGTTGAAGTTGTTTTTTTTTATAAAGAAAGTGCCCCTAATAAAAAAAAATAATTTAAAATGACAGAAAGAAAATGATTAAAAAAAATAAAAATAATAGACATAACTGATTTAATTGAGGTTGATATTGGCTTAAAAGGTAAGAAAAGAACCCAAACAATATTTCATCAAGAGTTTTTTAATCTATTTATTAAATTTGTATTAAATTTGTTAAACGGTATAGAAGGTTCACTTCTAAACTGACTTTCAAGATTTACTTATCATATAAAAAAAAATTTAAATAAAAAATAAAGAAACAATATTTTATATAACTACTTACTTATGTTTTTCTTAGATTATTATACTATATATATACTAACCAAAGTATTAATTAATAATGATGTTAATATTATGTAGGATCTAGAGGTTTTGTTAATAAAAGATATATTGTAATTTAAATATAAGAATATTTATTATATATGATAATATATACAGATGAACATAGAGGTTAGTGAGTATTCTGCTTGCGTGTTAATCGCTCAGCATAGAAATATAAAAAGTGTGTGTCGTTTGACCTTGATCAGCTGTTCAAAGCTAGTAGTGCTTTGAAGTAATGACACCAGGGGGGTTTCTTCATATTAATGTATGAGACTAATTTTAAAAATACAACACGCCCCCTTAAAATTAGTCGATATTGAATTTAATACAAATCGTTCAGACCAAGTCCTTTCGAACAAAATTCATGCTTCGTTGAAGGAAGTCCTTTCGTTAATACATCAGCGAACATTTCATCTGTAGGCTTATACTTTACTTCAATATCGCCGTCATTATTTTTTTATTTTAAATAAATCTGAGAGTTTATATTTTTATTTTTTAAATTTTCAATAATTTTCACATTATTTTATGCTAAGATCAGATCGTCCACGTACAAGGCTAAAATTGTAACGTTTTTATTTTTATTTTTTAAATATAAACATTTATTTTTATTTTAAGAAAAAACTTTCATTCAGGATTAATTTTCTCCTTAGAAATTTTATTATTAAATATTTATTTTTATTTTAAAAACTTTCCTTCAGGATTAAAAACTCTCCTTGGAAATTTTATTATTAAATATTTATTAATATTTTTGAGGAATTTCTATATATATTTCTTCCTTTATTTCTCAATTTAGATAAGCATTTATAAAAATCTATTTTCAATCGATGACGTTTTTTTTATTTAACCTTTGGTCGATCAATCAACTCCCATGTGTGATTTTTGTTCATTTCATTAATTTTTGTTTTAATTTGCCTTTTTTCCATTTATACTTGTTGGGGCCTTCTAATGCATCTTGAAGTATTAAATTTGATATATCTGGACTGTCAAGGCTTTCCTCGTCTTGAGTATTTTTATTATTGGGATTTTTTGTTTTTATATAATTATGTACCTTTTTTGGTCTCCCTTTCATATTTGATTTAATAAATTTCGGCCTTCCTGGACCTTTTTTCATAATTATTTCATCATCTGAATTTTCTTCATTTTCATTTTCACCTTTTTCAAGTTTTTCTTCATCTTCAAGATTTTCATTTTCATTTTCGTTTTCATCTTGAATTTCATTTTTATTTTTATTGAACAGGTTATAGAGATTTACAGAATTTTCTTCAAGTTTTTCTTCATTTTTAGCAGTGGATTCAAATATAGGATTTATCATGTATAAACCATCTTTCTTGAATGTAGTAATAATGGTTTCTCCTTTTTCATTCTTTATAACTGCTTTTGAATGAATAAAAAATATTTTCTTTCTTTTAGATGTGGCTTTTGAAATGGATATAAGATTTCTTTTTAAATTCGGTACATATAAAACATTTTCTAACTCTATTTCAGTTATTTTATTATTATTTTTTAATTTAAAATAAACGTTTCCGATTCCTTTTACTTCTGTGCAATCATTATTTGCTAATCTTACCTTTTGATCAGATTTCTTGAAATTTTTAAATTTTTTTCTATCATTACACATATGTGATGTCGCTCCACTGTCGAGGCACCATGAATCATTCGAATCGTTGTTCTCAATGTAGTTTGCAGCAAACATTGACTTTTTGCTTTTTATAATATGTCGTTGATCTTTTTGTTCATTATTTTTCTTATTAAAACATTGAGATGCTTTATGCCCGACTCGATGACAATAATTACATTTAAATCTGAAAAAATATTTATTTTCATTATTTTTATATTTAAAATCTGGTTTGCCTTTTATTGAATTGTTAACTGTGTAATTTTTCATATTAAATGCATCCTGAACTTCAGGCGTAGTATTTCGTTTCTTGGAATTTGCTTCTTCCAATAATTTTATTTTTAGGTTCTCTGGGTCAGGTAATATATCACGTGTTTCTATTGCACATCTAAAATTTTCGTAATTTGATGGAATGCTATAAAGTAAAATAATCGTTAATAAATCATTTTGTATTTCAATATCCATTTCTTTGAGCTTATCTATAATATTAAAAAATTCATTTAAATGTTCAGACATGCAATCATCTTCGTTCATCTTTTTAAAAATTAATTGTTTTAACAAGGTTGCCTTTTTAGCTGGACCTTTAGATAAATAAATATCTTGTAGTTTTTTCCATACCTGATTTGCAGTCTTGCATCGTTTAACATGAATCAGCTCGGGTGGGCTTATAGCTAATATCAGCTCAGCTTTCGCTTTTTGATCGTTAATTAAAATTTCCTCACTTGAACCTTCAGTCTTTACAGTTCCTGATACATATTTCCAGAGATTATTCTTCACGAGAATTGCTTCCATGTGAATTCTCCATGTATCATAATTATCCTTCGATAATTTTTCAATGTAAACTTGACTTACTGCCATCTTGAGAATTTTATCTCTTCTTCAAATATTTAACTCTTTTTATTAACAATTTCAATAGATCACTTAATAAGCGCAGTGTAAGCGTCCTGGGCCCATAACCTTTTGTAGGATCTAGAGGTTTTGTTAATAAAAGATATATTGTAATTTAAATATAAGAATATTTATTATATATGATAATATATACAGATGAACATAGAGGTTAGTGAGTATTCTGCTTGCGTGTTAATCGCTCAGCATAGAAATATAAAAAGTGTGTGTCGTTTGACCTTGATCAGCTGTTCAAAGCTAGTAGTGCTTTGAAGTAATGACACCAGGGGGGTTTCTTCATATTAATGTATGAGACTAATTTTAAAAATACAACATATTATTAATAAATTAAATAAATTAAAAATGATTAATATTTTTAACATAATTAATTATTAATTTAAATTATAAATTGGGAATGTAAAAATATATAATAATATATAAACTTATGAATATATTAACAATATAACCAAACGTCTGTTCATTTTCATTCCCTTCATTTATTTAATTGAATTTTCATCTCTCTCTCTCTTTCTTTTGCTTTTTCATTCTGGATCATCATTATAAAAATAAAAAAGGGCCCACAACAGACCAGACTGTTATTATTTTTCTGCATTAATTTTTAATTACATTTTATATCTTGTTTGGATGGAGGGAGTCGGATTTTAAGGGAGGTGGAGGGACAAACGGAGAGTCTCATAATAATTAGGCATGTGTTTTGCCCTACTCCGGTGTCTGCCATTTCAATTAAGTAGGCATTTGGCACCAGCTGCAGTTGTTAGAGAAACAAACAAACGATTAATACCCTTTTTCATCTTCATCCACACTTCGCTCATTCATCTTTTAACAAGAAATTTTTCAAATTATTATATTATATAATTTATTATTTTAATTGTTAATTAAATAAGCGGCAGTGTCCTCCCCAGACTTTCCCGCATATAAATAGGTATAAAGAGTTGTGAATGAATATTTAGAATGTGTAAACTTGGTATTGATAAAGAGCCAGTTCGTATTAGTTTAATGGTGTCAAATTTGATATTTGGTAACATTTATATATATATATATATAGAATAAAGTGCTACTTCCGGTTAACTGATATTTTAAATGTAAAAAAAACAGATATGGATATAATATAAATATTTTTAATTTTATTTTATTTATAATATATAAGGGCTGGCTGTGACGTCATGAAGTGCTGGGTGACGTCATATAATTTTAAATTAAGAAAAAACTAATGAAGATGATTTTTCTCGAGGATAAAACCAATACAAAGTGCATGGAGATATGTCCTCACGTGAAATTTGATATGAAAATAACCCTTCACTTCCTCTCTTCGATCGGCAATACTAGCACTTCCGGTTTCCGGATTTGCACCAAAAGTTGATCAATTCATCCTACTGATGTATTAAGTAAATATACCAAATTTCATCAAAATCCGTTTAGCCGTTCAGGCTGTACACATCTATACGGACGGACGGACGGACAGACATCATGCTAAAAATACTTTTTTCTGTTAATAAAATGCATGATTCGTGAAGATATGTACCTAAAAATATCCATAGGTGAAATTTGGTGTGAAAACAATACCTCCCTTACTATCGTCGGTCGGTAAAAAAGAAACGCTACTTGTATAGGTAAAATGTCACTTCCGGTAGTCAGATCATGATGAAATTTGGTATCTCAATTTTTTTCATATTTTTAAATCTATATACAAAATATGAAGCAAATATCTCGAAGCAAACTGGTACTTTACTTGAAAGGTAAACGCAACCAGTGTAGGTAAAGTACCACTTCCGGTTAACCGATTTTGACGAAATTTTGATAGAAATCTACAAACTGTGAATAATATCGGTGTACCAAATTTCGAAGTCCTAGCTTGATTAGTTTTTGAGTAAATTTGCTTACAGACATTACATACATACATACACACACACAGACATAATTCGAAAAATGGTATTTTCCGACTCAGGGAGGTCTAAAACGTCAAGATCTATCGAAATCTCGAAGTCGAAATTTTTGACGATTCCAATACTTCCCTTATACGAAGTATGCGGGAAAGTAAAAAAATTAGACAGAGAAATTTGTTTTATTTAATATTATTATATAATAAACAAGATTTTATTTCAATTTTTATTTATTTATTTAATTTTAATAAATAGATTAATCAAATTATTAATTTAAATATCTATTTAACTTTGTTCTAATAATTAATGTTTGCATTTATATAAACGTTGAATTTCTTCTATTCATCATGTTTTTTTACATAACAATTATTATTATTTTTAATGGATAATGGTGTCTATCTAATCTCTTCTCCGACGTTGATGTTGTTTGTTATCTGATATAAAACAAGCAACAACATTGAATAATAATCTTTGCATAGGAATTCTAACGACCTGTCTGTCGTCTTGCAACTTTCCTAGGCGCATACTCCTGAAGAGGGGTTCGTTAGTGAACTCACAACATGGCCCCGGGTTCATTATGAACCCATTACCTTCAAGAGTCGTTTTCAACCCTTCCCTCTTTCTTCTCTTCCCAGTCCTTCACTCTTCACCATGGCTCTTAAATTCACCAACCTTCCACCACTAATTCTCATCTATACATATATATTTTCTATATTGAACAACCCTTAAAATTTACCAACAAAAATAAAAAAATAATTAAAATGTTATTAGATTAATTTTAAAATTATATCACCTCCGGCTAAACTTCTTTTTATATAAAAAAAATCATCTTTCTATTATAATTATATAAAATGATTCTGATAAATATTAAAAAATACAAACCATTATATTGATAATACTATGGAAAAAGTACCAAATGTAAATATTAATAAAAAAAAGTGTATTTTTTCCTTTGCTTTTTTCTTTGTGACAATATAAATATAATTTTATCTAATATTAAAAACAAATTTATTTTTATTCCAGTTCAGAGTTAAAATACTATCATGAGATTTTTATTTTAAAAATTTAAATTTAAAAATATTCATTGTTTCTTACCTACGTATTTTACCATAAAAATACGGTGACATGAACATATTATTAATAATATATATTATTATTATTATATTATTATTATTATTATAAGCTTAATGCAATAGGATATAATCGGATAAGATGTTATCGATCGATTATGTTCGTGTACTGTCACGCGTGATTGCCATTCCTCTACCATTACCATCCTAACCACTCCCCTAGCATCTCTCTCTCACTCTCTTATTCTGTCTGTCTGTCTATCTGCCTGTGTATGCTTTGTACTTGGTTTATCGAGTCTATGCTAATTACCAATTATTCACCGGATGCTAAAGACCCTCGGCCTTTTGTTACGCATCCTCCCTTCACTCCCTCCCCACCCCTCTCTCTATGTTGTGGCCCTGTCTGTCTGTCTAAACTCCCTGATAAATAAAAATTTCAATTAATATATTATTATAAAGAGATATGGATAAAATTTATTATATATATATTGTCGTATATTGGATGACTTAGGTAAGGTGGTTAATGAGAAAAATTGGTTGAAAATCAGATTAAATTAATTTGATAGCACCCTGGTTAAATTTAGAATAATAATTTGGAATTGAATACGCGAAGGTTGATAAGGGAAATGATAAAATTGAATTGGTTCAGATTAAAAATGCATATATAAAATTAAACTAAAATTATATATTTAATAAAAATAGAAGAATTAATATGATAACAATAGATAACAAGAAATTTTAGAGTTGATATGGTACCGTTATAAATAGAAAGATTATAAATGAAATGAAATTGAGTTTCATTAGGTAATTGCAATTATTTAAATATGGGTCGACCACTTAGCTGTTGTTTAATCAATAATGAGTTCGGGGAACACTGGGACTTCAAGTGATGATTCTTGGCTATTTCCTCAAGGTATGGTATCTTTAGTCCGTGGGCAGGCAACGGGATGATCCTTGTAGTTTTTCTCACTTAGTCTGATGAAGTCACCTCCCTTCAACTCCATCCAAGAATGATCAAAACTGTTCAAACATGTCGAAGCTAATCATCCACTCCAATCAACTTGGCAAAATTGTTCACCCCTCACTCCCTCTTGGGTAACGAAGAAGTATATCATATATTTCTATAGTTTTTTTGAAACAAGAATTCTAGAATTATCTTTATATTCTCTGACATGTGTTCAATAAATAACCTTGTCCCCACTATTGCATACCAAAATGCACCTTTATGCTTATATATTAAAATATATATATATATATATATATAATATATCGATTGGCACAAGGAAGATATTAGAAAGTCGAAAAAGGCAACATTTTTTTAAGTTTACTTCCCTGCCCAAAATCTTTTATTAACCATACAATTTTACACTTCAATGACCTAGACTGAGTTACCCCTTCTTGCATATAAAATGACTTATTTCATTTTCGATGTAATTTGAATAACTTACATTTTAAAATTATTTATATTTATATTATTTTATATTATATACATTATATTTTGATCTATGTTGTAAATTTATCTCGTATAGTAGTAAGATTATAAACTGAATGGATTCAATGAAAAATTAAGGTGCTTGACTCAGAAATTGACCTAATTACTTCATTTTAATTTATTTATTATATATCTTTCGTTATAACTGAGTATTTCGATAGTATCAATTTGTTGCAAACGAATAAATGATTACGCAGTATGTATATGCCTATTATATACTAAAAAAATCACATAAAATTGAGAACCTAATTATTTATTTTTTAAATAAACTATTGATACATTATACATTATAATAGTAAATTAAAAATTAAAAAGTCCGAAGTTTCTTCTAGAAATTAATAATATTATACTAGAATATTCTTAACTTTTCTGAAATTGATTTATTTTTTTCTTTAAATTTATTTTGCATATTTTTTTTTAAATATTTATTTTTTATTAATTGAAATAATGTATGATAAGAATTTTTTTCTTATCTTAATAGAAAGTAGGATATGTAGGCGGATGTATGGTAGTAAAACAGTAAAGAGATTAGTGGGAGGGAGAGGGACAAGCAGAATTAAAGAGGGGATTACGATTTAAGAGAATGACTCATTTCACTAGAAATAGATATTACTCTTAGTAATAACTCACATTTTTTAAATTTTTTTTTTAAAGTATCGAAATCATAATTTATAAAATGTTTTATCATACTATACATTTTATTTATTTATTTCAATATGATATCTGATTATAGCATTATTAATAAATTTAAATGATTTATTATAAAAGGAAAATAAAAATTAAATAAAATTAATTAATAATTTAATAAAAAATAAGTCAAATTAATTTTTCTATAAAATTGGATAACTATATTTTATTAATGTTCAATTTAATTATGTGGATAATTAACTATTATATTATCTATAGCATAGGTTCTTAAACTTATGTACTCCACGGACCCCCACTTGAAAAAATTTTTTTTGACGGACCCCCATCACAACTTTAGGTACTTTACGTCATTTTATTAATTAATTTCTGGCTTACGATCTCATAAGGACAAGGATATATGATGAATATTTCTAACAGTGATTGGTGAATAACGATTTTTTTGCATATTGTAGAACACATTTTATTAGAAATTATAATATTGAAGAAAGAAAATACAAACATTGTCATAGCAACAAATCTCACAAATTATAATGGGTACTTACATTAAATTCATATAAATATTTTATAATTTTTTTCAGAAAATATTAAATAAGAAATATTTTAAAAAATAACTGCATCTATCTCACTAAATATAACTTACATATTTAATGAGATGTATGCAGTTGTTTTCTTGAAACAAGAATCTCAATATCTGGCTTAATATTGGAAACTTTTAATCTAAGATCCGGCTCTACATTTAATTTGTTTCTATATTTAGACTTAATATAAAATAGTACCGAAAAAGCTTGTTCGCATAAATATGTTGTGCAGAATGGAATCAAGTGTTGAAGTGCTTTATTTGCAAGCGCAGGATAATCTGACCTGAGAAGTAACCAAAAGTTGCTCAATTCAGTTTTGTTAAATTTTAGTTTATAAGTTGTATCACATGATAATTCCACGAGAATATCTTGTTCAGGTGCAGATAAATGTTTAGTATTTGTAATTTCCATATTAAATGGATCTCTGATCCAGTTATTGCAAGGATCAGGAGTAGAAAAATACTTCCTGAAGTTGCTTTTCAAAGTAATTAAATGTTCAACAAATAATTGACGCGTTTGATTAAGCAATTTTTCACTGGAGCTTTCTATGAAATCATTGAGAGTTGGAAAAGACTCATATACACCGTTCTGGATGCGTTTCGACCACAAGTCGATTTTTTTAATCATTGCTTCTATTTTATCTTCAACTTTAAATATATTTACAACAGTACCTTGCAGGCTCAAATTAAGTTCGTTCAATAATGTAAAAATATCAGTCAAGTAAGCCACCTTAGCTAACCAGATAAAATCATTGAAACATTCGGTCAGTTCAAAATGCGCATCTATTAAAAACAATCGTATTTCATCTCGAAGCTCAAAAAGGCGAATGAGTACTTTCCCGCGGGACAACCAACGTACATCTGTATGTAATAATAAATGTGTATGTTGACTACCCATTTCCTCACACAAAATTTTAAAAACTCTGGAATTAAGTGGACGAGCCTTAATGAAATTGACAATTTTAACTACTTCGTCTAATGTTCTTTTCAAATCTGGTGACATATTTTTGGCTGCTAATGATTCTCTGTGAATGCAGCAATGATTCCAAACAACCTGAGGCGCAACATTTTTAATAAGAGCAATCAATCCAGTTCTTGTACCTGACATTGCACGAGCACCATCAGTGCAAATTCCAACACATTTTGGCCACTCTATTTCATTTTCGGTTATAAAATTATTCAAACTGTTAAATATGTCATTAGCTGTCGTTCGTGAAGGTAGTGAATCACAAAACAATACATCTTCTTGTATTTGATTTTCAAACTCATATCTAATGAAAGCTAACAAATTGGCATTATTAGTGACATCAGTACTTTCATCCAATTGTAATGAGTAATAGTGACTTTTGCGCACTCTCGATATTAATTCTTCTTTTATATTACATGACATGTCTTCAATCCTATTCTTAACCGTATCATTTGATAATGAAATCAAATTTATATCGTTTGCTGCTTTAGTTCCTAACATTATATTTGTAATTACTTTTGTAGCAGGAAGAATTAATTGCTCTGCTATATTATGCGGCTTTCCTGCTTTAGCAATAAGTAGAGCTACTTCATATGATGCCATTACTGCTTTCTTACTCATACCACCAGATCCCGTCTTTACCATCAATTTCTGACTTGAATTAAGTTCTTCTTTTTTCATTTTAAAAAATTCGATAGACTTACTAACATGCTCGCTGTGCTTTGTTTGTAAATGACGTCTGAGATTAGCAGGTTTCATACTTTCATTGGATAAACTTTCCTGACATAGAACGCAGACTGGTCTTTCCACATCATTGTTGCAAATATAAGTAAATCCAAATGATAAATAATCATCCGAATATTTTCTAGTTTTGCGTTTCTTGGTAGAGTTTGCTGTTGATGCCTCATCATCTGATTCTTTCCGTTTCTGTGTTGAACCAGTTTGTAGCCAACGATCCATTTTATGGAGTAATTTATTAACATTGAACTACAATAATATAAATATAATATAAATATAATATAAATATAACGAATTATTATTTACTAGCTATGTTTTAATATGATTTTAAATGAATGTTTTAATATCATTTTAAATGAATGTTTTAAATCATTTTAATAAATGTTTTAAATCATTTTAAATAAATGATTTAATATCATTTTAAATGAATATTAATTTATATAATAAATATATTTCGTAATTTGATTCTAAAATATTATTAATTTCGTAATTTGATTCTAAAATATTATTAAAATAAATATTTTTTATTCATAAAACTAACTTATACTTACTCTCAAAAACAGCCTTTCTGGGAAATTGCAAAATGTGTTTAGTGTTTTTATAAAATAATGATCATGCAAATTACACTAAAAATTAAAAAAAATTATTAGCTATAATAAACTATTATTAGCTATAATTTAATTATAATTAATTAAATTAATAAAAATAATTTAAAGATACAACTCGTTGAGAAATGAACTTATAATTAACATTAATAAAAATAATTTAAAGATACAACTCGTTGAGAAATGAACTTATAATTAACATTTGCTTTAAAACTGTTTAAAACCCCAGAGTGGACGCTGACAATTTGGGTTTTTCCGGGTAAGACTGTCCCCTCCCCTGGTTTTCCCCAATAACAAAGTGAAAGAAAATTCCCTTATATGCCTCCCCTGGTTATTTTAAAGGAACAATCGAAAAATGATTTTAAATGAATGAATGGATGAAAATTCAAATTTTATATATAGTTTTTTATATATGTTTATTTATTCACAAAAAATTAATTGACATAATTATCAATTTAATAAAATAAAATAGTATTATTAATAGTATTAAATTATAGCCGTAATTCTCTAGGAGGATATAGTTAAACAATGAACTTTAAATATTTATATATGTATATATTTTTACGATGATTTTTTTCCGAGGACCGCGGACCCCCAGTAAAGGCTTCGCGGACCCCCAGGGGTCCGCGGACCACAGTTTAAGAACCACTGATCTATAGGTATATACTAATAAATTATTATTAATTTTTTTTTTTTATTGATTTACAAGAAAATTGAACCAGTCATAAGACCGTTTACAATATTATTTGAACAATGCAAGATAATTAAACTTTGTGTGAGTTTGACATCGCAGAAGTGGTCATAACTAATTCTTTAATAAATTTCCATTTATCACTGGAGGGGGAGTAACACTCATAAAGTTTTTTTTTCACTAAATCGGCGGGTTTAGTTCTTTTAAGTCGTCTCAAAATTTCATTGTGGATTAAGAGACGAGAAGCCAGGAGATTGGGGTGATTTTTAAGGCGAAGTTCATGTCTCTAGGACATTGCATTTTGTTCTTCAATAATGGTAATGGTAATAACTTAATAAATAATTAAATTTAAATCAATCACTACAGAATATAAGAATAAATTAGCTGGAGTGTCTCCACTCGACTATCTCGCAATTTGAATTGGATTAAATAACATAATATATTATATTTAAATTAAATTTAATTAATTATAAATTATAAATAATAAATAATAAATATTAAACCAGCGCATGTTTGGCTTTTTGTTGATGGCACCACGTCACCTGTTGGCGCGTGAGATTTGCAGTGTTAAAAAATTAATTCTGGTAATTTCAGCGAATCAATCAAGCTGAAATTCTATATATAGCAGTTTTATAGAATTATTAATCATGTGAAAAATTATCAAACATATATCTTTATTTTTACGGTCACTTTAGAGGAAAAAAAATCAAAACGTTGTAGGTAATGACCCTCTTCCGGTTGTGCTACATTTCTCAAAAGTTGATAGAAAACTATGAATTTTGAATAATGTCCATGTACCAAATTTCATCATTCTAGCTCAAACCGTTTTTGCGTAATCTTGCCTACATACACACACACAGACACACACACAGACACACACACACACACACACACACACACACACACAGACATTTTTCTCAACCTTAGTGAAAATGATTCAGGAACCTTCAAAAAGTATAAAAACATCAAAATCTCAACATCGAAAATTTTCGTGATCGCAATACTATCTCTGGCGAGATAGTAAAAAAAAGAATAACAATTTGTTATTATTATTTTCTAGAGTATATCAGAAAATAACTAAATCAAATGATAAATAAATAAATGCGAAGCATTTTGTATCCATTTTGAATGGTATTTCCTTCTCTGTCCGCATCAACTTAACTGGAAACAAAAAGAATCAACGAGATGGAAAAAAATCTAAAGGAATATAAAAAAAAAAGAAATTCAATTGAAAAATAATCTCCAAGCAGGAATATTTAGTAGGGAAGTGGAGAAAAAAAAGAATGAATATGGTGGATGTCTAAAGGGTAGAAAACGTTGTGGGAGGAGATATTAAGGGGTTTGGGTTGAGTGAAGTAAAGTAAAGCAACCCAGGTTGATACGAAAAGTGAAGCTGAAGAAGAAAGAGTGTGAGAGAGAGAGAGAGAATTGGGAATAAAAAAATAATATCTAATAAAAAATTGCAAATTTAGAAAAAAAAAATAATAGAAAATTTTGAATTCGTAAAAGAAAAAAATGATAAGTACTTACTTATTCATTAATAATAAATAATAATATATAATTATTTTCAAAATTTTTTTTTTTATAAAATGGAAACAAATAAAAATAGAAAAATAAAAATATATATATACATATATGTATAATTAATTAATACATTATTTTTTTCACTTTAATTAAAAATTTTATTATTTTAATTTACTTATATTTTACTATCACTTCAATATATATCCATACATTGCGTCAGAGGGTTAGTAAATATGTCTGTTACCTACCAGTATACAATTAAATAACAATTATTTAACTCTTAAAGATGAAAACATTAAAAGAAGACAATTCATCATTTATAATTTTCAATTATATTTCAATTTTCTTTTTTAATTAATTAATTATTGTTAATTTTCAACGATCTATTTCATTTTTGTTTTATGATAATTAACTATGATATATTTAAATTAATTATTATATAATAATTTTAAATTTCATTTTAAGATTGATAATTTCTTTTACTTATGCTTTTTCTATTTTTTTCTGGTTCATATATTCCTAAAAATATGTATATAAATTATCATATTCTTCATATTTCCCTACATTCATTTTTCATCTTTTCCATATATATATATATATATATATATATATAAAATTCATTAAATTTTATACTTCTAAGTAGATATATAAAATATCATCTTTCTCTCTCGCTCTTTATCCCTTTTCTTCTCTCCAGTCAACTTGTAATTCATTTTTAGGTGGATCGTTGGTTGGTTGGTTTGGTAGTCATATATATATATATATATATAGAATGTGTATAGATCACGTAGTGGTCCACAGGGAGCCTTATTAGGGCAGCCGAGCTCGATTTATCGCCTTGCAGTCCTATTAAGCCAAATAAGGGGGGGTTACCTTTTCCCATTATGTAAATGAAATATTACACTAAAGAGTAGGATTAACCATGGTAGGTGTTAAGCTTATTTGCATTAGGCATTTAGAAAATACCGTGCTCTTTTTTCACAATTAAAAAAAAAATTAACAAAAGTTTATTTATTTAAATATAGAATAATTTTAAATACTGATAGAGACGTAGATGCTAAAAATTTACATATACATTTTATTTTTTGAATATAATTAGAATCTCTCCATATTATTCCGTAATATATATTTAGTTTATAGTACATTGAACCATCTTACATGCTAGATTTTGGCTTAACGTGACTCTCAATCCCACGCTTAACGTGCTTTGTTCTTTTTACTATCTCGTAAGAGATAGGATTGCGATCACGAAAATTTTCGATGTTGAGATTTTGATATTTTTATACGTTTTGAAGGTTCCTGAATCATTTTCACTAAGGTTGAGAAAAATGTCTGTCTGTATGTGTGTATATGTGTGTGTGTGTGTATGTATGTAAGATCACGCAAAAACGGTTTGAGCTAGAATCATGAAATTTGGTACACGGGCATTATTCAAAATTCGTAGTTTTCTATCAACTTTTAAGAAATGTAGCTCATTCGGAAGAGGACCATTACTTACCACGTTTTCATTTTTTTTCCTCTAAAGTGATCGTAAAAACGATATATAGAATTTCAGCTTGATTGAATCGCTGAAAGTACCAGAATTAATTTTTTAACCCTGTAAATCTCACGCGCCAACACGTGACGTGGTGCTATCAACAAAGAGCCAAACATGCGCTGGTTTAATAATTATTATTTATTAATTTTAATTTATAATTTAAATTTAATTTAAATATAATATATTATGTTATATAAACCAATTCAAATTGTGAGATAGTCGAGTGGAGACACTGCAGCTAATTTAGAATTAAACAAATATATATTATTGAAAATTTTTCGAAACTAGATTAAAAAGTATATTTTATTGTCTAAGAAGCACTTAAAATCCCCTTTGTAATTAATTAATTGTTTACTGGGATTGTAATATAAGTAACATTTATCTTTTTAAAATTAAGAGATAAGTATTAGATTAATTAAATGTAGATTGTGATATTGTGAGTAAAAAGAGGTTTATTTTAAGAAATTTTATTATTTTATTAATAATAAATATTAATATTTATTGTATATTTTTAGGTAAAAATGTTGATTAAAGAATTCTTCATTTATAATGTATGTTGGTTGAGAAAGTAATAAATATTAATATAATTAATATTAATATAATATAATATACTAGTTAGGTAATAATTACTTTAATTAATTCGATATAAAATAATCAATTGGTTAATTATAAAAAATCATGAGCTTTACATGTAATAAAAGGATGAAAATTCAAATACCATTAAGTTGAAAAATAAAAAAACAATTGATTTAATAAATAAAATAAATCGTTAATATTATAAATCATGATTGAAATGAAATTTAATCCCATAAAATAGCCTTAAAAAGACACCTTCTGGCTAAAATGTCAGGTATACCCAACTTTAGTCATAAAACAGCCCAAATTTAAAAAGCGATCAAATTATCAATAATTATTACATTTCCATGTCACTAATGAACTCGAAGGTAGGTTCTTTTCAAATCCCATTAAATTTAATTTTAATTTTTTCTTCTCTAACATTTCTAATTACTTTTCTTATATATAAATCGTATTAATAATTTGGATTTCTTTCGTCTCCAGCACTTTGAAAATTTTTATTATCTATTAGAAATTTTATTCATATTCCTTTAAACGAAATTTAGAAGTCAAGTCAATTAATAAAAATGTTAATAACATAATTCCACGTAAATTTTTTTAAAATAAAATTCAAATAAATTACTAATAATAACAACTAAACTGGCCAAAATCATAAAAAAATGGTATATATTTTTTTAATATCAATCAGATATTGTTTTCTAAAGGAAAGAAATTTCAGAAAATCTTAAATATTTGAAATCTTTTGTTAGTATTTTTTATTCTCCTCATTATTAATGCAAAGAAATAAATCTTCATCTTTTTGGACCTTCGAATATTTTTCACTCTCCTTTCACCGCTTGAAATTCCTTTCCCGTTTATTTATTTATTTATTTTTTTCATTCTTATTTTGTAAATTTTGTTTTTGTTTATTGTTGTTAATGATCTTTTATGAGACATCTTTGTAATACCCTAAAAGGAAAATTTAAAGGTGAAAAACCTCTCTGGATTCTTACGGCAAGTGTTACTTTACTATTTTTTCTTTTTCTTTTTTTATTATGTTTTGTTATTTATTTCATTGAAATTTTGAACATTGTTATAAAACTCTAACTTTATTTAGGTAAGAAATCAAACCAATCTAATTGGTTAAAAAACATTATAATTATTATTTGACTTTGGGGTATAATTAACTCGTTAAGATTACAAAAAAGATTTGACTTATATTATACAGTACCTGAAACACCGACCCTTTATCAAATGTAACAATTTATTATTATAAACTTTAAAAATTTTACAATTTTTTAATTATTTATTACAATTGTTAAATGGGTTTTCTGTTAAGAAAATGCATGATTCGTGGAGATATGTAAAAATCTCCACATGTGAAATTTGGTGAGAAAACAATACCTCCCTTACTATCGTCGGTCGGTAAAAAGGCGGGTGGCAAATTTCAATATAGATGACATAGTGACGTCATTTAAATTTACTATTTTAATTTAAGAAAATACTAATAAAGTCTCAAAAAAATTCTTAGACCGGCTTAATATCTCAAAAATATATAAATATATATATACTAGGTTGTTCAATAAGTTCACGGAGCAATAAGAGATGGAAGACCGTCAATTGACTGAAAGAGATGTAACAGGCTTTAGGCTTTAGGCATTTCATTGGGCACAGTGAGCAATATTTTGAATGTTAATTTGGGTTTAAAAAAATAATGTGCGAATGGGTTTATTTAAATATTTAACTTTATATTATTTTTCTTTTCACATACAGACTAGTATCATTTAAATATTCTTGGTCAATAATTTAAAAAAATACATTTATTTTTTATTTCTTTTTGATCATTAAATTTAAAGTATTATTTATTTGTATACAAATTTTGTCTGCTTTGCAGGAGCAATGCCAAATTGTGTATTTTGAACATGCTAAAAGAAAATAATCTTAATAAAAAAATAATTATTTTTTTCTAACAATTATTAAGAGCCTTTACAACCACTCTTTGAAATGTTTTTCTTATTATATACCTAAACATTTAATAGTTTTATAGCCATTTGGTTTTACGTCAAAATTGTTTTTTTCCTATTTTTATTATTACATGCATAAATTATAGTTGTTGTTGTTGGTTAATTTGAATGCAATATTTTTTTGGCTTGTTCTGGCATTTTGAGTCTTCCCCTCCTCGCTCCTCTTCTATCACCACATCCTACACTCAATCCACCTTCACTCGATTGGAAGATAAAAACCAGACTCGCTGCATTGCAATGCATGGCAAACTAAAAGAGAGAGGGGAGGGGGGGAGGAGAGAAAAATGCACTGTAGCCACATTTTGCACCACTTAAAGTGAAGTGAGACCTGTTTGAAAAGGTAATCGACAGACAAACATACAGATAGTTAGACAGACACAGCCTACATGCTTTTTTATATCTTCTATAAATACTTTTTTATATATAAAATAATTATAATAACAATAATTATTTACCGCTTGAACATCATTGAACTTATCTGAATTTACATAATTATTATTAATATATTTATATATATACTAGCTGCTCAGAGCGCCTTCGGCGCTCTTCACACCTAGACGGGGGCTCCGCCCCCTGTACCCCCGAGTTGTACATAGTATTTGGTGGTTGAAAGTATTAAAAGGTTTTCATCCATTTTGTTTCAATCAGTATATTACATAAAACATTCATTTCTTTTTGTGTTCTTATTTAAAAAATATATTTTAATTTAATCACTATATTAATTATATATATTATTATTGTATATGTTATATCTATCTACCTATGTGGCTCAAAGATACTCGAAAGTTCTTAGCCGCAACAACCACATTTCTCCAAGTGTCCCTATCCTGAGCCCTTATTCCATCTCTCTTACGTCCCTTCCTACGCGTCATTGGTTTTCCAATCGGTCTTCCCACCAATATCTTTTTCCTCTCCCATTCTTGCCACGTGCCCTGCCTAACGCAGCTTTTTCCCTTTTATAACCCTAACTAAGATGCAGAGAGGCCATGCAATTTCTTGTTATACAGTCTCCCTCATACCCGGTGACCTCATCTTTCTTTGGCCAATAAATGCAGGGAAGAATCCTATTCTCAAATACTCTGAATCTACTCTCATCTCCAAGGGTCATAGACCATGCCTCCCACCCATATAATGCAACAGGCAAAATAATCTTTTTATATATTCCCTTTGATAATAATTTTGAAGAGATAAGCCTCTTTATTGCAGATAACAGGCGTTTCCCGATTGCAACCCCGATTTAAATTCTTCTCAAATATTATTATCCTTCGTGATTACATTCAATTTTTCTACATATTCAAATTCTACATTTTGTATGTTAAGATTTTGTATGTTAATACTCTTCCTCTTTGTTACTAAATATTTTTTCTTATCACTATTAATTTCAAACCTCCATTAAATTTTCCTCGCTATCTGTAATTGCAATTGCCGAATCTCCTATTATATTTAAGTCGTCTGAGTAACCTAATATTTTACAATTGATTTCCGCATCTTATTCTTTCTTTACTACCTTCAAGAGAAATTTGAAGATTGAAAATTTGAAAAAGTTTATCCGGATCTATTGAGTTATGCGTATGTTTTACTAAAGTCTACAAATAATTAGTGAACAGAAATATTGAATTCGCGGTTTTGTTCCTAATATCTGTCATAATGAAAATATCTTAATTAATGTTGGTCGATTTGGCCTGAACCCGCAATGATATCTCCTAATATTTCCTCCGCCTATAGTTTATAAGTATTGTATATGTTATAATAGAGTATAATATTTCTTGATCATTACATTTTGGTATTTTATTTTCATTGCTAGATTATTATTGAATATTTTTAATTATAATGAAACTTGAGAAAATGCAAAAATAGAGACTTGAGACAATTTATAAAAATTAACGGTATAAAACTATAGATAAATGACCAATATATACATTCATTAATAGTATTAATTTAAATTAATTGATTTATTTGTTTTTTTTATTATTAAGTTCATTTATTAATTTTTTTAGATCATAGTTATTTTCCTTAAAAGAAACTTAAATTCTGTGGTGCTAGGGGATTTGAAAATTATTCGTCGCAATATGAAGATTTCGCTTACAGTTTCTGTCATGTCCGACCTCCATCCAACAGTTATTTTCTGTTAAGTTTTTTGCTTCTCTTAATCATGTGATCTATATATTTAATTTTTTTTGATTCATTATAATAAAATTTAAACAAATAAAAATTTTTACTTTGTTAATTTATATAAATTTCAATTTACACTGATTGTGAGTGATACGCTTAGCCAATACTCTGAATATTTTGTGTACAAAAATATTGAATGTTCTTAGCGAGATTTGATATAATGTTGTACGATTTGTCCTAAATCTGAATTAGAAGAAAATAATAAATTGCCTCCTCTTCCAGCCCAATTCATTTACCCACCCATGTTGCATATGGCATCTAAATTTCTTAAAACTCCGTTTTTTTAATTTAAAATAGAAGGAGAGAAAGAGTTTTAAATTATATTCGAATAGTCTATATATTCTATATATCAGTATTTTTTTTCTGAATTTAATAGCAAGTTGATTTTAAAAATTTTCCATTCTTAATGCATATGATTGATTACATGTGTTAAAATTTAAAAAAATTCAAATATTCTAATTTTTATATTTATATATACAATTTAATATTATTTTTTATTAATATCATATCAAAAAAAGAGAATTTATTAAAAATTAAAAATAAAAAAAGAAGCCTATTAATAAAAAATTGAATGGTGATTTAAATATTTTATTAAATTAATTAAAATGAGACCTTTTAGAATAAATTATTTAATTGAAATGATATTTAAATATAAGAATTTAAAAAAATATTATATTCTTTGTTTGGCAATTGTTATTTAATTATGTGCAACATGATTCGACTTGCACAGAGCATCGTTATTTTTTATTAATATCACATAATAAAAATGAATCTTTTAAACATAATAAATAAAAAAGACATTTTAATAAATTTAAAAAATATACCCAATTTAAAAATGTCAAAAATTTAAAACAACTTTATATCATCATATTTTAATTTTTATATAATATATTTATATATTTAGTAATTAATAATAGAGTAATTAAATTAAAATAAAAAACAAAGATAATATAATTCAGTCATTTTAATTCAGGTTAAATAATATTTTTTTTTTATTATTCAATGATAAAATTTATATATTATTATATATATATTATAGAAAAGAAGAAATATTCAATTAAATAAAAAATAATTTAAGATAAAAATATGATCTAATAAATATTTTAATTAAATTGAGAACTTTTAGAATAAATTATTTAATTGAATTGATATTTGTATATTAGAATTTAAAATAAAAAGGGAAATATTATAATAATTCTTCGATTGGGAATCTCTATGATAATTCATTGTTTGAAATGATTCCGCTAGGCCGACAGTGAGCCGCGAGCTGCTCTTGAATGAACAACACGGAGAATTATATAAACTTTAAAAAATTAATTTCTGCGGTTATTGATAAGATATTAATAAAATTTATAGCCTATGTTACTCTAGAGGTATATAAGAATATTGTGATGTAATTTCAAAGAAATCGGTTCAGCCAATTCTGAGTCTATAAAATAGTAATTTTCCGGACAGACAGACAGACAGACAGACAGACGTGAAAAATTCTAAAGTCACTTTTGGATTCTAGAGGTCATGAAACGCGAAGATATGCAAAAATTTTTAAATTCTGAGCAATGTGCAGACAAAAACCTTTTTTTATATATATAGATATATATATATATAAGGTACATATTATATTTATTAATTTATTTATCAAAGATGTTTATGTCCCAGAGTTTTTGAATTTATTTTTAAAAATTTATAAAATTAATTTTTTTTTTATTATAAGCTTAGGAGTACCACTTAGGTAATTGTAAATTTCATTTTTTTTTAAAGAAATAATTCAATTAAAAAAAATTTAAATATATCATTGCTAATTACGATTATTTTTTATGAAAATAATATAACAAAATTTATAAAGTGTGAATATAGTGAATATATATATATAATCTCTGAGTTTTGTACATTATATACAAGAAAGACAACGCCTCAAGTTGTTTATATAAATTAGGAGTCTTATGATCAGTAGAACGGGTCCTATCAACCTTTACTTTGATTTTCCTGATCGAAGGCGATATTTTTTTATCAACTAGCTTCCTAATTTTGATCCCAGAGAAAATCCCGTCTCAGGCCCGGGGCTTGAACTCGAGGCAACAAGAATGTCTGTTAACACAGTTAACCAACACCCTACGAAGCGTCTCTCGCTCTCGCTCTCTTTCTCTCTCTATATATATATATATATTTATATTTTTATTAGATTTTAAAGGTTTAATGGCTGAGAAATAAGACAAAGAAATGGAGAATTAAATGAGAGATGAGATAAGAATGGATAGTGGATGATATGTAAAAAAGAAACGTCATCAAAAATATACAAGAGCAATATGAGTTGTCCAAAGCAAAGTTAAAGAGAAAAGAGTAGAGTGGGTGGTAGTGGGGTCTATGGAGGGTGAGAAAAAAATAAAAAAAGGGTATGCCGTCGCCCTCTCTCATCTGAGTGGATTACATTGTATGTAATTAACTATATGCAAATTTTATTTTATGACTTGGCAAGTCAGACCCACTCAAACTGAGGAGGTTTAGGGTCCATTTAGAACTGATGGGTGGAGGAGAGCGTGGATGCTTAACACATTCCCCGTATATCTCTCGCTTTTTCTCTACACGGTCATTTGAAAAATACCCTGTATTTCACACCCTAGCAAAAATAAATACATATTTAAAAGATATGACAATTTAACATCCCTATTCCTTCTCCTCCCTCCTCACTGCTCAATCTACCACCCTTCTTCAATCTAACTAAAATATAGATTAAATTATTTTTTTTATTTAAAAATAAATGAAATTAATATCTAATACGCCTTATAATCAATATAATGAAATTATGAAAACTAAAAAATAATAATAAATTACTAAAAAATAATTTTAATAAACCTCCTTAATTCGGAAAAAGTAGAAATATTTCTGAATCATAAAAATGACAAAATAACTTATCATCCAAAAGGTTACCTCCAACAATATTTGAATGGATGATTTTTCGAAAATTGGGAAATAAAATTGCTAAAAGAGGAAGCTTTTCTATCCTCAATTCAGGAATACAGCTTAGAAAAATTATAATCATTATTACTTTTTCTTTTAAAAATGTTTGTGTGTGAATGTTAATAATAATTTATTTATATTTGTTTTTTCATTTCATTTCACTATGGTAGTAACGTGATTGCGCTAATATCCCTAAGTGACATAAAATAAAATAAAAAAAATATTTTTAATTTTAATTAATTTATAATTAATTTTACTTCGTAAAAGATTAAAATAAACAAT